>CM040405.1:84541517-84899017 GCA_022702515.1 Ilyophis sp. 1 JC-2022
TCTCTCCTTCTCTGTCTCTCCCTCTCCTCTCTTGCTCTCTCTCTCTCTCTCTCTCTCTCTGTCTCTGTCTCTCTCTCAGAGGGAGGAAGAGGAAGGGTTAGTTTGTCGTTTCCACAGGATATTTAGTGCTGGGAAACAGGGGGTGACCTTAGTGTTTATTTAGCTGGAGAAGGCTCAGTCCTCTTCAGCGGATCGGTTCATATCCCCTCATCCCCCCCTCCATCTTTAATCATGTCTGTATCCCCTGTGGCTCTGCATTACTTCCGCTACTTTAGATAGCTTTAGTGGGGGTGGGGGTTAGGGGGGCCTCCAGCTGCAGGCCGTCCCGCCCGGCCCAACCCCAATACCCCTCCCACCCGTGCTTCCTCAAGGCCGGCGGTGAGGGGGCTCTGGGGTCCACTCTCACCTCTCACACGCACACCACCCTGCTGTCAGGGAGGAAGAGGAGGAGGAGGAAGAGGAGGAGGTGGAGGTGTGGGAGATTCTGCCCTGATCCCAAGGAGAGGCTCTTTCCCCAGTGCAGTATCTTATGTAGTGCTGAGAATCGGTGTGAACCTCACACACAGCAAAAGGACACACACACTCAAACACATAGTTGCCTGTCCCACGCACGCACACACACACACACGCGCACGCACATGCACATGCACGCATGCACACGCACACACGGTCGCCTGTCTCACACACGCACACACACACGGTCGCCTGTCTCACACATGCACACACACACACACGGTCGCCTATTTCACAGGCACACACACGGTCGCCTGTCTCACACACGCACGCACGCACACACGATCGCCTGTCTCACACCCACACACATGGTCGCCTGTCTCACACGCACACACACACGGTCACCTGTCTCTCACCCACTAACACGGTCGCCTGTCTCACACACGCACACACACACGGTCGCCTGTCTCGCACACGGTCGGTCGCCTGTCTCACACGCACACACACACGGTCGCCTGTCTCTCACCCACTCACACGGTCGCCTGTCTCACACGCACACACACACATGGTCACCTGTCTCACACACGCACACACGGTCGCCTGTCTCACACACGGTCGCCTGTCTCAGATGTTTCTGAGCTTTTGTAGAGGGAGGGATGTTTCTTTGCTTCGGCTTGAAAACGTTTTGTCTGCAGTTTTGTTTGGTTTCTCAGTGGATTAAGCCGTGTAATTATTAGCTTTTCGACTGAGCAGCATCAACCAGCTCCCTGTTTTTTCTCCCTGCTTAGTGCTAAGCCCACAAACAGGCTCTGCTTTGGCCAGCCGAGGGTCCTACATGACAGCTAAAAAGACACGAGCGACAGCAGTCCTCATATAGGGGAATCAAGGGCCCTACATCATAGCTTAAAGGACACGAGCGACAGCACTCATCAGTGACAACCAAGGGTCCTACATCATGGATTAAAGGACACGACTGACTGCAGTCCACATAAAGCAAAATGAAGGGCCCTACACAGCTTACAGGACACAAGCGACTGCAGTCCTCATAGATGCAAACCCAGAACCGTACATCGCAGGTGACCATAGTCCTCATAGGAAGAGCTCAAGCCATCGGCTTGCTCTGCGTCTGATTGGCTACACAATCCCTTGCGTTTCATGCCCACTTTGGTTTCCCAGGCGACTGTAAAAGTGAGTTCTCAGTGGATGTTCTTGATTAATTAAAGATGAAATACATTGATAAATAAATGGTTATTGTTCCTGGGCACACTGTCGAGAGTCTCTCTACCCCCAGTCTGATGGGTCATGTGCAGTGCAGTGCAGCTTGGATGGTTGGTGGGTTTTGTTGGGGGAGGGTGCGCGGTGGCTAATTCAGGTAATTACCCCAAAAATGTTGCAAATTCTACCCCCTTTCCTTAAGCACTTTTCCGCCCTCATTATCTTAAATTACCTCCTCAATTCAGGCACAAATTTAGAATGGTTTTAAGATGCAGAATTTGGCCGAAGGGGCCTTACATGGGTCCGTACCTTTGAATCAAGGCTCTTTATCTTGTGTGCTGTTACCGTCCAAGCCCCAAGCCAATTTTGTGATTGTGTGCGATTTGGTTTCAGTTACTTTTGTTTTTTGAGGGTTGGGGTTTGGGGGGAGGGGGCTTCCTGTCGCGGTGGGTCGGTCATTGGTTTCTCCGGTGCTCTGGGGGCCGGCTTTTTAAGAGGTCCTTCAGTGTAAACACTTGAAACAGGGGTTCTGTGTTTTTAATTATCTCCAGCAAACCGGGCCTCGGCTCGCCTCCTAAATATATTTTTGACCGGCGTTGGCGTGGGGCTCGGGTTCTTGGCCGCGTTCGGAAGGGACGGCCCATATTATTTTTGGCCTGGGCCGCCCGGAGGCCCCGGTAGGCAAATTAAAAGAGACGTGTGTTGGGCAAGCCGTGACCCAACACCCCCCACCCTCCGGTACCACCCGGGCCTCCGCAGTCTTCCTCCGAGCGAGAGGCCAACCCGGAAAGATGGGTCAAGGGCCCGCACTCCTCCGTAACCTCGAACCGCCTGCTCCCGCCAAGGTAAACCCCCCCAGAGTCACCAGAGCTGAAGGGTGTAGGCAGGCAAGGGGCTTTTTGATTGATCTGGGGTCAGTGAAACAGGCGTTTGAGCAGTTTGGGGGTTAGGCCGGCACAAGAGGCTCACTGATCTGGGGGTCAGGAAAACGTGCTTTTCCACAGTGATGAGGCGTTGGCTTGTATGGAGCTCTGTCACAGATCTGGGGACAGTGAAAAGGGTGTTTCAGTAGTTGATAGCGGTAGTCAGGAATGGGATTTTAACTGATCTAGGGACAGTGAAAAGGGTGTTTCAGTCGATCAGTTCAATTAATTTCAATTTTATTTGTATAGCGCTGTTTACACTGTCACAAAGATGCTTTACAGTGGAAATACTAAAGAAAATTGGGCAAAAAAGGCTAGTCTGAACCCCCAAAAAGCAGAGAATTCAGTTTGAAAATCTCAGATGGAACCGGGCTAAAGAGGGGGAGCACGTTCTCCGCTCGCCAGCCTTGTGTAATAGTTAAAGCTAGAATGAATGGTGACAGAAATGTAATGACGGATCTAACGGAGCAAACAATAAAATGGGTTGGGCAGGTTGCAGTCAGGCAGGTAAATTAGGCTGTCCAAATAGTTGAGGCCAGTAGGCAGGATTCGGACTTTAACTGATCTGGGGTCAGATAAAAGTGTGTTTCCGTATTTGAGGGCAGTCTGCAGGACTGGGACTTCAGCTGATCTGGGGTCAGTGAAATGGGCATTTGAGCCTGGGTCTCATTGCAATTCTGCAATCACCTTAGTGCACAGACCCTGGCAGGACGGCCTACAGGAAACAGGGTCAGGGTGAAGTCCCTGAATATCTCACCCCCTGAGGGGAACCTTGGTGAGCTCGGCCTCAGCGTTCAGAGCCAAGCCGGACTGGGATAATAATAAAGGTGGTGATAATTACCTCAGGGGCTGGGTCTGAACATGCACCCGTCCAGAAGTTAAATACTGTCATACCAGGGCCCTGGCAGAGCGGCCTACCTTCACCTCCACCTGGCGCAGTCACTCCACGTACCCGTCCTGCACTAATGGCACGCCGGCCTGCAGCCACGGCCTGCTGCTCGCTGCTTATTCCGACACAGGATGGAGACTCGTCACGTGGCCGTTATCTAAAGGCAGCTGAATCAAACCTGACGTTATTTGCGTAAGACTAATTATAATTACCTGTTTCTTTTTTTTTTTTAACTTTTTTTTTTTGGTTTTTTTGTTTTTTTTTTTTTTATTTCTTATTTTTTTTATTTATTTTAATATTTTAATTTTATTAACAAAATGGATTTTGCATTTGAATTGCAATTGATTGAATGATATTCTGATTGCCTCTGTTGGTGACTGCATAAACGGGCGGCTGCTGTGCCTGCATTTGGTTAATTGTCACTTGGTTGCCTGCTGGTTAAGTTAACACTTTATTTTAATTAACAATACTTTATAAGAAATTTAACTCCCAAAAATTTTTGAAAGATTTTTAAATATTTTTTTTTAAATAAGGGGGTGTGGAGTGCACTTGATGGGGGGGTGACTGAACCAGACCCACAACTTACAACTGCAGAGTAACAGCGCGGTAAAGCCACAGCGCGGAAATTATAAAGAAATATATATTGTATTTGATATATATAAAAAAGAATTGTGAATGTAATGAAAATAAACCTCGAAATATAAACTTTAAATTAAATGTTAGTTTTTTTTGTTCTTGTTCACTTCAGACAGTTGCAGTGCTTTCTGCCCTGCTGCCTTGCTTGAGCCCTTCTTTTGCCATTTCCATTTCTCCATCTCCAAGAGGCACAAGTCCACAAAGGCCCAATCCCCCATCTCTGATCTTCTAGATCTACATCTACCATCCTTTTGGCAATTCATAATTTTTGATTCTCCACTAACCACTGATTCTCCACTAATTTCTGGCAAGTGGTTTGTTAGGGGTTTGGTTGAGGTTGGCTTGAAAAGGGTTGGAGTGAAAGATCTCCAGGGTTGGGGTTGGGGGGTGGGGGGGGAGGTGTTCTACTTGCAACGCTTGCAAGCGGCTTTTTTGCGCTTTTTGACAGAGCTTTTTTTTCTTTTTTTTTTTTTTTGTTTTTGTTTTTCAGTTGTGATGTTTGTTTTGTGTTGTTTGTGCTAAGACAGGGATCTCAACTCAAATCAGAGAGTTTGAGTGAGTTTTTTTATTGTTTCCTGCGTTTTAAGCTTTATTAAAGTCACTGATTGGCTACTCTGAACTCTGCATACCTCAAGGCCTAGCCTAAATTGGCTTGGAAGGGGGAGGGAAAAAAAAAAAGCAGAGACGGAGGCTCTCCAGGACTGGAGTTTGAGACCCCTGTGCTAACGGCTATGACTCTTCTGTCAGATTGGGGGGGGGGGGGGCACAGGCAAGCAAATGTCCGTAATGGCCCAGATCAGCTGGGACCACATGGCACTGACTGGGTTTGTCTCTCCTTCCTGCCCCTCCCCTCCCAGAACGCCACCGACAGCTCGTCCAACTCCTCCCAGAGAAGGGAGCGCCCCGTACAGCCGATGGCCTCCCCAAACCTCTGCGAACCCCGCAGACACCACTGCATCCTGGGTCACTTCCACGACCCCTACCGGCCCTCCGACCACTACTTCCTGGATCAGGTGGGTTCCCGGAGGGGCGTCGTCTGCCATTTCAGGGAGGCGGTTTTTCATCAATGAATGAGTAAATGCTGATTTTTCAGGCCCCAGATGTCCGTGTGTGATAAGCAGGGTGCGGAATTAACAGCCAAATGCTGGTAAAACTTTCACTGTGGCTTGTAAGAGTTTTACTCTAGCAGCCACTTTGGCCAGTTACCAACCAGGTCGTGTTCTGTGGTAAAAGGTAATATGGCTGGGAAAAGGTTGAGGTGATTTTTAGAATCCACAAGCCACTGGCCAGTGGGTGAAAAAGTTAATTTCACACCCTGGTGATGAGCGCACAAACTTCTGCAGTCTTGGACAGCTGGTTTCGGAAGAGAAGCCAAAAGCTACTGAGTTTTATAGTCTGAAAATCAGCTTTTACTCATTAATCAGGATTAATCGCATCCCTGGGTCTGTTAAATGTGAGTTGTGTCGAGGAAAACATGTCGTGTGTTTCTGGTGTTGCGTGACGCGGCCTTTAAGCTCCGATCAGAAACTGCAAAATGGAGACGAGAACGACCCCGAGCTTGCCTTTTTTGTTGTTGTAAAGAAACAGAATGTTTGATGAGTCAAAGACTTACACGGCCCACGTAAAAACAATGACTGTTTCCATGACAACCTGTTATGAGTCGGTCGAGCAGATCCATCTCGGCTTTAAAACTCGGCTTTCAAGATCTGACATGTTGAGTCTCCGGGACGACGGCAGCGTTACGAAAATGTCTGTTCTGAATCTCAGCAGGGCTCCTGCTGAACACAAGCTCTCCTGAACGCCTTCTAAAAACGTCCCGTCTGACTTTGTGATCTGAACCGGCTTTAAGTCTGCCTAATAAAATAAACGTTATTGGGTGAAAGTGGAAACCGTTTTTTTGTTTTAAGATAGTAAGCTGCACACACTGTGGCCCTAAAAGATAATCTCCCTACAGGCAACAGACATGGTCCTTGATGTGATTATACTATTTAATTGGGTCAAAGGTCACAAATATTCATCATGTATATTTTGGCAAATATTCAGATTTATTCTCTGCCAGCATTTATTTCCATTTTGGCTCCGATTTATTTCCAGGGGCCACATGCAAAAATTAGGCAAGGGAAAGGCGGATTGGAGCCATCTTCACTGTTCTTTTGGCCACTAAAGCAGTCTGGGTTAACCTCCAATATCATTCTAAATATGGATGTGAGCCATGCAAAGGCTCTTGGGAACCTGTATAGCTGCCTGTATAGTAGCCCTTCATACGTGAACCTTTCAGGCTGCTGTACCAAGCGTTAGGCCTCTTTTTGCTGTATTTTTGTGTTTGTGTGCATGTACGAGTATGTGTGTGCACTTGGGTGTGTGTGTATAGTTGTAAGACTTATGCAACAGTCCTCCTCATTCTCCTTTAGAATTTACGTGGAATTTAATTGAATGCACACTGAGGGCTTTCCAGTAAGCCTGGTATCGGCACAGTGTCACACCCTTGTCTGTTCTGTCCTCCCCAGTCCATCCCAAAGTTTCCGCGTCACGTCAGCTTCCAGGACGAGGAGGAGGAGATCGTGCGCATCAACCCCCGGGAGAAGAGCTGGCTGAAGGGCTACGAGGACTACCGGCACGCCGCCGCCCGTGACAAGTTCATCCGGCCCGAGGACGCCGACTCGTATGTACACTTCGCCAAGAGCGAGCCCCCCAAGCACGACTACAGCTACCCTTACGTCCCCAACTCGGACTTCGGCCACAGGGACCTGAAGGCGGTGGGCGTTGGGGGTGGGGGCCTGGTTGGGGGCGTGACCGGGGGCGTGGTCAGCACCCAGCCCCGCCCCCTCCAGCCCAAGTGGAAGCGGCGGAAGGAGGACGGCGAGCGCTCGCGGTGCGTGTACTGCCGGGACATGTTCAACCACGAGGAGAACGGGCGCGGCCGCTGCCAGGACGCCCCGGACCCGATCAGGACCTGCATCCACCGGGTCAGCTTCATGTGGTGCGCCGACAGCCTGCTGTACCACTGCATGTCGGACCCCGAGGGGGACTACTCGGATCCGTGCTCGTGCGACACCAGCGACGAGCGCTTCTGCCTGCGCTGGTTAGCGCTGGTCAGCCTGTCCCTGCTCGCCCCCTGCATGTGTTGCTACGCCCCGCTGCGCTGCTGCTACCGCTGTGGGGTGGGGTGTCACTGCTGCGGGGGCCGGCACAAGGCTGTGGGCTGAGCCTGGGGGGGGCGCAGAGCCTGGGGGGGGCGCAGAGCCTGGGGGGGGCGCAGAGCGAGGGGGAGGGGGCTCCTTTTTGTATGTCTTATTTTGTTCTTTTATTTGTTTGTTTTTCGTCTTCAGATTCCTGATGGGGAGGGCGGGGGGGGTGGGACTACAGGAGTAGTGAGCAGTGCCACCCCCCCCCCTCTTCCCAGTGAAAGTGAACGAAATCCGTTTTTGTTTTCATTTCTTTTTTTTCTTTTTTTTAAGCCTCCTTTTTCTCCCACTTCTCTCCCCCAAGGCCATCGACAGCCTCCAGGTCATGCATCGCAAAGACTAACCAATGATTATTCATTTATAAATATATATATAACAGGTACTTTATATTTTTTACACTGAGTTGTTTTAAGAACTTGAATTTCGTGTTTTTTTTTCTCTCCAATGTTGCGTGTGGTCGATGTGAGCATATTTTTTATTATAATTATTATAATTATTATTATTATTATTTTAAAGTTTGTGTTTTTCTGCCATGGTTTGCCAACTGAGATCAAGCTGGTTCCCTTCTGCTGGCTGAGGCACTTAATTTACTGACCCCACCCCCCTTCCGGCTCCTTCCACCACCCCCCCAGCCCTTCAAAACAAAGGACAAGGTCTTTTATTCACCTGAGATACTTAACCTGTAGAGGGGTGGACCGTGTGTGTGTGGGCGTGCATGCGTGCGTGTGTGTACGTGTGTGTGTGTGCGTGTGTGCGTGCGTGTGTGCGTGTGCGTGCGTGCGTGCGTGCGTGCAAAGGCCTGGAAAAGTAAGTGGCATAAGGACAGTGTATCAGAGAATAGTGTTGTTCTTACTGTATTGAAGCCAAATTTTCAAAATAAGCTGCAGCATTCATTTACGTTAAACTCAATCCTGATTTTTTAGCGACAAACAGCCAATTATTAGTTGGCTGTAAGATATACCTTGTTTTGAAAATAAGCCTTAGCTCACTTTCACAGTTGTTCTGTTTAATATCCAAAGATGTTATTTTATTTTTTTAAATTCTCACTAAATTGGCCAAAGGGAAATGGGTAGGTGGGTGTAAGATTTGTCCTTTTAGAAGTGCAGCCATGGTGGAGAGATTCTCCACTCCACCCTGTCCACACCATTAAGAGCTTCTGAGCTTCAGACAGACAGAACCGAAAAACACTATTAAAAGAAACAACAAAAAACCTTTAAAATCCAGCCCTGGAAAGTTTAATGCTGAAGTGACAGATTTTGGTTAAAGGAAAGGCCAGAAGTTGGTGAAAATATGTTCACATGTATATGGTGCTAAATTTCAAGATCTTTTTTTTTTTTGTTGCCAAATAATATATTCTTTTCAGATCTTTAATAGAGGATGACTTGGTGGGAGGGGCCTACAATAGGAGCTGTCCTGATTGGCTCTATCCATGGTCTCAGTGGCTGTGGTGAACTTGTTAAAGGGAGAATTAGCCATTCATTAATTTTCGTTCGGCAGAAGTACTGGAGTAAAAACAGATAGTATTTTTCTAATATATGGGAAGGGATACCCAGTTAATATGGAGCGGAGGGTTTTGCATTAAAGATACATAGAGTAAAATATAGTGATTATAATAATAGCATAGAACAATCTGTGATGGGTCCGTGGAGCAGCAGGAGGATACACCCCCCCCCTCCCCAATCTCTCCCCCCCCCCGCCTCAGTTCCAACGCCAAACCTAACCCAAAATCTGGCCAGCCCCCCCCCATCAAAACATCACTTCGGTGCGATCACCTTCACGATCATGGGTGTTTGATCAGTGCTTGCTTTTCACAGTGTTAGAAAACCAGCACCCTAGAGACCGCCCCCCCCCCACCCTGCTCCACACCCACCCCCCTGTGGCTGCTGCTGCTCCAGTGAACGGCTGGGAACGATGAACTCACAAGAAAGGGACACGCCTGTTTTTAGACCAGCTGGTCGTTGAGGGTGATGCATTTGACTCGCGTGTGTAAATATATAATATACAAGAATGCTTGCGCGTACATATATGAGCGTGTATATGTGTGCGGGTGCGTGTTACGTGTTCGTGCGTCCGTTATATATTCGTTGTATGCTGTACAATTGAATTTGAAACACAAACCAGCCTCAAGTTAATGCTATCCTGTCACCTTACCTGTAGAGTGAACAATAAGGTTTTTTCTCTCTGTAAGAAGCACAACACTAATACGAAGACCCTTGTGAGTATTGTGCAGAATCGTTTTGCTGTGAAATGCCCTGAATCTTGTTACTATGCATACATCGGTATGCACCCAGAAACCATAGTGATGGGCAGCACTGCCGCTCTGGTGGGAGCGCGCAGGGTTTCGGGGTCCTGGGTCCTGTACATAAGAGTCGGCATTATTGTGTCCCCTAAACTCTGGAGGAGTCCCCAGTCTCTTGTTCTCCACGTCAGCTTTTGCAATACCGTGGGGATGAAAGGGTTTGGCGCACACGTGGATTTCTAAGCTCCGGAGCACACAGACGCCGGTAATGAGATTACCAGCGACGGCTCACAATAAAGCAAAGAAAATAAACCCAATTCAACTGATTCACAACCCACCAAACCAGTCAGGATTCGCTCATAACCCAATTCACAACCCACCAAACCATAAGGATTCGCTCATAACCCAATTCACAACCCACCAAACCAGTCAGGATTCACTCATAACCCAATTCACAGCCCACCAAACCAGTCAGGATTCACTCATAACCCAATTCACAACCCACCAAACCATAAGGATTAGCTCATAACCCAATTCACAACCCACCAAACCAGTAAGGATTCGCTCATAACCCAATTCACAACCCACCAAACCAGTCAGGATTAGCTCATAACCCAATTCACAGCCCACCAAACCAGTCAGGATTCGCTCATAACCCAATTCACAGCCCACCAAACCAGTCAGGATTAGCTCATAACCCAATTCACAGCCCACCAAACCAGTCAGGATTTGCTCATAACCCAATTCACAGCCCTCCAAACCAGTCAGGATTCGCTCATAACCCAATTCACAGCCCACCAAACCAGTCAGGATTAGCTCATAACCCAATTCACAGCCCACCAAACCAGTCAGGATTCGCTCATAACCCAATTCACAGCCCACCAAACCAGTCAGGATTCGCTCATAACCCAATTCACAACCCACCAAACCAGTCAGGATTCGCTCATAACCCAATTCACAGCCCACCAAACCAGTCAGGATTCGCTCATAACCCAATTCACAGCCCACCAAGCCAGTAAGGATTCGCTCATTAAAAACATTGCATCCACACAATTCTGAAAATGGCCTCAAGTGCACTCTGATGCGCTGAAGTCTGCGTGTTTGCGAAACTTTCATCCCTGATACTGGCATCGTTCAATGTTAGAGAAGAGCCCAGTTTTATTTTTCTATCTGTGGTAAGGAAAGTTAACCAAAAGCGTTTGGTCTGTTTGGTGCACAGTCTAGCTACTGCACACATTTAACTATGAAACAGAAAGTGCCTGAAGCATACTGTTAATCTATCTCCTTATATACTTTAAAAATGATAAAGATTAAACAAACCCTGTTGTATTGATTAGTTTTGTTTTTTTACAATAAGTATTTTTACCTCTGTAAAAAGCAAAAAAATATATAATGTGTTATGATGTACATTTTTAGTTATGTTTTATTGTTTCTAACGTGTGTGATGGATGTAGCTCTTGCTTTAAACAAGAAAAGCAAGAAAAAAATAACTTCTGTGTAAATACCAATACATCATGGAGAAAAAAAAATACCCAAAGCGTGACCTGGGCAGTAAGTACTTCTTCACCATGTGTCAGGAGAGACGAGCTGGGCCCAGCTCTCCGGGTTAACGGCAGAGGAAGGTGCTCCCCAATAAATGCCATGGAAATGGGGGTGTAGAGGGAAAAGGTTTGGTGCGATCCGCTCGTAGGGTGCGGAAAAGCGCGCGGCGGACGCGAGATGGTTGGGTGGGGTGTGTCCGCCGAAGCGGGGGGAGGGGGAGGAGGGAGAGGGGGGGGGGGTTGGGATTGCGCGATCTCTGCATATTGCTCTCACACGCCCGCCCCCACCCCGCCTCCCCCGCTCTGCTGCGGCGAGTGAGCCAGGTCTCCCGGGAAACCGCTGACCCGCGACACAGCCTTTACTTCCTGTCTCATGCTGTTGCAACATGCTGATCCATACAGGGGGCTGGAGCTCTCTGTGTGTGTGTGTGTGTGTGTGTGTGTGTGTGTGTGTGTGTGTGTGTGTGTGTGTGTGTGTGTGTGTGAGAGAGTGTGAGAGAGCGTGAGAGCGTATACTTCGTGTGTGTGTGTGTGCAAGATGTGATCCAAGAGGGTGCTGCAAGAGCTATGTGTGTGTGTGTGTGTGTGTGTGTGTGTGTGTGCGTGTGTGTGTGTGTGTGTGTGTGTGCATGCGAGTGCGTGAGCGCGTGTTTGAATGTACGAGGAGAAGTGTGTGTGCGCCACAGATCTTCCAGCTTGGTTCTCCAGAGCACATTTCCAGAAAAGTCCAAGAGAAGAGCGAAGTTCAGGCAATGGGAGCTCAGCTCCTAAACATGCTAAAGCCATAGGATTCATTAAGCTGCTCAGCTCCTAAACATGCTAAAGTCATAGGATTCATTAAGCTGCTCAGCTCCTAAACATGCTAAATCCATAGGATTCATTAAGCTGCTCAGCTCCTAAACATAAGCCATAGAGATTCATTAAGCTGCTCAGCTCCTAAACATGCTAAAGCCATAGGGTACATTAAGCTGCTCAGCTCCTAAACATGCTAAAGCCATAGGATTCATTAAGCTGCTCAGCTCCTAAACATGCTAAAGCCATAGGATTCATTAAGCTGCTCAGCTCCTAAACATGCTAAAGCCATAGGATTCATTAAGCTGCTCAGCTCCTAAACATGCTAAAGCCATAGGATTCATTAAGCTGCTCAGCTCCTAAACATGCTAAAGCCATAGGATTCATTAAGCTGCTCAGCTCCTAAACATGCTAAAGCCATAGGATTCATTAAGCTGCTCAGCTCCTAAACATGCTAAAGCCATAGGATTCATTAAGCTGCTCAGCTCCTAAACATGCTAAAGCCATAGGGTACATTAAGCTGCTCAGCTCCTAAACATGCTAAAGCCATAGGATTCATTAAGCTGCTCAGCTCCTAAACATGCTAAAGCCATAGGATTCATTAAGCTGCTCAGCTCCTAAACATGCTAAAGCCATAGGATTCATTAAGCTGCTCAGCTCCTAAACATGCTAAAGCCATAGGATTCATTAAGCTGCTCAGCTCCTAAACATGCTAAAGCCATAGGATTCATTAAGCTGCTCAGCTCCTAAACATGTAGAAGCCATAGGGTACATTAAGCTGCTCAGGTCCATAACATGCTAAAGCCATAGGATACATTAAGCTTAACTCCTAAACATGTAGAAGCCATAGGGTACATTAAGCTACTCATCTCCTAAACATGTAAAAAAGCCATAGGACACATTAAGCTGCTTGGACCCTAAACATGCTAAAGCCATAGGGTACATTAAGCTGCTCTTCCCTAAACATGCTAAAGCCATAGGGTACATTAAGCTGCTTGGACCCTAAACATGCTAAAGCCATAGGACACATTAAGCTGTTTCACTCTTGTGTGTTTCAGGAAACGCATCTGGTAGATTATCTTTTGGGGGGGGTGGGGGTCCCCAAAGACTCAACCAGCGCCGACTCTCAGTGACTGCAAACAGTATCAACCTCCACATGTGCAAACATTTAAGGCATACTTTCTCTTAATGAGGTCACCCCACCCCCCCCCCCGTATGAATTAGGGATTGAAAGAAGGGAAACCAATTCGCTCTCGTTTCAGGCGGAACAGGCCCCGTGCGTTCCCCATTTCTGGAGGAGAACACGCACATTCTGCAGTGGTTTTCAGAAAACTCGTCAAAATAAGTTTGAAAGCGTATTTATTACATTAACAGCTGTAGTTTATGAAATGACATAAGCACATATTTACGTTGTCAAACATAAAAACAAAAGCAAAATTCTTTGTTTTGAAACTAAACATCCGAACTGAAACAAAGCAATTTCATGCCCAAGAGATGTCCTGGAGGGTTGTGACTAATTCGGTTTTAAAGAACGCACTGTAGAGTCCACAGATCAGGCTTCTAAGGGTAACGTCAGCACAACGAGAACACAAAACCACCTTAAGACGGAAGCAGTGTGTCCCATGCTAGGTGTAGAAATGACAGTGAAAGGGATTTCGGACTGTCAAATAGATCGTAATATAACATGACTTAATGACAAGAACAAGCCATTCAACCGAACAATGCTAGCAATTTTCGTACCACTAAAGGGCACCTAATGATCACCGTTTACCAACAAGCTGGAGTATCTATCACCGGACTGCAGCTGATCAGTCACTCAGTCTCCATAGAGCTTTAGAACAGCAGTCAGATGATCAGTGTCCTACTGCAGTTCCGCCTCTCCACAGGCCCCCGTGAATTTGTCCTTGTCCCCACAACGGACCTGAGGCCCATGTTGACGCACAGTCCACGTGGGCAGTCTGTGGCTTCGTTCCTGGCGACCTCTGACCTCCTCGAAGCAGCAGCAACATCGCAAGAACGGCGTCTCCACCAACAGTTTTCACACAGATGGCAAAATAAATTTTAAAAGCCGAAGTTGATTAAGAAGTGTGTTAAAAACAATAAGGTCAGATTTTTTTGTGTCCCCAGGTTGGGCATGAGTGCTGACTGGTTGACTGGGAGAAGGGGGCGGGGCTGCATCCGCTGGCTAAGGAAGTGGTTGAGTCGAAAGAGATTTGGGGGGTGGGGGGGTCATTAGCAGGCAACCTCCTCATTTTAGAAACAACACACAGACAGTTGGCCACCCCCACTCACCCTGAACAGCACAAATACACGAAAGGGATCCAGTGCGAGGGCTGGGAAGGTTACACGCAGCCAAAACAGGGTGGGCCACGCCCATTTTCCCTGTCCCATCCTGCCCAAGGCCCGGGTTCTTATTTGTGTCCCACAGTTCCTCTGAGGGAACATTGTGGTGCACGCATCAGGATGTTATTGTGTGCAGATAAGGACAGAGTGTGTCCTGCGTTGGGCAGTGAGAGAGAGAGCCCCTTTCCCACAGAACGAGGGGGTAGGCGGGGCGGAAAAGAAGGTGGGGGTATGGTAGCATTGTCTCCACCGGCTCTGTTTGTTTGCCGTCATCTGTTATCTGCTGAATTACATCAGCGATCCCACTCGAAAAAGCCCTGGAGACGGGGACAGAAGAGCTAAAGAAGATGGGGGCGGCAGTGTAGTATAATGGTTGGAAAACTGGGGTTGTAACCGAAAGGTTGCGGGTTTGATTCTCACACTGCCGTTGTACCCTTGAGCAAGGTACTTAACCTCAATTGCTTCAGTAAATATCCAGCTGTATAAATGGATACTATGTAGAAGAAGTATGCAAGTTCCTCTGGATAAGAGCATCTGCTATATTCCTGTAGTGTAATAATGTAAGATACGTGTAATATTAGTGTAATAATGTAAGATACATGTAATATTAGTGTAATAATGTAAGATACATGTAATATTAGTGTAATAATGTAAGATACGTGTAATATTACTGTAATAATGTAAGATACATGTAATATTAGTGTAATAATGTAAGATACATGTAATATTAGTGTAATAATGTAAGATACGTGTAATATTACTGTAATAATGTAAGATACGTGTAATATTAGTGTATTAATGTAAGATACGTGTAAAATTAGTGTAATGTAAGATACGTGTAATATTAGTGTAAGATACGTGTAATATTACTGTAATAATGTAAGATACATGTAATATTAGTGTAATAATGTAAGATACGTGTAATATTAGTGTAATAATGTAAGATACGTGTAATATTAGTGTAAGATATGTGTAATATTAGTGTAATAATGTAAGATACGTGTAATATTACTGTAATAATGTAAGATAAGTGTAATAATGTAAGATACGTGTAATATTACTGTAATAATGTAAGATACGTGTAATATTAGTGTAATAATGTAAGATACGTGTAATATTAGTGTAATAATGTAAGATACGTGTAATATTAGTGTAAGATACGTGTAATATTAGTGTAATAATGTAAGATACGTGTAATATTAGTGTAATAATGTAAGATAAGTGTAATATTAGTGTAATAATGTAAGATAAGTGTAAAATTAGTGTAATAATGTAAGATACGTGTAATATTAGTGTAATAATGTCAGATACGTGTAATATTAGTGTAATAATGTAAGAAGTGTAATATTAGTGTAATAATGTAAGATAAGTGTAAAATTAGTGTAATAATGTAAGATACGTGTAATATTAGTGTAGGATACGTGTAATATTACTGTAATAATGTAAGATACGTGTAATATTAGTGTAATAATGTAAGATACGTGTAATATTAGTGTAATAATGTAAGATACGTGTAATATTAGTGTAATAATGTAAGATAAGTGTAATATTAGTGTAATAATGTAAGATAAGTAATATTAGTGTAATAATGTAAGATAAGTGTAATATTAGTGTAATAGTGTAAGATGACTGCACCCGTGTTTTTCAGTGAGGGCAAGGCCTTGTCATACTGACGCCATTCAGTCGCAAAGTTATTTTTTTAAAAGTTGAACACTTAAGAATTTAGCTTTTTGGCGGGATTGCATCATGGCATAGTACTACATCAGCCAATAGGATACAGGCCACAGGCACTGCCCATTGTGATCCCGCCCACAAACTAACAGCAAACTACAGCCTGTTCTTGTGCCTGTGTGTACTGTATGTCTGCTGCATCTCTGGGAGTTTTAGAGCACCAGAGCATTATTTGAACATTTTTAAACAGAAACGGGCTGAACTGAACTTGCGATCTTTGTAGAACGTTGTAGAACATTGCTGGTATGACCCTGGCAAGGTGTCCTGACTTTATGCTCAATTAGGCCAATTAGTGACTTTAAGCTCTTGCAGCACCTGACCCCACGGCCAACCTAGCGGAGCCAAAATTCCCACCAGCAGGTGACGCCCATGGAACATCTCCCGAGGACCGTCGCAAAACATGGAAAACCTCAAAGAGAACATCCTGTCTAGTAGACGGAACGTCCAAATCGTAACGGAACATCCTGCCAATTGAAGAAGACCTTGGTCTATGGAACCTTTATTGATCAAACCAAAGCTACAAGTCCAAACTTGCCATTTGAGAGTGTGTGTGTGTGTGTGTGTGTGTGTGTGTGTGTGTGTGTGTGTGTGTGTGTGTGTGTGTGTGTGTGTGTGTGTGTGTGTGTGTGTGTGTGTGAGAGAGTGTGAGAGAGGAGTGGAGTGAGAATATAATGCCTCTCTCTGGACATTTATGTGCTCCATAAATTATGTCCTCGGGTCTGAATGCATAGCATTATGTGACAGGAAATGTGCTCTGTATTGTATTTGACTTTATAATATTTAATATATCACAACTGTTTATTTTCAAGCACATTACTAAAATAATCACACACATATGCGTATGCTAATAACAGGTAGGTGTACAGTTATTGTTGGTAGTGGAGGGCCTTTTCATTTTATTCCATTAGAAATACAGGTGTTACAGCCAGGGATTTGTCACTCCAAAAATGTGTTCCTGTTACAGCAGAACTCTGCCAGATAATGAGGCTCACTACTGGAGTGCTAGGCTACAGTCCCCGAAGGACTGGTGTGTGTGTGTGTGTGTGTGTGTGTGTGTGTGCTTCTGCGTGTGTGTGTGAGACCACAGGACAGATGCACAGAGAGCAAATATCATATTATCAAAATGTCATCACCATCCTTTCCCAAAAGAGGTGGGGTCATCCTTCCAGAAAGTCAGACTATGTCAGCCTCTAGATTTTCTTCCTGGACGAGGCCGTGGCTGCATGGTTTTACAATATGAGCACTTAAACTGAAAACAGAGGTTGCCAGAACATTATTCATAATATTTCCCCCCCACAACCACACAGACACACAAGCCCCTCCCTCCCACTCCCCTTCTCACAAGCACCCTTAAATGGAATGATGTAATTTTTCTGACGGACGTAGAAAGATTGCTCTGTGGCTAAAAACACGGTTGTCGTGCACACGTACAGAACGTGTTTGTATGTGTGTGTGTGTGTGTGTGTCACCAGACGCAAACCACAGGTAAAATTATTAAGACCTAAAATAATAGTTAGGCGGAGCCGACCTGACGGGGCTCTCTGATTGGATTAGGGCTTTTAATGCGGGAGGCGCGAGGCACGCCGGCTTTAACGGCTCCTCCCCGGGCCTAATTTCGATTGGCCCCAGTGTGTCTGGCTCGCTCCCTTTGTTTACAGGGATGAAATATGAAGCAAACGGGAACACGATACCCCTCTCACCCCCCCAAACACACACACACACACACACAAGCAGCAGCCTTTACATCCCAGACCGGTGCCATGTGTACTGTTCTTTCTCTCTCTCTGTCTTTCTCTCTCTCTCCCTCCTGCCCGCCCGCTCAAATTAACTTTCAGCAAATGGCCTAGGCCTTGCAGAAAAAAAAGTGAGGTTAATTCCAAGCCGGCTTTTTATAGTCCTGCTGTATATAGCGTCCTCCTTCTTTCTTTTTTTTCTTCTTACTAATTGCCCTTTCTCTCTATATGGCAACTCTGAATTTGTCATGACCCCTTGTTGTCTGCAGAAACATGAGTGCAGACAGACAGACAGACAGACAGACAGACAGACAGACAGACCCACCCACCCTCACTTCACTCCCATGTACTTTAAAAAAAGAAAAAAATGTATTTAAACCTACGTGCCTTTATTTTTCGTTACCCTCGGGGGCCAGATGGCATCAGTCATTCAAAGTCTTCTAAGTTTATTCTCTTTTGTTTGTTACATAAGCAGGCATCTTGTCCACCCCCACCGCCCACCCCCACGCAGGGGGCAGTCGCTCTGTGCAGCACCAAAGCTCCCAGAACACGGTCATAACGGCGTGAGAATTCAGACGGCGTGGCCAAATGCGAAGGAGGTTTTTTGTTTTACATCCTGTTGTTTCATCTCGCCTTTTTTTGGGGAGGGGGTCTGGTTGGCTTTGCGGAGGCCTTCTGAAAACGAGGTCCTGACACCTGCCCTTCTTGCAGCTGTCACTTCGGACCGACGCCCTTTACTCTCACACCCCTAAACCCACGTTCTTTTCCCCCAGCTCTCTTGCAGTGCTATCACCCGCCTGCTAAGGAGACAAGACAGTCATATAATTAACTCTGAGACAGTGTTCCCACATTACAGCGAGACTAGACAGTCAGCCAAAACGATATGTTTCCCTTAACTACAAAAGGGTATGTAACTTCACCATGTACTGTAATATACACAATAAGATGTAAGATCACAAATATGTGATCAGAATGTTCTTAACTGAACATTATAATGCTGATGTAACAATCACTGCTGGTTCATTTGAAAGAGATGGAGTTCTAGAACACCGACTTAGAATTTTGAAAAAACATTCCAAAAAAACCTACTCTTCAAAGGGTTAATCCCCGTCTACTGCCTACTGTGGATATGAATTCCCTTACTCTTGGGTGATGTCACCAGTTCACTTTAATACGTGTCAAATAAAACAAAACTATTTTCCGTGTAAATTAGAGGTCATTGTAAATGCCTATAATGATTTTTTTTTCCCACTAGCATCTGGTGTTGCGCAGCTTGTCTTGGGCCGGAGAGTTTTTAAACAGCGTTGTGCTCCAGCGGTGGTTTGAGTTTGTCTGTGGTTCTGGTGATTCTCTGAGTCCTCCGTCCCCAGGTGTCTGTATACTGGAGCCTTAAACTGAAGCTGTTGTGTGGCAGGCTGCCACGAACAACAGCAACTGCCAGAGAGAGAAATAAGAACATATTAAAAAAAGCTTCTCCGGTACCTCCGGCGCGGAAAGAGTCCTCGCTTCCTCCGTCTGTTTCTGGAGTCCCAGAACGCTGGGCTTTTTCACATTTCCTTTAACTCTTTACACACCGGAGAGTTTCTCTCTGCTCCCTCTCTACCTCCATCCTTTTCTCCTCCTCTCCAAAAACTGCTTCCTTCTGCCCTTCCTTCCTTCTTGTCTTTACAGACAGACCTCCTGCGGTGTGTGTGTGTGTGTGTGGGGAGGGGGGGGTTTGGGACATTTTGGCATATAATTGTCTCTCTCCCAGCCTCCAGAGTCAGCCCTGAGGAGGGGGTGGGTGTTTCCGTGGGTTTGTACCTGTACAGATCGACAGTGAGCCGCTGTGAGTTCACCATTCTGCACTGCGCAGAACATGGGCCTGGTGAATAACCAAGGCAGGTTCATTTAGACAAAAATGTAACACCGTACGGAGGAGGTTCATGGTACAATGAATCAGTGAAAATATAACACAGCTCAGAGCTGGCTCAGCCTATATTCAGCACTGCATCAAGCAGGCCCAAAGTAGATTCGGACAACATCCGCCGTACAGTCAGATAGGATTCCACACTGCATAGAGCAGGCCCAGGCTCCAATCAGACAGAATTCAACACTGCATAAAGTAGCTTGAGAGTACGTTCTGACAAAATTCTACACTGTACAGAGATCAGGTACAGTGTACACTTTTACCAATTTCAACACTACACAGACAGTACAGGCAGGCCCAGTTTGTACGAAGGCTTCAGCATGTTACAGTTAAATCCCAGCCTTCACTCAAACAGACTTTTAAAAATATACGTGTTCCTCGTGTGTCCAAGAGAAATACCATACTAGAAACCACAGCTGTGTGCACGGAAAGCTAGTTTTAAAAAAACATACTGTACTTTCTTGGATGATGCCGTTGTTAAAACCTGCTCCGTCTCTCTCGGTTCTAGTTTATAATCGTACAAATGCTACTTTTCCTGGTCTCACCCAGTTCAGGCTACAATTTGAGGTAGAGAGATATTTATACGCGTTTATTTTCTTACCTTAAATAACCTACATGCGCTTTTTAAGATCGGTTTTCTAGCCTTGTCACCACGGTGACGCATCGTGAACCCAGTCACCTCCTGTAAGGCCTGCTTCAGGTCGATCAGTGTTACCTCTCTAGAATATTCTACCACATGCACCCTGCTCAAAACTGTATCTGGTAAACATATCTGCTGAGGCGATACAACAGAGGCTCGCTCATAAATTACATTAGCGATAATAAATAAATGGCCGTACTGGTTATATTATCGGATGATGAGTTTTTCTTTAGCTGGTGTAGGAGCCGGTATGTTGGTTGGTGGTGCAACGGAAGATGGAGGAATGGTGGCTTGGACTCACTATAGTACTTTCACAAAAAACATTCTTTATTAGGGCTAAAATAAACATGGTGAAAACAACAACGAAAAATGTTTAGGCGGCAAAAACTAAAAATAAGGCGGAAGTGTATTGCTCAGCGCACACGTGTGTGGCGTGTGAACACGTTAGCAGGTTTCCTGCGGGGGAGAGGACTTTGACAGGAGATGGGATATGCTGAGTCTGACGCTTTATGGGGAAAGGGCGAGGGAGGAGGGTGTGGTCACATGTTCGGGTGTCCCGGAGAAGACCCTCCATTTTCAGCAGATATATTGCTGGCAGTATAGCGTAAAGTCCAGGGAACTGTTTTTGTAACCTAAAGGTTGCCAGGTAATTCGATTCCCAGGTAAGACACTGCCGTTGTTCCTCTGTGCATGGTACTTAACCTGTCTTATATATAATACAGCATGCACTGTATATGCAGCTGTCTATGTTGCGTCTCCATGAACCTTTTTGAAAGCTTTTTTGAAGTTTGAACGGGAGCTTCGGTCTTCGATTGATGCAGTTTACAAGTAACAAAAGGAAGAAAAAACCGGCAGGGGCATTTCCAAGAGAAAACACGTCTCTCTCATTTCCGAGTTAGACAACGTCAGCCGCGTTTCCCCGAACCTGCAATTGAGGCCGTACGTGTGTCTGAGGGGGCTGGCTCGTTGTGGTCTGCTAACAAGTTTCGTACAATTGCCGTGTGCTTACAAACAACACAAAATACCTCCACTGGGAGTTCTTCTTCTGTGGTGGTAAAGGCCTGCTCTTTCTGGGTCGAGCCCACATGAAGCGGATGCCTGAGGGAGCAAGGAATCATCTTAGGATCAGATGGGATTTTTGGCAACAGCTAATCCCTGGCATTGCGTCTGCGGACTGAAACGGGAGAAGATGTGAATTATGAGGACAGCGGTACTATTTGTATAAATTAGCTCTCTGCTTTGTGCTCTTTGCCAGCGCTGCTATAACCAGTTAAGATAAATGACAGCCATGTGCACTTTTCTCCTTCAAAATAAAATGCTCAAACCCACAAGTGCAGTATCCGTGCACCATCGCCATACGCAAAAAGTAGCTAGAATAAAGTTTTGAGAAGATGTGTACTAAGTGAAAGTGTTAGGAAAGTTTACATGGCTCAGGGGGAGAGGTGGGGTGGGCTGTTTGAATGGGAGCCCCCAAAAGCAAGGTTGCCCCTGATGATGCTAGGCACGCCTCTGCACAGATGCGGCTCAGAGCAGGGGTCCGTCTCTCATGGACCCCTGTGGTGTTCAAAGGGCCTACTGCGCCCCCCCCCCCCCCAAACTGTGAGGTCTCTCACTCACTCAAGTGCATCCTTCTGCCCCCCTGCTATACAAGTCCTTTTATATGAGCATCCACCTCACACACACACACACAGGTATATATAAATATATCTGGAGACGCTGTGGCGAATGTTATGCTGCCTGCAACATCATCCAGCATGACCAGTTTGGTTTAATTGACTTGGTGTTATACTGTGATGATTAAGTGTTCCCTTAATTTTTTTGAGCAGTGTGTATATATATATATATATATATATATATATACACACACACACACTCATACACACAGATGCTCACTCTCACACACACACACACACACACACACACTTAAGAAATATAACCTCCACCTCCACCTGGCCCACATACCCAAAATAAAGAATCTGGTTAAAGCCAAATCCAGGAAAAGATATTCGGTGTGCAATTAGACCCCCCCACCCAGAGTTTATTCTCCTGTGTGTTTTGGGCTGTTGTCACAGCAACAGCAGACGAGAGGAATTCGGAGCGGTTCCACAGCGATGGTTCGCATCAAAAGACGCCCAGCGGCAGCGGTCTGTGACTTCCTGAAGGACAGGAAGTGCGAATGTCAGGAGAATGTCCCCTTACCTTAGGCCTCTTCTGCACACACACACACACAGACACACACACAGGCACGTAATTGCTCACTCACTCAAACATATACATACACGAGCACACACACACACGTATGCATGCACGCGCTCCCCAAAGTTTTATTTAGAAGCAAATTCATAATAGCAGTCTGTCCTTTCGTCTCAACTGACAAATCACTTGTACTTCTCATTGTTACTGTATGTTTTTGACACTTAAATGGCCGGAATTGGTGGTCATGTTTAACTCCAAGGTTTGCCCCGTCATAAAAATCAATTAATAGACAGAGCGGTGCTTTTGACATAATAAACTAGTTCAAAACCAGTTCACTTCATTCATGAGCTAATCATGTGCATGCGCACTCTGAGGGCCTGATGTACTAAGATCTTTAAGCATGTGCAAAGCCTTTTAGCACACACAAAACCAATAACATGACCAATGATTGGTCGTGGTATTTGTTTTGCACCAATCATTGGTTGCGTTATTCGTTTTTGCATCTGCTGAAAGGTTTTGGTACACGCTAAAGGTCTCAGTAAATCAGGCCTCTAGTGTTCAATACCTTCCCGTCTCCACACAGACCGTTTACCTTCATGTAGTAAGACCAATTTACGGTCAGAAACATTAATGCAGAAACAGCTTGGTGCTCCGCTTCTCTGCGTGGCTCTCTCCAGCCATGACCGGATGAACCAGATCCAACACATAACACCCCGTTTCATTTTAGCATTTAAAAAATAATAATAATAATAATGTATTGTGTTTAGTATAAAACGCTCATCACGTTTTCGGTATCCCACCATTTTCAATTATTTTAATCTGACGGCCTAAAAAAAAGTCAGGAATCGCTTTCCAGTTCCAAAGCCGCTTCAGTTAAGTTTCAGTTCTATTTATTTGAGCATGAGAGACACGTACGCCTCCCTCCCTCCCTAATATTAACTGAAAAAGCATCTGCTTTTTATCCCTTTAAATTCTCTCTGGAAATGTCCCCACTGTTAAGTGGTCTGTGACAACCTCTTTGTTCATGGCACTATACAAAATTGAAATGAGTTGATTGGTTGATTGGGTATGAATAGAAACCCCCGTAGTGTAGCCCCCCCCCCCCCAT
Organism: Ilyophis sp. 1 JC-2022; assembly: GCA_022702515.1. NCBI lineage: Eukaryota > Metazoa > Chordata > Actinopteri > Anguilliformes > Synaphobranchidae > Ilyophis > Ilyophis sp. 1 JC-2022. The sequence goes on from CM040405.1 coordinate 84,565,051, forward strand.
GTTCATGGAACCACAAGCTCTACTCAATGACCTACCACCGGTTACTTATAAATCACTTTCGTTTTATTTAAATCAGCGTTAGGCAGTTATGCTATGAACAAAACAAAAGAAAAAAAAACACAAAACAAAAATGAAACAAAAACAAACAAAAGAAAACAAACAAAAAAAAAGGATCCAGTTACAATAACTGCGCTTGGCACTGGATGAACATTTATGGGGAAAAAAATATACATACAGACCATGTGACTCCAATATACACACGAGAGCCAAAAACTTAAATACCAGCTTTTACACCGTCTCCTTGTCCAATGACATCAAGTCCTCATTAATATAACAAACACTTCCCCCGCCCCCACACCCCCCCCCCCCCCCCCCACCACTTTAAAAAAAAACTAATGTCACTAGAGTTAAGAGCAGGAAACCCCTGTCTCATTATTCATGGTTATTAATTCCCAGTAAAACTGGATGACTTATCCTAAGCTCTGTGTGGAGTGGTGGTGATCGTACACGATGCGACTACACATTCTTGTGCAGAGAAAATTGAAGTAATGCACTGCAAAAAAATGTTTAAAAAAATAAAATACAAAACAAAACAAAACAAAATTAAAATAAAAAAATTACAAGAAAAAAAACTCAACATCTGATAGAAAGCAAACCTCTCCCTCCTTCCCAACGAAAAAAAGAATATCAGCATTAAAAAAAGAAGAGAAGAAAAAGGTTCCTGACTGGAACTGAATGTGTATCAGCCTCCCTTCTTATGGAATCAAATGCTTGTCTTACTTGAAGGGAATTGTGAGCGCTCCGTTAAGTAAATTCCAATCGATTTAGAGTCAAGGAAACTGACTGTACGCTCCGAACTAGCCACAGAAAAAGGGTGTACCATGTGACCAGAGAGCAGCTAGGCCACACCCACATGCCCTCTGACCCCCAGCAACACCAACACACCCCCCACCCCACAACAAACAAGAAAATCAGGGGGGGAAGTGATGCACACATCCTACAGTGCCTCACAAAAATATATACTAGAAAGACTCTTTCTATGAAAAGCAAAGGAATGGAAAAGAGGAGGGAGAGAAAGAGAAAGAGAAAGAGAGAGAAAGAAAAAGAGAGAAAAAGAAGGCTTGAAGACTGATAGTGAGCAGCTTGCCTAGAGAGGGCCTTCGCGGCCAAGAATAATGACCAGGAAACAATAATCTGGGTGAATTTCTCTTTCCTTTTTTTCATAACTTTTTTTACTTATTTATTTTATTTTATTTTGGCGTTTAGATCTGGCGGGGGCAGAAAATAGAAACTTTCCCAGCGGGGAAAAAAATAATAAAATAAAATAAAACACCGTAACCACGCCAACCGGCCCACAAGTGAACCCTCCCAAACCCCTCCCCCTGAAATCCCACCCCATTGCCACACCCCTCCATCTCTCTCTCTTTCTCTCTCTCTCTCCTCACGATGGATGAGTGGTTCTAAGGATTAAGCTAGAAAAGAACAAAAAAAGAAGTGGTGGAAGACAGACAGATGGGGGGGGGTGAACGGGGGCCGGGGGGGGCACATGTCCCGCGTTTATCTGACGGTGACCCCGAGTTTCTCCAGAACACGCATGCCCTTCTCCTCGTACTCCTGACGGGTCAGCCAAAAGTTGTCCTTGTCTTTCATGATGTCGGCAAGCACCGCTCCTCCCAGGAACACCATGTGTTTGCGTCGGGGCGGGTCCTCGATTCGGATCTTGAATTTCTGCAAGAGGCGGGGCAGACGAGGGAGGCGAGAAGGGGGAGGGGGTCAGAGTCAAGAAATAGGACGAAAAAGCCGAAAGGGTCACCCGACCCGCTGCGGCTAAAGACTCAAGAGCAGACCCTTGTGGCTAACCAGTTATGTCTAGTTGTGGTTGGGAGCTTCGAGGGACGGTAGGTTTGGTTGATGTGGGCCCTCCCCTCTCCACTCGCCCTCCATGCAGCTCTAGCTGGAGGGATATGCGTTTAATCTGTATCTGATCATGCAAACACAGAGCTGTGACAACCAGACCGACTCCAATGAGGTTTTCCAGGCTAAGGGCCAGATTTGAAATGGTGGGCTGAGGCCAGCCTGCAAACCGCCCCGGGGCCTCCGCACAGCGCGCGTCCGATCCGCCATGCCGCGAACGCGCTCGGTTTGGGGAGTGTGTGCGTGTTTGGCGTGTGTGCGATGCGCCCTGCCGTCTGGGTCTGGAATGAACACGGCGGGGAAACAGAGCTCTGTCGCCGCCCAGTGGCTGGTACGCATTACTGCGGAGGTTCAACTCTGAGATTGGTGAATGTACAACGCATTAAGTTCTGGGCTATTCGGAGGGATCACAGAAACTCAGAATCGTCCATGTGAATACCCTGCTGTATGCGAGTAGTCTTAGTCTGTGTGAACATGCGAGTAGTCTCAGTCTGTGTGAACATGCGAGTAGTTTTAGTCTGTGTGAATATGCGAGTAGTTTTAGTCTGTGTGAATATGCGAGTAGTTTTAGTCTGTGTGAATATGTGAGTAGTCTCGGTCAGTGTGAACCCGCCTCGCGCTCCTCACTCACCGACAGCTTGTCCACATCTCCCTTCAGCACTCGCTCCAGGTAGAGCTGCTTGAGCTCCCTCTCCAGCCGGGACGGCAGGCCGGGGTACATGGTGGAGCCCCCCGAAAGGACGATGTGTTTGTAGAACTCCGACCTGCATGAGGGGGGGTCACACGCGTAATTATCAAACGCACTCAAGCGGCTCTGCACAGCTCACACTCACTCATCTTCACGTAAGGATTACCTGGTGTCGATGTCGGCCGCATTAATGGTGTTGAACAGCAGCTCGGCCACGCCCACCCCCTCCACGTTGATGAGGTGGGGCTGGAACAGAGCCTCCGGGGCCTCGAACCGCTCCCCTCCCACCTTGATGACCCTGCCATCCGGGAGCTGGGGGGGGGGGGCAGAAAGGGATGGAGAGGTCAAAGGTCAGCACACAGCGGGCCCCATCCTGGTAGGCTTTCAGCCGAGGGCAGATCCAACAGGCCAAACTGGGCCAATACTGAAGCAACCTACAGTAAAAGGGCTGATGTACAGGGAAGCATGACCCTAGATCAGCACTCCTAAATACTGCATGAGGCCCTGGACTACAACCCTGTAGCTGTAGAGAAAATCTAATATCATCCACATGTATCATCTCCATTTCTACACTGGAGTCCAGCACCATGTATTTAAAAAGGCGATTCCCCCAGTACAAAATCTGCTCGCCGAAAACGGCGACACACTGCTACACGTTACTTTGCATTCACCGAGAAGATGCTGTTACCCAGAGCGACTTACAACGTAGGAGAATATAAGTGTGTTCACCTGAACCCAGTGAGCAGAAGCTCCACACCTGGTGAACTCCCAGGCTAGCGAGTGTACGTGAGCGTACTCGCTAAAGAGCCGACGCAACTTAACAATGCTAACCAAGAACCGAAATACGAATCCTCTGAACGACAGACGTGCGGGACCTTCTCCTCCTCCGGTACCTTAACGCGGCACGCTAAGGGGGCGTGTAGCCGAAACGGCGTGACAGAACACTGCGTGGGTGTGCATAAAGGGGCCCATTGAGGGGCAGCACGTCTGGGGTGCAGCGGCGGAAACGCGAGTCGGAACGGCGTGTGCAGGGCTCCTGACCATGCAGGAAATGATGTTACACGCTGGGTTCGGGCGTCTGGGCGGGGCCCACAGAGCTCCCCTTGTCCACCCGCGCGCTCTTGTTTTTCCTGCCTTAAAGTGCTCTGGAAAGGGGAGGTGGACCGCACGTGGAAAATTCCACTCCTCTGGTCAGCAAGGGTCAGTTTAGGCTCCTCCCACTCTGAGGAAAAGGGGGACGGGGTTAGATAATCCCACAGTGAATGGCCTCTGAGGATGTGAAGGGGGAGGGGCTTGAGCGGGAGATGAAGCTGAGGAGAAAACTCTCTGGCTGGTCAGTTACCGTTAAACCACACTCGCCACGCCGGCAGAGCGTGTACGCCAGACTCCTGTACAGTGCCTGGTGCCCAGTGCCAGGCTCTGTGCGCAGTTACACTGAAGTCCACCAGAGGGCAGTGCTTCCCTTAAACATGAGACAGGGTTTCTCTCATTCGGAACATCTGTGGCTTCTGCTTTCTGGGAACAACAGGACGTGTATTTGAAGCTATTTTAAGACGAGAGGAAAGTGTGAACGTCTACTATTCAACACACTGATGCGTTTCTTTAATACAGCAGAGCTAGGCGGCCCCTGGTCCTGAAAAGACAGGCCTTTTCACTTTAACCCTTTGAAGAGCAGGTTTTTCTTTTGTACTGTTTTTTCAAAATTATAAGGCAGTATTCTAGAACTCCACTGCATTCATAAAATAAAATAAGCTCACCACTGCAAGGACAACCCCGAGGGTCCACAACTTAGACTGTGTCCAATCAAAAATCATCAACCACAGAAAACAAACAGTCTTATTAAGCCTATATTATTCAGTCTTTTAAGCAACAATGTTATTATACTGCCCGCAACTGGAGGATTTGGTCACTTGGAGACCATCTTTATTGGATAATTAATATTCCATTTACATTTCAACAAATCAACAGTGTTACCGTTTAGTGGTCTGCCAATCAGATTATTGTTTTAATTAACAATTAAAGTGCAAGAAAATAAGTGATTGTACAGGCTTTTTAGTAAACATGCTCGCGTTTACTTAACATGGAAAATTTATACTGGGGATCAGGGGCTGAGTATCCTGCATGCGTGTGTGCGTCCCCACGAGGGTACAAATACAAGTATGTGTGTGTGTGTGTGTGTGTGTGTGTCTGTGAGTGTGTGGGTGTGAGCACATATGTGTGTGTGTGTGAGCACATATGTGTGTGTGTGTGTGTTCCCTTTGTGTAGAGTCCCATTGCTGGAATGAAGACTGACTGACTGTATGACTCTGAGACTGTGACTGTGTGACTGTGACTGACCGTATAGGACTCCACCAGCACGGTGGTCTCCAGCGCCAGCTTCTGCTCCTGCTCGATGTTGTAGCCCACGTAGCACAGCTTCTCCTTCATCATGCGGACCGTCTCAAAGTCCGCCGAGTGGTTGAAGGCGTAGCCCCTCAACAACAGCAGCTGCGTTACAGTTACACAGCCGTCACACGGTGTTACACAGTTACCTAGGTTACACAGCCGTCACATGGTGTTACACAGTTACCTAGGTTACACAACCGTCACACGGTGTTACACAGTTACCTAGGTTACACAGCCGTCACACGGTGTTACACAGTTACATAAGTTACACAGCCGACACACGGTGTTACACAGTTACCTAGGTTACAAAGCTGACAAACGGTGTTACACAGTACAAACGGTGACATCCAATCACATTTCCCCTGGAATAAACAAACGACACTCCCTGTGTATTGGTCCAATATTGAGAAGGCACACAGCAGGACCGCTTCATGCCAGCACAGCAGTGTATTTTACATCAAAATCTTTCCTTATTTACCCATTCTCTAAAACACGCTGTTCTGGATGCTGAAATCCAGTGGACCATTTTGTATTTTAAATCCTTCCTCATTTACACATCTTTAAAACAGGAGAGAGGGTGTACCTTGATGAGGTAGCGAGTGATGTCTCTCCCGGCGATGTCCAGTCGCCGGGTCAGGTGGGGCAGGGAAAAGCCCTCGTAAACTGGGCAGATGTGGGTCACACCATCGCCCGAATCCACCACCACACCCGTCAGGAGACCTGAACACAACGCTCCAGTCAGACACTACGCAGGATATCCTTATACACACTACATAACATCTTTATAACGCTGCAGGACACATTCATAAACACTACATAACATCTTTATAAACACGGTGAGTCATCTTTATAAGCACTGTAGGAGCTCTTTATAATGCTGCAGGACACATTCATAAACTCTACATAAGATCTTTATAAATGCTGCAGCAAATCTTTATAAACTGCTTAACATCCTTGTAAAAACTGCAGAGCACCTCTTCTATGGCTTCTTAATCCAAAGATCTGATGAAGGTCTTAGACCAAACCGTCATGGTTTTGTAAAGAAATTTTAAAGAATAAACAGTATATATATTTTTTCGAAGCGAGTGTCGCACCCTCTTCTACCTGACTATTTTTAATCCAAAGACCCATCTTAATTTGAACATTATTTTCAATAACCATCAATATTTCCAAAGTAGCTAAACCATTAAAAAATAACTGGTACTGGCATGTTTACAGGGGAAAGCTATCATGTCACGTAGGTCACATGTTTTAGTTTTCTTCTTTATTTTAATATTTTATTCGTTTTCTTCTATATTGTGTATATTAAAATAATATATTGAATTCATGTCGATTGTGAAGCACTGTGTGACAATGACCTCTGTATTCTGCGTTGTTGCTGGGATTACTGAAGTTCTGCTCAAAACCTGCGCCTTGTTTGAAACTTAAATCTACAGGGTTAAGGTGCATTAGCCTCCTGGATAACATGCATTGGCTCGTCCTTCAACCAGTTTTAAGGACAACTTTCCAGTCACCAAAGCCGGATGGATCGCATCAAAAAAGAATCCCACGAACGCGGAATAGCTATCGCTACCACCAGGGTCTGTCATTTGAGACAATTGTGGTTAAAAACCTGGTATTAATTACCAAATTTATATAAGACACCATAAAAGCAAAAGGCCACTAGGTGGTGCACTTCGCCTTTTGAAATGTCACACAATCCGACTCGAGGCGTGTAGAATGTGTCAAAGGTGGCGATTAAATGCCTGGCAACACTGTCAATTTTTCAAACACTTGATATCTCACATAGGATGCGTTTATTCACAGAGAAATTCATTATGCAGACTCGCATAAAATTATGTGACATTGCAGAAAAAAAACAGAGCATTAAATCAGAAACACTACACCAAAACACAAGAGGCCGTAAGTGCTTCCTGCAGAAATATGGTATTCTGGGACTCTGGGAGGAGAGGTGACCTACCTTGAGCGTAGAGTGTGAGTACAGCCTGGATAGCAATGTAAACCCCAGAGAACTGATACGTCTCGAACATTACCTGCAGAAGAAGAGGGGGGGAGGGAGAGAGAGGTTAGCGCAAGTCCAAAAACCAGACGGTCACCCCACGTAACCAAGGAGACCGAAAGAATACACGTGCACACAGTAAAATGTCCAGTGTTAATTCAACTCAAATACGTACCATATGTACTCTTTAAGTGTCGATTTAACACTGAAGATTTTACTGTGCACATACAAACAGTTGAAGATCAGGGGCCCGTATTAATAGGGTGTATTAGTGCTGGTTCAGTTTTGCCGTTTAGCTCATGTTGGACAGGCTGGGATTTGTCCTGGGGAAACCTGATCCCAGATCAGCAGAATGGTAACGAGGAACCGTGCACCCAGCTAGGGGAGATTACGGCTCTGGCCTCCAGCTCTGTGCCTGTAAAGCAAGCGGTGGGTTGAGGCCGGGGGGGGGGGGGGGGGGGTGTCTTGGGTGTCTGTCAGAGGGGTTCAGCAGCAAGCTGGGTGTCAATCAGTCACAATTCCCGCCGGGGCTGGGGAGGGGGGTTTCACGTTGGCCAAAGTGGGGAGGGGGGATAAGTGAGTGCGCACGGCTGAATTTTCATAGTGAGCCCAGCCCAGCCCAGCCCAGCCCAGTACAGTACAGTCTAGCTCAGCCCAGACTAGCCTAGCTCAGCTTAGCTCAGCCAAGCCCAGCCCAGCCCAGCCCAGCCAAAGGCTCAAGCAAGTTCAGGCCTAGAGCCCCACAACAGAAATTTCTGCCTGATGGTCCATCCTTGTCCACTGTCAGGTGTGAGATCACGCCCCTTTACCCTGATTGGCCCAACCGAAACACGGTCGAAGCACAGGAAGGGGTTGGGGTTATAAAAGCCCTCCAGTCCTCGCCCACGGCAACACGCAGGCCAGCCAATAACAGCCCATTCATAACCTTCAGCCTACACTGGGGCGATTAAATGTCCAAACGCAGGCAGGTGGACGAAGCTCGTCGTTGACCGTCGCCATTTCAGAGAGACGGCACAATCGCCGCCTTGTGTTAGTCGGGATTTAATTTTACGTTCTGGGAGAGGAGCCTCTAAAATGAATTGGCTACACTCACATAAGGTCGGCAGCGAGATGAATAAGTCCTTGTTGTGTGTGTGCCCAATGTCACTCGTGCCTCGCTCAGAGTCCCCACACACTAACACTTCTGTCACGAGGACCCTGGCACTATCAGTCACACTATGAGGCTGTTAGCTGTGTTATTAGTTACACTCGTTGATTATCTCTCTCTCTCTCTCGATTTAGTTTCCTGTATATACACGTTTACCCTTTGCCTTTACAAATGTGCTTTTGTCACCTCAATTAATCAAGCCGACGTTGAAGACGACTGAATTGAAAGAACCAGACCGCCTTGAAAGCTTACATTCCCCACAGCTCTACACCCCACTCAAAAAACTACGTGACAAAACATGTCCCGTTGCTAGGGGTGTTACATCACCGATGTCACCGGGCTTAACAATGACATCATCAGAACCTTTTGTTCTTGGCTGCCAGAATGGTTCAGTCTGTCAGACAAGAGAAAACCACGGCACAATGTAAACCGCGCGTAAGATACACACACAGCGGAGTGTTCGCTGTTAAATAAACTGTCAAAAGAGTACGTTTTAGACTGATAGAGTACATTTGATCCCTCTTTGGATTCACTTCAATTTAAATTCTCTTAGAGTTGAATTAACACTGACCCTGGTGCACTATAGCCAGGTCAATGAGATCTCAGCTGTTGAATGAGGTGTGAAAACCTACAGGATGGTAGGAACAAGGTTGGGGACCACTGGTGTAGACAATTCCACTTCTCAAGCATGGCCACATGTTACATATATATACTACTCAAAAGAAGTTAAGGGTCAAAAATATTTGCGCATATAAATATAAGCTAGCGAGCTAAAATGGTGACGACTAATGACAAAATAATTCTTTGATGGTTCAAGAACACAAAACAAAAAACTTGATTAGTTTATAACCCTGATAAAAAAAAAAGTCATGCACCCCCCAAAATGATGAATGGAAAATGCTCAGCCAATTTATTGCTAAAATTGTCATGCATGGAATGACACTCATGCAAAACACGTGCAAATGGTGCATGAGGTGTCAATGGGTGTTTCGAGGCAGTTTGTCAGTTTAGTCTGACTAAGTTTGTGCTTCAAATCCATGAAAAGGAAATATGGGTTAACTTAAAATGTTTCTAAAGATAAGTGCAATGAATGCATGTCCCATAATAACGTGATGTATAACGTGAATTTCCTTTGACCCTTAAATTATTTTGAGTAGTATATTTTTCTTACAGTGTATCTTCCTAAAATGTACCAGGTTTTTATATCACTAAGAACAAAGAGGCCCCCGCCCCCTAAGGCCAGCTAGGCAGGTGACCCCATTGACCGCATGCACGGATGCACGGACGCACGCACCTCAATGATCTTCTCACGGTTCTTGGTGGGGTTCATGGGCGGCTCTGTGAGGAGGATCTTGCAGTTGCGCGAGTCGATGTTGAGCTTCTCGGGGCCGAAGGTGTAGTCCCACAGGTGCTTCATGTCGTCCCAGTTCCTGACGATCCCGTTCTCCATGGGGTAGTTCACCTCCAGCATGGACCGCAGCTCGCTCGCCTCGTCCCCCACCATCAGATCCTGAGGGGTCGGAGGTCAAAGGTTAAGGCCACTTTCAGTGATATGCCGCAATCATGCCTGGTAAATTATCATCAAGCCCCTGCAGACTAAGATCATTTCTAATTGGGTAAACTAGATGAATATCTACAGCATTGCTATGGCCAAGATTGCCCAATTATTAAAAACAGTCTGGATTCAATCAAACGTTTGCCCTTAACTTTGATGCAGAATAAAATGCAAGTGGGCTTTTATTTAGTCACAAACATTTGGCATGTTCAGATACTGCCAAAATTAACTTCCCAAAGCATTTCAGAAGAGAAAAAAAAAAGCTAACGCTGTTTAATTGTGGTTTAGTAAAGAACATACATGGACTGAATCCAGGCTGTTGATTTAGCTCACCCAATGAATAGTGGGAAAGACATAGCGCATGGACTGAATCCAGGCTGTTGATTTAGCTCACCCAATGAATCATGGGAAAGACATAGCGTTGGGGACACGTTTAACAGACAGGTAGAGTGAGGCTATATGGGGCGGGAACGGGCTGGGTAGCACGGTCAATACTGGCACGACAGGTCATGCGTCACCCAAATTACAAAACGGGGTCATGGGGTCCGGAGCAGCAGGTGGGGTACAGTCCCGACTGGAATACAATAAAGTAGAGAGCTTCAGGTGAGATACGAGAGGGGCAGAAACAGGCCGGACATTACAGGTTAACTCTCAGACGACACGGGCACTGGCTTCTTCTCTAAAGCTGTGGAGAAAGGGCGGAATGGGCCTGAGGTCCGTTTAGAGCAAAGTGATAAATCACACGACGCGAGCTTTGGGGAAAGTGTGCTTCTGTTGAGTACTACGTTTTAGTTTTTTTCTGGGGTTTTTGTTAGGGGGGGTAACAGTTAACTGAAACTATACTATCATACAATCACTACCCCTGAAGGTTACACAAGGGCAGTACTTCACAGAATATCCATACACTTCCCGGTGCCCAGTTGCACCAACAACCCTTTGCTTTAAGTGGTCCACGTCCAGCACTGACAGAGGGATGAGTTGATAGTCATCCATTACGGCTCCACACACAGTGCAGACAGGACAGACAAGCTCTGGAATCAGCAAATACCCAGCATGCACCGTCAGAATATCTCCATGCATTGTGCTCTGTTAGTGACAGTCACCCCAAAGTCATTTAGTTGAAGGATGCGATTGGTTTGCTTTTTTTAAATGCTCCAATAGTATGAGAATCTTTTGTGCTTGTGTCTTGCAGTGAATTCGCTTATTGCCTCAATCAATCAATTACCATAAATAAAGACTGAAATAAATGAATAAACTTTCACAGAGACCCCACTGCACCCCACCTCTATTGGTGAATTCAGCGTGTTGGGCCAGAACAATCCAATGAAGCAGTGTTCAATTCCCGGACGTTCCGGAAATTAACTGAAATCCTCGTCGGAGATTATGCACATTTTCAAAATAAAATTCATGAATGCAATTAATTTCCTTTTTTTTTTTTTAAATTTGTTTCTGATTTTTCCCCATTTTCTCCCAATTTAGTAGCCAATTGAGCCCCTGTTCTAATTCAATTCCCCCCGTGTAGCAACCGCTAGAGAACCGCCGCTATACGACCCCGTCAGCCGGTTGTAGGAGAGAGGCCGCCACGTCCTCTACAGGGCGCGACTCCCCAAGCTCCTGGCTGTGGTCCCCGGAGCCTTATTTGCGCAGCGATTCTTTTCCGAGCCCTCCCCCCACCCGGAAGCAGCCGCCAATTGCTGCTCCCATAGGGCGCCGGCCATGCTCGGAAAATGGCAGGTCCGGGGCGCGAACCCCGATCCTCGGAGTACAACTGTGCTGACTGAAAGTCAGCACTCTTACCGTTGTACTACCGCAGCGGCTGCAATTAATTTCCTAAACTGCCTGAATTGCAAGAGAATTGTCCACAAAACCTGAAATCCACTTACAGTTACACTACAGAGCGCAGTATGCTGATGTGTTTATAGTCTGCGTGTATGAGTGTGTTTCTCAGACAGATTCACCAAGTGCACCTTTGGCGTTCATGGACCGCTGGTTTGTCCCCCATGTTTTCAAAGGGCGGAGTCTGTCCCTGAAGTCAACTGTCTGATACACTTCCTGGGCCTGCGATTTCAAACACGCAAAACTCCCAGTAACATCAGAAACCATCCCTTTAGTAGTCAAGAGTTTCGGAGACTGAAAACACCACATCATCTTCTGATTTCCTTAAAAATAACCTCCTCACTTTCAGCTTATATTCAAAAATACGAACCGACAAATTTGATTCCTGAGGCAACTCATTCCACATTTGCCAAAATTATCTTCTAAATGAAACTGGCAGGTATCCCATTGAAATCACATGTGGGCACCATAAATCAGTCGTTAGCTATATTGTCTTCCAATCAGTCCCACCGTATATACAGATTTTATAGACAGATATTGGAGTGTTTTGAAAGAGACACTGTGAGAGGACAAAATAAAATGTGTCTATGTCCTGTGACTATAAGGTACAGTAGGTACGGATTGGGACTATACCTGGCGCCAGATCAACCTTCATCGAATGCCTGCTTGGGTGTGGCTAAACATGAACCTGCAGACGTATCACAGAAAGGCACTGAAGACATTTTTGGTGTAGCCGAAATGCCTCGGAGAAACACTGACCTAAAACAGACATGTTCTCTGGTTCTCTGCCACCCTCAGACAACAAGAACCTTCCTAAATATAGCGAACGGCCGCTTGAGCTAAATAAAAGTTTGACTTGTACCTCAAGTTCCCTTATTCCTCCTTGCTTCTGCTAAATTAAGGCCAGAGTAGAAACATCAGCCCAGAACACAGCACAATTTGCCTATTAATAATAAGGGAGGCATTGTACGCACCCAGAAAGGTAGTGTGCCCACATATACCAACGAATGCCACAGTTGCCAGGTACATGAATTACGCTGATAAGAAAAGGAGATACCGCACAACGCATTGAATGCTCCCAAACATGTTTAATGAAACAAACACCATTTCGACCTGCAAAGGTCTTTGCCAGATATAGCCACCACTGATGCCATACCTCACAAAGAGCATGTACTACCGTGCACAGGTATCTGTATACTCTTCTAACGTACCACCTGAGGATGCAGCTATAATTATTAACAGTTACTGAGAAGCCATTTCAAATCAACTCAGTAGCTCCGATGTTAACACAAGGTTAACTCCAGGGAACAAATAGCATCTTTCATTTATACCAAACGTCCTGTCTATTTCTGTCACCTTATCGGGCTTCTGTGATTGGTCAGGGTGCAGTATGCTCTGGTCTCTGCGTACGAGCCGAACACACGCTTGTGTCGTTTCCTCATCACCACAAGCTCCTCAGCTTCCTCATCAATTTATACTTCTTCCTCTGTGTCTGAGTTTCGATCCGGTTCCCACCTCCCTTTTCCACAGGCCCCTCACAGGCTTTACTAAGAAACAGCTGCTGGAGAGGCATGTTGTGGATAAAGTTGCATCTCAGGCTGTGACTGGACGAATGGTCTTTTTTCCCCAGCGTTTGGCCATTCTTCTTGCTAGATGTTGACTACCAGCTTATAACAGCTTGTTGGTACTCACAACAGCTATAGTAGCTTGTAAGGACTGGATGCAATAGACGGCCTAACAAGCAAAACTAAGATACAAAAATGCTGTGCGGGCTCAGTTTCAACAAACCTGTACCAAACTCAAAATGGGTATTAAAGAACAAACTTGGACTGTCTTCCCTTGGCTGTAGCAGCCATGTTTTGGAATGGGTTTGATGACAGTGTAGGATAGCAGATGTTGGGCAATATGGACGGCAGTATAGTACTATACTGTACTGTAGAACTGGACTTGTAACTTAGAGGTTGCAGGTTCGCTTCCCAAGTGAGGCACTGCCAGTTGCACTCTTGAGCGAGGTGCTTAACCTTAATTCCTTCAGTACATAACCAGCTGTATAACTGGACTGTGTGTAAAAATGTAAGCTCTGTAAATCACTCTCGACTTACACAGCTGTCTGCTAAATGCAAATGTGAAACGTCACGACTGATTGATGGCATTTCCTCTGTGTCGGAAATACTGACGAACACTCCACTGGAATCACCGTTTACCTGTGTGGACAGGTGCATTGCCAACCAGAAAGTGAGCGTTTACCTGTGCGGACAGGTGCATTGCCAACCAGAGAGTGAGCGTTTACCTGTGCGGACAGGTGCATTGCCAACCAGAGAGTGAGCGTTTACCTGTGCGGACAGGTGCATTGCCAACCAGAGAGTGAGCGTTTACCTGTGCGGACAGGTGCATTGCCAACCAGAGAGTGAGCGTTTACCTGTGCGGACAGGTGCATTGCCAACCAGAGAGTGAGCGTTTACCTGTGCGGACAGGTGCATTGCCAACCAGAGAGTGAGCACTCTGCCAAAATGGATTAGCCAGGCAAAGTTCAGGCAAAGTTAATTAAATTCAACATGAACAAGACAGACATTCTTTCACCAGGGCAAACAGGAGAGAAGAGGAAGGGGGGGAAAAAAAACTCAAATGCAAATAAAAAAAATAAAATAAAAAAGTATTGTTAATGAAAGACCAAGTACAACAGCACTCTCCTTTGACCAAGCATGTAAGAGTAAAAAGGGGTAAATCACACACCAGTCCGCACTTACCATCTTTTTGTTATTCTACTTTGACAAGAGAAGAAAGAAGGATGAGGAAGAAAAGGAAAAAGCAGACGGTCAGAGAGGAGGCAGTGCCGACGGAGAGCGGCGGACCAGGGCCGGCGACCATGCGACGCACAGCCGTGTGCTTCTGGTCTCTGACACACTCAAGCTAGGAACTGCTGTCATTTAACACCTTGAAGAGTAGGTTATTTTGGAATGTTTTTTTCAAAATTCTAAGTCAGTGTTCTAGAACACCATTTCTTTCGATTACCAGTGGTGATTGTTACATCACCATTAGAATGTTCAGATAAACACATTCTCATCACATATTTGTGATCTTAAACCTTAAAGGGTTAATAAGCTTGTCCCTGTCAATCACTTCCCAACCTTTTCTAAATGCACAATGAAATATTCAAAGCACATTCAACTACTGAACAAAGTCCTCTCCCCTATAAGTAGCATGTTCGTTTCCCAGCAGTGCACATTACAGTAGAACATTTTATAAATCAACAAGAGAGCGGATAAAGAAGCGGCTGCAGCATTAACAAAAGGGACTGGTTAATAATTAATTTGATCCAAAATGGCGTCCTGATAACAGCAGGTATCAGGAAGAAAATCTGGAGCAAAATCAACAAATCCTTACAAAAAAACAAACGGCGTTTCCTTGAGCCGATTTACTTTTGACATACAAGTACCAAACCTCATGGGAACTGGGAGCGGTCACTCACAACACTCTACGTGAAGGCTCAGCTGAAAATAAGCTGCCTTCAAGGCTGATGTGAGCACTTTTGATATAATAAACAAGGCAACCCTGGTCCTGGAGTTCCAGAGCCAGTCCTGATTTTTGCTCCATCCACACCTATAACTACGTAACTGGATTAATTTTAATTAATCAGGTTTAATGAATGCAGGTGAGCATGTGATAGAGACGCTCAGCATTTCACCATTCAGAATATTCAGGCTCAAACTTTTAATCCTCCATCAAACTCTTGTGATCAAGCTCAGGTGGAACAAAAACCAGAAAAGTCACCGACACTCCAGGACCAGGGTTGCCCCTGTGCTAAACTAAAAAAAAAAAGTAAAAAATAATAATAATAAAAATAAAGGTGTGGTATGAAAGTGCAATCATCAGAAGAAGAGAGTGTGTTACTCCATGGACACGGCGGCCTGGTAATACTGTGGGTTCTTCGGCATCATCCAAGTTAACTGGTCTCAGAAAAGAAACGTGGACTAATGGTATCGTTCGCTAATGGTATCGTTCGCTAATGGACAACGATGAACTTGAGATTGTCAGGAGGGGCCAATAAGAAGATGGATAAAAAGCAGGACAGTGGTTTGGTACCAGGAGAGGAGCCTCAGTCTGTGTGCCGACTCTAGCCAGGGGAGAGAGAGGCACAGAGGTGTGAGAAGGAAGGAGGCCTTACCTTGATCTCGATGTTGCCCACTTTGGCAGTGGAGCGGATTATCGGCCTGCCCACCAGCGCGGGGAAGATGTGCTCGGGGAAGTTGGACCCGGCATAGCCGCACTTCACAAACTGAGGAAGGAAGAGAGGAGCGGTGTGAGCACAGGCCTGGAAATGGTGTAGTGTAGCGGTTACAGAAGTGGGCTCACAATTCAGGGCTTGCAGGTTTCAATCCTAGCTATGGCACTTTCGTTGAACCCCTGAGTGAGGTGGTCAACCTGAATTGCTTCAGTAGAAATATAAAAATGATATATATCTTATGGGGGACGATCATTGCCACATTTTGTTTTCTCTTTTTTGGTCCATTTCAGGGCTGTGTGGGGAGGGGGGGGTGGAAGTTACCAGAGGGGGGGAGAGGAAATAGGTGTTTGCATAAAAACAATACAAAGTTGAAAACAATTTTTAAATGGTATTTAAATAAATTCTATCATATGTGGTATTATGGTATTTGCTGGATTGCTCTTGCACAGAACCTGATGGAAACAGATGAACCACAGACTAAAGTGTCTCTGAACTCCATTTAGAGTGAGCGTATGGCACCATCAATAATGCTATAACCCTGTTCAACTCAAACAGCAGAACAGGACTACTTCAGAAAATGTGCTGTGGACTGTAACAGTCTGGTGCACATCCTGTTTGAAATCATTCACAGAAATGTTCAATTTAAATGATACTCTCAGCTGCATGCAGTCTCAAGGCTAAGCAAGGCCATTCTCTGCAAAGGCACATACTTTGGCCCTTATAAAACTCAAACCTCAGGACAGTGTTTAGATGGAAATATCATGCGTAAACCAAGTACATGTTTCTAACAAGGTAGATTCATCAATGCGTAGTAATTATTTCAACCAAGACCTTTCAGTGGATTTTATTTTCTCAGAGCAACCACACCTGCCCTTTGACACTTTGACCTTTGACACTGTAAAACAGAGGTGGAAAGCACACAAATCCCAGAACCATCAACATGTAAGAATGTTTAAGAAAAAAAACTGAAAAAGAATGTATAAGAAAAACTCCCTTCACTATAATACTAAATCTTTCAGTGAACGGGCTTCCTGTGGAAATCTCTAAATGGGCCTCGACTCATAACTCTAAAATTCTACAGAACTATAAACCAGTTTGACCTAACAAATGCCTTTCGTGCCGGACCTCACAAATGCTGTTTTGTCACTTTATATCGTCACTGACCAGTGTAGCAGAATATAACAGAATGCTACAACCAAAACCTCTCTTGGCAATCAGCATTGCATTACCACACTGGGCATACTCAGTAAAGACATAATTGTAGTGTCAGAATACGGCCGTTATATACACACACACACGCGCACGCATACGCACGCACACACACACACACACACGCACACACACACGCGCACACACACACACACACACACTAGAGACAGAAAAAACGTGAAAGACCTGCCCCAACAGGTACCCTCAACCAGCCTAACGGGCCAACAATGACTGAGTCAGGACCTTACTTTGTCAGTTACAACCTATATTTGGGCCAGAAGATAAGCCAAGAATTGGCGACAAGGTAATTTATGTGGTTACTGATTTTAAAGGACAAGGCCCTCCTCTGATATTGTTCCTTTCTCCACCAAACTATGAGAATTTGAGCCCCTGGGTGTGCCTGGGTCTTCAATGATGTCAACCTACATGTTTAGAATAAGAACTGGGAACAATTTGTAACTAATTTGCATGTCAAGTGTTCAGAAACCATAAATTAAGCTTCTCCATGGTGCTAGCTTTCTATTAATTTGATGACTCACATGTATAATCAATCGGAGAACGCAGACTGTTTAATAGAATTGAAAAAGAAAACAGGAATTAGGTTTAAAAGCAAAGTACGTTGTAAGGTAGCCAGGGGCAATGTTAACCGGTTTGTGCAAAGTGAACTCGTTCCTGAAACTTTTCATCCAAAAACGGTGGGAGTGGATCGTCGTCAGCTGAAAATATTCAGAGACATTTGCGCACGGCACCGGCCCTACTCACGGTTTTTTTTTTTATTTGTCTCAAAGACGCCATAGAGGTTCCGTAAGCTAAAGCCTGTGGTCTGGGCGGTGATGTCACTTACCTCTGACTCATCGACTGAGTGCTGAGACTGAGGGAACTTTTATGCTGCTCATGCAAAACTAAACATCCTTCAGTTTGCTAGCTTCAACTTTCATCTCATTGCAAGGTAAAGTTCAACAGGAAAAAAAAGACTGCAGCGAGATTTCTCAAAGTCTGTAACGGAATAAAAGAGTTTGCGCACGAGTTGCTTCTGTTAAAGGGTTCAGGTTGTCCCGTTCCTATGGGGCTGGAGCGCCCACGCATACGCCCTTTCCGTCCTTAGTTGCGTGGGTCAGCAACGTTAAAACAGCTATTATGCCACAAGAAAATTAAACCGTGGTTTAAATTTACAAGGAACTACAATACATTTCTTAATATTGGTTCAGAAAGTTTTACTTAAGTACTGAAATCCATGCGGAAACATACAAGATGTAGCTTAGCCTACTCGCCTCAAAACTACGCACAAATTAGTTCAAAACGGTTTAAAGCTTAAATAGTTCAATGATGTGTAAAGTTTGAATCTTTTTCCTCGACCATCAACTACAAGCATTTTAAGTGAAGTACTTAAACTCAAGCTCGAATAAATACATTTACGCATATAACGTTAGGCAACTTAAACAGAGCCATGTATGCATTTACCAACTACCAGGGCTATATAAAACGCGTTTACAAAAACAAGATAGTTGTCATGTCTGCACGACTTCCTGATAAATTAGCCTAAATGAACTCGGAATTTGTAATAAAAAGGTCATCGTAGGGGATGACGCAGCACCCTTTGAAATTGCATGGGAAAGTAACAATGAATGCAAGTAGTTAGACGGGTTAACAGGTGCATTTTTAAACTACATTGTCGGAAGCAAAGGTTCAGGTCGGAGGTGGCTAAGAGGCAAACTACCAAAGAGAACCATAATCCTGATCCTGAAACACGGCCACAGGAGTCAGGGGAGGACAATCCAGTCGACCTAGAGGGTGCGGAAGGGGCAGGGACATTAGCTTGCTCGATAACGTTCCCATTATTGGCAGGTGGGTCATTTGAACTTATGTAAAACCACTGGTTACCCGAAACGCTGTATATGTTCGCGAAGATACGTCGCCTACCACATAAACATCTACCAGACGCTTATTGAAAAGACATATTTGCCAGATCGTCGCTTTGCATGTTTCGGTGCACTTAGTGGCAACAGGGCACAGGGTCACTTGTCGTTCAGTGATCTAGCTGCTTAGCTGGCTAGCAATAGTAGGCTCGAGATTGGGAACCGCTCCGATGTTTAAATTGAGAATTTTTTTATTTCATAAAACTCTTGTTGTAGGCTAGAGGATGACCTTTGGTATACAATGATTACAGCTAGCTCGCTACATTCATAAAGACAGATGACTTGCTAATGTTAGCTATCTTTAGCTAGCTATAACATTGACAATGCCAACACGAGCTGATGATACCGATACAATAAATCGGCGTCTACTTCCATACAACAATAAACCGAGCTGAATATTCTATCAGCATTATTAAATATGCGAAATTGAATACACTCTGCACCATCCAATTATGTTCATGTAGCATCAGTCCCTTTTGCTAATGAACACATAATTGACAGTCTGACAGACACACATTCCTTTGCCTACCCACCCAGTTAGCTTGCTAGCTAGCAGCTAGCACTAATGCTACTTCCTGTTTCAGATAATCTGTTTTACATCAGCAATATGCACCCTGGAAAAAAATCGGGACGGACGACAACCGGTGAATTCGGGCGTTTTGTCTTCAAACCTACCCCGGTTCCATTGTCACAAACCACCACTTTCCTTCCTTGACTGTCCATTTTTCGGAATCCAAGAACCTGCAGACCTCTCCTGCTCAACTTTCTTCAGCAAGCCGGAAATCGCTACCCCGGCTCCCGGAAAAGGTTTTTTCCGGTATGTCGGACACGTGACCATAGATTCTCCACCTTGCTCCCCACCTACTAAAATATAGACACGAAATATGGCCAATCATAAGGGTACATGTTTTTAACGGTTGTTTCTATTTGACAGCTGCAAAGAGTGACAGCCGGCTGTATCCATTGGTAATATGTGATTTACAGTAATTTTGAAACATCAGGCCCTCTTTAAATGAGCAAAAAAGGTCCTCCGCACGTTCAGTAAAAAGGGCGTGTGTGGTTTTTGGTCTATGCAACAAAAATCGCTCTTTAACTGAGGAAATAGGTATAGAAACAACAGCTGTGGTTTTTAGCAGGCTGCTGATAATGAACCGAAGTAGCTCTACTTTTGACACATTGGGGGTAGAGCTCACCAAAGGAAGAATGAGCACCAAAGACGGAAAGCACAGTTCATCGATAATCTGTAGTCAAACAACCATGTGGTAGCAATGTCATTTTTACAATCGATGTTTTTGTAGCTAAATCACAATAATCTACTAGTGTCATATATTTAAATTTTATACGGTAAGACTGAATTTGCATGAATTAAAAGGTAGTCCAACCATGTAAATTAAAATCTGTATTTATTTGTGGTTTAATTTTTCTATGCCAGTGAACGTTGATTGGCCTCCAGGCAGAAGAACTAATGTGATCTAAGGAATATGAGTAAACCCCAGAACGATTGCAAACATTGATTTTTCACCTCATTAGGATCATATCACCACACATTTCAGTACTTTCTTTACATTTAGAAAATGTTTGGGTAACATATTTTACCACACAAGTATTATTATTATTATTGTTGTTGTTATTCTGGCTAACTCCAATATCATATTCAAGTGAGGAAGAATTGATCATATTAGATATTAGCATTGGATATTAGATATTCTATAGTGCCCCCCTGTGTCAAACAACAATCACTGCAGCCTTTTTTTTGTGATTTGTTTTTTGTGCAGCCTATCTTTGGTTTAGATTGAGTGGATAATTTGTATCATGCACATTTCTTTGATTACCTTCTCTTAAAGTTTTAAATATAATATCCTATAATATAGTAGGCTTCGCCTACAGCAGATGAACAGAATGCAGGTGATGGACAGTGCCTTGGTGCACACTGCCTATCAGCTGTCAGTTTCTGTGAGGAGCTGAATTATGCATGAATGGGAAACAGGTTGTGCAAGTCAGTTAGCATTCTCTCACATGCATGCCCTGTTGCCTGAACATTTACACAGACCTAACTCCTGTTCTCGGGAGACTCATTAATCCACATTTAGTTTTTTTGTTTTTCTAATGATTGATTTAGAGTAGATTCTGTCTGTCTGTCTGAATGCAAACATTTGCAATCCATTATTGTGTTGATAGATTTGTCAAGTCTGTGCTGCAGGTGGCTAAAGTATAGAAGTCAATGCCTGTGTGTGTGTGTTTTTTGTTGTCCTACTTAAATCTCAACGTTAACCTGACCCACCTACAGAATTTCACATATTTTCAGAGATCTTCAGTGTTCCACACAAACAAAAATGAGGTGGATGAAAAGAGGCCGATAAAGGAGAGGCCGATGAGGAGGGGGGTTGATTTGAGAGGTAGCAATTTAGTGTATTGTTAAAGGAACTAATGAGAAGGTTGCAGCCATTTCAGTTCTGAGATGTGGTACCCCCTTGTACACAGTATGGTTAGCCTGAATTTGATTCTTTAATAATCCATCCATATAAATAGAATTGGGGGGAAATGCAACCTATATCCAATAGCAATTTGCTATCTGCAAAAACAAACGTGGAACATTTGTAAAACGGACATGGAAGAAGAAAGGTGCCACGACAAGTACCTTTTTACTATATTACTACAAATGTTATATTTTACAACAATCAAGGGATGTGAAAATGAGTGCAGCTCTTGTGCCTGAAACAGTACCCTCACCAATGCTATTTGTGTGGACCACTGGGGATAGACTGCAGTGTTTATTGTGCTGGTTGAGATACGGCTCAAGTGGAAGATTTAGCAAAATGCCATTATTATCTGCTTAAATGGTAAATGGACTGCACTTATATAGCGCCTTTATCCAAAGTGCTTTACAGTGGCCTCTCACTCACCCGTTCACTCACCCGTTCACACACACATTCACACACCAATGGCGGCAGCTGCCATGCAAGGTGCTAGCCTGCTCATTGGGAGCAATTTGGGGCTCAGTGTCTTGCCCAAGGACACTTCGACATGTGGACAGGAGGAGCCGGGGATCGAACCGCCAACCCTGCGATCAGCGGACGCCCCACTCTACCTCCTGAGCCACAGCCGCCCATCTGCTTAGCGAAATGTCGTGTGGTTCCGATGAAACCAACATGGTAACATTTCAACTGTGCCATGTAACAACTGACCATTTGTATTTTGCCCTCGCTGATAGATTTCATTCAGGAGTGAACGTACCTCTCGGAAATGTATCGATAGGTTATGTTGTGTGGCAGTTTCTGTACTGTTTGAATCAGACTGATATAGCTATTTCCATTAGTAGTTTTGAAAGCTGGACTTCTATAATAGGCCTAAGATATTTCTGGGCCACGTTGCTCATCAGAGCATGCTACCTGCTCGACAGGTGTGTTTCTGCTGAAGCCCCATTGACCAAACCATGGAGGGAAATGTAGTCTTGGCAAACTCATAGTCGGTAAAGAATAATGTTCATTTCAGTACACTGAATAAAAAAAGAAGAATAATTCAGGTACGTATAAAATACAATGTTTTTATTAGTGTCATTAATCATGTGATCCAAAGTGAGAAAAGCAAAATATGTGATACGTTTATGAATAAAAAACTGTATAGGTTCAGGTTGAGTGCTGGACTTGTAATGCTTTCATTCCTTGCAGGGCCCGGTAACCAGAGTGGGCTTAAGCACCATGATTATTTCATGTTGAATTTTCATCTTTACGATGTCATGATTAGGGACATATTCCAGGAACCAAGATACAAATTTCCACTGGCTTGATTTTTACAAATGTTTCCGAGAAATAAATGAAAAATTTACTCTTTTCTCATCTTCTGTTGCCTCTTGACTGTACTTTACAATGTTTGAAAAAAACTTAAATTGTTTACAAAATGCTGAAAACCTTTAGCCTACAATACCCTAATTTATGTTAAAGGGAATACTATACCTGAATTTAAATTTAAAAAACTCTGCATGTACTGTGCAGCCTAGGATCATTCAGAGTCAAGATGTACAAAACTCTGATTAAGAATATGCATATCGTTGCATATTTAAACTACATTATGATTTTGAATAAATAAATACTCAATATAGTGATTTAACATGTTATACTATGAGAAGCTGGTCAGCACTGAGATTCTACAACAATCATTTCAGATTGATTTCAAGTGCAAAGCACACCACTGTTCTGCTGTTTACTGTACATTAATAATATATGTGTACAATTTACCTTGCAGATCGTGCCAAAGCCCACTTTATTGAATTGGCTTCTCAACAGGACTACTGTACAACTTTTTTTTTTTCTCCCATAATCCTTTTCCCTCTGTTTTTCAAGAGAGCTGCAGCTGGTTGATCGCTTTGATTATGCGCCGTCTAGGTCCACCACCTTGCTCTTTGAGGATGAGTCATAATATGACATTACTGAAGGAGTGTTAGGACTCAGAGCACCTCAGTCCTGTGTGGCAGAGCTTCTGTTTTTAGACTGGCATTCTGATTTGGCCTTTTAGAATGCAAATAAATCGAGATTCACTAAATTACATTTATTTGAATATTGAGTAGATTGGGTGTCTAATAACCATGAACCCAAAACTGCTGTTCTCGTGAACTTGGTGACGTCAGCTGAAGTTGCAGTGATGTATATTTTGTTGTAATGGCTACTGCTTCTATTTAATCAGCTGTGAACTAGCTTTCTTGCTGTTGATCTCTGAAGATCAAAAAGTGAAGTGTGGGTCAAAACCACATAGGGTGTATCATTATACACAGTGGCCTGTGGCCTGACATTGATTACTGTGTCAATCAGTCCTTTTTCTTTGTCCTTCCTGTTTTCCTTCCCATTTTATTGCCCCTGCAGAGGATGGAAACAGCCAGGAGGCCATTATGTATTAGGTTTAAGGAAGTGGATAAATGCTGGTTGAAAGTGGGCCTGGCGGGAATTCTCTTGGGTTACTGAACAGCTGCAAGCCGAGCCTGACCTACAGGAAGAGAATGGGATAGGGATGGTAACACACATGCACGCACGCACGCACACACACATTTATCTGTAAAATAAAAATTAATATGATAATATTTGTTCTCTCCTGCTCCCTGACCCTGTCTCTCTCTTATTCTGGCTCAGAGCCAATGTAAGTTTGGCTCATGGCAGTTTTTGTGTTCCAGGGGTCTGTAAATATATTTGTATATTATAAAAATGTAAATAAACATAATCAATAAGGTATTATTGAATTCAATTAAACTAAAAAAAACAAAACAATATTGAGATACCAGGGGTGTTGTACATGCGTGCTGATTACACTTATTCACAGGTCACTAGGGCAATGGGGAGAATGAGCCTTTAGTTCTGGGAACACAATCTACCTCTGATTTAACTACACTCATGGCTACTTGGTTTTCCTGAACCGGTGAGGTCTCATGGTTTTTTTTCATCTCAAGCTTCAGTGAGGATTCTGTGGACAATGTTTGCTCATGTAGTGTACAACGTGGGTTGTGCCAGACCGATAAATTGACCGCTGTATATTCTGTGTACAATTTAAGGCCTTCACATGTTTATATATTGTTAATTTACTGTGGATTGATTATATAATTAACAACAAAAAAACCTAAACACAGTAACATGGCTGTTTTTTAGTAAATGGTTTGATTGTTTCAGAGATTTTAAAATCCCCATTTGTTTATCATGCTCACACTCGATTTAGGGTTAAACGGTATTGTTTTGACCATGATTATACGCATTTAGAACGGAGTGAATTTATTCAAATGTTTTTTTTTCCATTCTGAATGCTAAATCACATTTATTCGGGGTAGTAACGTCTAACATAGTGTTTGAACGAGTTGCATAATCTGTCAAATTAATTTATATGGTGCAGTCTATCACTGATAACTTTGTCACATTGCCACAACTTTCGTTGCCCGTACCTCTGCCACGTCTCACTGATGACGTAATGCTTTTTTGACAGAGAGCACGGTAGCGCACTGGAGATGGCGAGCTGGTTGAAAAAAATAAAGGCGTTTATGTGCGCATGCCTTCAGTGCGCAAGGCTTGTGGGTAATTGTAGTTTCATTCCACAAGATAGAATGATAAACTATACACGATGGTTGGCGTGAGACTACAAGTTCCGAGGAGCACACATCGCAGATAGCTTATGCTAGTGTAAAAACTCGGGCTGAAGGAGTAGCTATTTCCTGGTTAGTCTTGACAGCCATTTTGGATTCTGGACGACTAGCCGTTACGTTCTTTGAGGGAGCAGTTAGCCACTTTTTTAATTTGACATAAATTGAAGATAGTCATTTCAAGTTCTTCATAGGAAAGGGGAGCGCCGCTTTACAGAAAGAGTGGGCTTACTGTGACATGTCAACGATGAATCCAGAATAGTAAGTAAAACATGGAGACATTGGTGATGGCTATCTGGTGTGAAAGTGACTTAGCTTGCAAGCTAGCGTGCGGATTGTTTGCTGTCTGGCAGGTCAGCTAGTTGTCTAGTAAGCTAGTAGTAGTAGATTTTTCAATGAAACATATAATGTAGTTTTCTAGTCGGCTAGCTATGAGGGCGACAGATATATTAGAATATTCAATTTGCCTCATACGTCCGAGTTAAATTACCTCGCAAGATGGTTAGCCGGTCGGTAAACTCAATCACTTGGGTAACTAGATAGCTCACAAGCTAACCATCTGGTTGGTCATCTGGTAGCTAACTAACTAGCTAATAATGAGCTATTGTAAGTTAGCTAGCTAACTCCGTACGTTAGGCAGGTGAATGATATAACGTTACCATGTTACATACTTTGTGTTTTGTGTGATTGGGCTTGATTTCTAACGTCGTTGACGTTTGTATAAAGTTATACCAGCGGTTGGCTCACTAGTTATCCAGCCGCCCGGCACGCTAACGTTAGCTAACGTTATCCAGTTAATCTAGTTGTGTAAATGAAAAAGGCGTAGCGTTAACGAACGTTAGCACTATGGACATATGGGAAGTGCACTGCCTGGCGAGCAACACAATTTGGCCAGGCCCTGTGGCGGTGGTAGTAACTTACCATTTAACATTAGACGCATATTTTTCGTTCAAGCTTAATTATCCAGCTAGTTGCCTGACCCTAACACCTGTTCTAGTGAGGTGACCGGTATTTGGATATAATAAGCTTATATAAAATATAGTAAGCGTATATAAAACATTTTGATATAAAAAAAGCTTAGTTGGCTTATGATGATCAACTTTGCACTTTGACAATTTGAGCAAACTCACTATGGTTATTCTTTATTGCGTGCTAGTAACGTTAAAGTTACAGATAATTCACTATTTAAGTTAGCTAACGTTACATACTACGAAGTATTCACGAACACATCATGCTAACTCACGTTACCTGTCCTACTAGCGAAATTATTAAGTTTAACGTCGACGTCATTTTAGTTATCCAACTGTGTCATTAACGTTATTTTAATCTTTTTTGATGTCCTTTTAAGATGGCTTGTTAGCCGTGTTTCACATATAATGTTAATTGGCGACACCCCTCTGTTATTAGCTAGCTAACGTTACCCGCAACATCCTTTGTCGTGTTCAGAACTGCAATCTGAAATACATGTTAGAATGGTCCACAAAGTCAAATAAATGATTATCTTCCATGTAACCCGTTGCTCAACAATCTCGTAACTAGCCGGCTACGTACGAGTGATACATTATTAAATATTTACTCCTTGAGTGAAACCCAAGATTGTAACATATGGGGGGAGATGTGCCCCTGATCTTCATTTGTTTGTCAGCTAGTCTGCCATTGCATTAGCAACATGACAGTTCAGATCATAAGAGAAAATGCCGCCATAGACACCTGGCTGAAATTAGGTTATGAATCTAATGCAGATACTTCTTATTAACTAACGTTACGTTTTACTCTGATTGGGACTTAGCCTTCAGGGTTATAATGGATTCAAACAGGTTGGCCAATGTCAACAATTTAAGATAAACGTCAACAACGTTTGTAAATCTCTGCCCATCAACAAGTTTAAAGCCAAGAAAGACACCCATCCTCTCTCGAGGGCCACGGTCATGTGTAGGTCACATGGCTTCTTGCGACACTCGTTTCGTTCAGTTAAGCAATTCGCTCCAGGAGAGTTTACCAGAGGTAGTTGCGCAGGGTTAAAACGGTGTTTGGTTATTCGATCGCGTGTGGATTTGAGATGCAGTATTACTAACATTCTCCCAGCATTTCGTCGAAAGTGTAGCTAGATTTAGCTTGATGTTTTCACATTATGAGAAACAACGCCGTTCATCAATAGCAACCAACTTCCTGCCTGGATTCCCCTTTTCATTGTATCAGCAAATTGAGTCAATTGTAAATTGAGGACCAGTAAACTGACAGAGCAGCAAACGAAAGCAAAGTGTAGGATCATGTATATTTTAGGTGACGTCTCGGAGGTAGTGGTTAACATACATTTCCCTACAGATCACCGTTTTTGTCAAAGGGTCTAGGTAGCCAACATTTTAGATGCATGTTGCTAAGACCATGATTCCAGAGTACTGCGGGTGTTAATATATGGTATGGCTGTGTTTAGGGAACTTTGTGATTAAAAGAGAGTGGGGGGCATTTCCCCTACATTGCGCTCCACTACACCAGAGGAAAAAGTAACAGAAAACAAAAATAAATTATGCTCAGAAATATTAAGACATGCTGCATCGTTTCTGTTCATAACTGCAGTTCAGACCATTATGTATGTAGGCCATGTGTGTTTGTATGCAGTATACGTATCAGGGCGTGAAATTAACAC
Source organism: Ilyophis sp. 1 JC-2022 (assembly GCA_022702515.1). Classification (NCBI taxonomy): domain Eukaryota; kingdom Metazoa; phylum Chordata; class Actinopteri; order Anguilliformes; family Synaphobranchidae; genus Ilyophis; species Ilyophis sp. 1 JC-2022. Next base: position 84,592,684 of record CM040405.1, read on the forward strand.
CCGCCACCAGCCAAATGCTGGTAAAACTTTGATTGTGGCTGGTAAGATTTTCTGCTGGTAAAATACTGAACATGGCTGCTGATTTTTAGAATCCACAAGCCTCTGGCCAGTGAGTGAAAAAGTTAATTTCATGCTCCGAGGTATGCTGAGTTTTTAAGGTTGTTTAAATTTAGCCATATTATTATAAGTCATTTGAAATCAAAGATGGTTTATAGTACCTCAAAGTGCAAGTAACTGAGAAAGCAGGAAAATAGTTCTGCACAGGGAAATGTTAAATAATGCTGACGTCCTGGAAGTACAGGAAGTTTCACATCCTTAGTGCAGGTTACAGAACTGTAACAGTTCAAAGCAAGATCCACTGAATCAACAATGAACCCCTCTGTTCCCTTACAAAAACAATGAACTGTTTAAAACTTTGTACGTACAGACTTGGCGAAGTTAGCAGAAATACTGCTAAAATAACCTTAAAATGATTGAATAAGAATAAGGTGTGTCACAGCTTTATTAACATTTAATTTGTGTAATCTCTTCATGATATTGCTTCATGTTGTGTTAAATTAAGGGTATGTGTTGTAACATGAATGGAAACCTTCCTGTACTTTTCTTGCCTTGACAAATTCCACGCAAGATTATTTCCACGTAGTGGTGTTTTGGAATAGTTTTAATTTGAACATCCAGACAAACGGGCACTACCACATCAGATCAAAATACAAAGGGATAATCAGAAACTGAATTATCTGTCAGTTGATCATTGCACACCTGATGCCATAGTCAAATTCCTCCTCTCACAGAAAACAGTGTTAGGACTGGAAAGTTGAGTTTTGACCCGACACTCCGCCCCATTGCCAAACGTGTGGCGTCCAAAGGAAACTTGTTTTAATATGTTTATTTACTCATTTACATAGCTGTGCTTTGCAGGGGTGAGACCTAAAAGTGGTTTTTGCGTAAGTACCTCAAGGACCAGGCCAAGCCCCCTCTACTTTTCTTCAAATCTGCCTCACAGTACACCTACACCTGGACCTGCCTCGTACTGAATCCATTTTTACTCTGAGCTAAAAAAAAATAAATAAATAAAGTTTTTTAAAAATAATAAAAAAACATCTCTTGTTGCCCAGGACAATAGTTGTGTGTGTCCTCTCTGGCCTCCAAAGGCAGCTATTTAGCTCTGAATTCCATTTAGCTTTATTTTCCTTAATATTTTCCTCCTGGCTGCGCTGCCACCGGTTCATGAAATCCCTGTCTTTCTACCAGGCTTTTAAAATTTTTTATTAGTTCCTCTTTATTTTGTACATGTGTTTTTTTGAGAGCAGTGGTTGTACCCCCTCTTTTTCACTTTTCAGCTTGAACCCTGCCGTTTCTCACAGTGCGGGTTCTAGGTACTTTTTCATGAATCATATTGAATGTTGCTTGGTTACAAGCAGCCCGGGGGCCGCATAGATTGGCAAACTCTGTGGCAATGTTGCGTTTCTCGGCGCAAAAATGTTTCGGGAGGCTTAAATGTTACATGAGCTTTTTATTGCATTTCGTTGACTCAAAGGTGTCAGTTGGCATGTTGAAATGCTTCCTGTGTGTACAGATTGGCCCTGCGACATGTTTGTTTTTGTAATAAGTTCATACTAGCCGTTAATAGTAGCTGTGCTAACTCTACATCGATTTCAGAAAGCACGGGTAATTGTGAATTGTAGCACTCTTAAGTATTAAGACTAAGAGGAATAAAGCACATCTTTTGCCATGTCTGTTGCTAAAGGCAAAATTTTTGTTAAATTTAATATTTCTGCTGCTTACATATTTTTAACAGTGCGTCTTTCTCCTGGTCAAATGAGTGTGACATGTTAATGCCACGGCCGTATAGCAGAGAATTAACTGAGCTGGTACTCATTTTGAGTTCATAATAATGGAAAAGGCCGTTTGGCAGGAATGACCTTGTATGGCAATTTACAGAACGGTAGACAGATAATTGCGGACCAAGTTTAGTGCGTCCGTCCCTTTTACAGTGTAAGGCACCCAGCTGCATGTGTCCATTTAAAGGCCGCTCGTCAGACACTTTTGTGAAACGGTTGAGAAACAACCGTGGTTACTGTACACATCGTTGGCCAGGATAAAGGACCATTGTGCTACTTGAGAAAAACGGATCTACACTCTCAGAAGAAAGGGTTCCAAAAGGCCCCTCTGCGTCTCCATAGAGGAACCCTATCTACACTCTCAGAAGAAAGGGTTCCAAAAGGCCCCTCTGCGTCTCCATAGAGGAACCCTATCTACACTCTCAGAAGAAAGGGTTCCAAAAGGCTCCTCTGCGTCTCCATAGAGGAACCGTCTCTAGTTCAAGTGTTTTTTGTCGGGCAAAATGGTTCAATCTGGGAGCTTTCACACTTTTCACAACTATCATAGAATGTTCCATAAGGAACTAAAAAGGGTTCCCCTGTGAAGATGAGCCAAATAACCCTTTCAGAACCCTTTTTTTCTGAGAGTGTAGTTTCAGAGAGAGGGTTGGGGGCTTGAGGCTTCATTTGTTCAACAGTGTTCAGTAGCGCCCTTACACAATCTGTGTGGGTCAGTGTGCAGTGAACAGCTATAAGCTCTCGTAAGGAGTCGTGTGCCTCGTGGTGGACACAGTTGAGTAGAGAGCACCTTAACACAGCACTGACAAACATGGAGTAAATATGTCTTTAGATTCTGAGCTTTGGGAAAATGATACAACAGGTTAAAATTGTGTCAATCTTAAGTTGTTAGGCCTATAATAAGCTATAGGCAGGGTATGAAATTAACTTTTTCACCCACTAGCCAGAGTGGCTTGTGGACTCTAAAAATCACCAGCCATTTTCAACATTTTACCAGCCACATTACCTTTTACAATAAAACACAACCTGGTTGGTTACCAGACAAAGTGGCTGCTAGAGTAAAAATGTTAGCAGCATTTGGCTGGTGGTAATTTCACACCCTGTATAGGCTGCACTTCTTTTGCAGTTGTTGTTGTGCAGGTTCTTTAAATTCCAGCGTTTGTCCTTTAGAAACCTCTGCAGGCTTGCGCCGACCCTGCTCTTAGCGCAGACACAAACGGAGCCCGTTAGCGGAAAGCGGACACAGAAAATGTCCTCGTGTGAATTTCTGCATGAGAGCTTGTCCCAGGTGGCAGCTGTGTGTTGTGTCGCAATGAGCACGGCAGAAAGCAAAATGTTTGCTGCTATTTTTATTTGAGTCTCATGGTAAACACACGGTATACTGTTGCCTGTCCATGGAGCCGCTTGCTTATTTTGATTCACCACAGCCTCAGTTTGTCACTGAAACATAGCCGGGCTTAATGATTAAGAAAACGGTCGGCTCCGGAGTCTTGAATAAATTAAGGCCAAGGTGCTTTTGAGTTATTTAGGACAGGTTTTCTGCTTTGAGCGCATCACCGAAGGCATTTCTTCTTTTATTCGCACGGCTTAAATTAGCGCCTGTCATCATCAGCGTGATGTGTGTGTGTGTTTTGTTTGTGTGTTTATAGTGCCGTCGTACTCCGCAGTGGAGAGAATGTGTACCTCTGTCATACTCAGCAGTGATGAGATGTGTACTACCTCCCCATCTTTGCTCTGCGTGCTGCCTGCAGCATTTTGGGCTTCTTTTTCTTTTTCTCCTTTCTCTAAGCAACTGATTTTTGTTGCATGTATTAAATATCTCCTCCACTCTCCTGATGGTCTTCTTTAGACAGAATTCCAGTTGGAATTACCTGTATATTCGGATATAGATTTGAGTGTATATTGGATTTTTGGCACCTAATTATGTGTTGGAATTTTCCTGAAGATGTGATCTGGTGCTTTTTTAGAGGAGGCCAGAGCGCCTTGTTGTAAATACCTCGGTATAAGCAGGGGTTCAGCTTTGTGATTAATGGCTCTAAGATGAACAGAAACCCTAAATTATCCAGAGCGGGATAATTCTGGGGGAGTTCTGGGAAATGTTTGGGTTGTTGCAGAATGGTCAGTGTCCTCACTGACCCTCTCTTTTTGAAGGGGAATTTAAATAGATATGTTTTTATTCTCCAGTGCCCTGAATCAGGCTACTCTTGGTGTGTCTGATTATTTTATGGTCTAGACTTGCGAGGTAAGGAAAAGTTTACCCATATTGAGAATGCAAACAGACATGCCGTCCTCTTCATGATAAAACAAATGAAGCTTCCTTTCGGCCACGTTCTGCATCCGTCACGTCATTTAATAATAAAGGAAATACCTGATAGCCTGGATTGTACATCATGCATGTATTTCACCGTTTTCAAGTTTGTAGGCTAGTTTGTAGATGTATGTGAAAACCAGCTGCAAATTATAAACTGTAGAAAGTTGCACAATTCTGTATTGAGGTAGTAGGACACAAATGGGCCATGGTTTGTCCAGTAATTGTCTTGGCTTGTAGGAATGCAACGTCTTGTAAAAACGCTGCATGCTAAAGCCTTTACCTGTGGAAAGGCAGACAGAGAGAGCATTTGCAGTGCTGGGCATTTTATTTGAGCTCACTCAGCTGAGTGCTGTCATTAGCCTCTATTGAAATGAGCTTGTGCCTGAACGCTTCTGGCTGCTGGGCCTGGAAAGCGGTCAAGGGGACAGTGAAAACGATGGGGCTCCAGGAAGCATTAGCGTGCTGCAGTCCAGTCCAGTCCAGTGCTGTTCTGTGGCGCAGCAGCTCTGGGGTCAGGTGTTTCTTTTTTTGGGGGAGGGGGTTGTTTTGGAGATAGAGGGCTTTTTGTGAAACCACAGGAACTGTGTGTGTGTGTGTCAGATGTGTACAGAGCAGTGTCTACACTATAATGCTTTACACAATAGCAAAATACATTACTTTTACAATTGCATATGTTATATTAAGCATTAAATGTTTAAATGCACACACACACACACACACACACACACACACACACCATCTAAGGGTCACTCACTGTGAGGACCTCGTCTCGAATGGCTTCTCGACAGGATGAACAGAAGTGTTTGTTCAGTGGTTAGCTCACTGACGTGGCAGATCTTTCGTAGGACAGGAAGTGCCAGAGACAGACACTTCCTCCCGATTAAGAACGTCGACGTGTTTGTCAAGCGATGATAATCACTCAAATCTGGCATTTGGCTTTCTAATACCTGCGCTTGTTTATCTAAGGTGCAGGTTTTGGAATACGATACCAGCCAGACTTCTGAATTTGCATGAGGTGAATAATAATAATTGCGTCAGATGAATAATAAATATAATAATAATTATATCTGGCTTCTGGTACCTGCACACTGTAAAGCCTGTACCATGTCTAATTAATTCTGTAAGTTTGGGAACATGATCCAATACTGTGCTTAAGACTTGTCTTTATTTTGTTTTAGTTTGTAGTTTAGTTTTGTAGTTAGCATGACAAGCCGCTCAGTAGCCATAGCAATCAGACTTTTTACAAGTATAATAGCTCTTATATTTACATATATTAATAACATGCTTCTCTGCCCCATTTCAGTTTTTCCCCAGACAGTGAACACACGACACCCCGACACACCAACACCACGACACACCAACACCACCCCAACACCAAAATATAAAGATTTTTATACTTTAATTTGGTTGTTGGTAATTAGCATAATCATAATCTGTGCTTTTATTCTAATTGCCCCCCCCCATTTCTAATTGCCATTATTTGGAATCGGCTGCTTAATGTAGTAGTATTGCTCATGCGCAGTAGATGTAGTGGTATTGCTCATGCGCAGTAGATGTAGTAGTATTGCTCATGCGCAGTAGATGTAGTAGTATTGCTCATGCGCAGTAGATGTAGTAGTATTGCTCATGCGCAGTAGATGTAGTAGTATTGCTCATGCGCAGTAGATGTAGTAGTATTGCTCATGCGCAGTAGATGTAGTGGTATTGCTCGTGCGCAGTAGATGTAGTGGTATTGCTCGTGCGCAGTAGATGTAGTGGTATTGCTCATGCGCAGTAGATGTAGTGGTATTGCTCATGCGCAGTAGATGTAGTAGTATTGCTCATGCGCAGTAGATGTAGTAGTATTGCTCATGCGCAGTAGATGTAGTGGTATTGCTCATGCGCAGTAGATGTAGTAGTATTGCTCATGCGCAGTAGATGTAGTAGTATTGCTCATGCGCAGTAGATGTAGTAGTATTGCTCATGCGCAGTAGATGTAGTAGTATTGCTCATGCGCAGTAGATGTAGTAGTATTGCTCATGCGCAGTAGATGTAGTGGTATTGCTCATGCGCAGTAGATGTAGTAGTATTGCTCATGCGCAGTAGATGTAGTAGTATTGCTCATGCGCAGTAGATGTAGTGGTATTGCTCATGCGCAGTAGATGTAGTAGTATTGCTCATGCGCAGTAGATGTAGTAGTATTGCTCATGCGCAGTAGATGTAGTAGTATTGCTCATGCGCAGTAGATGTAGTAGTATTGCTCATGCGCAGTAGATGTAGTAGTATTGCTCATGCGCAGTAGATGTAGTAGTATTGCTCATGCGCAGTAGATGTAGTAGTATTGCTCATGCGCAGTAGATGTAGTAGTATTGCTCATGCGCAGTAGATGTAGTAGTATTGCTCATGCGCAGTAGATGTAGTGGTATTGCTCATGCGCAGTAGATGTAGTGGTATTGCTCATGCGCAGTAGATGTAGTAGTATTGCTCATGCGCAGTAGATGTAGTAGTATTGCTCATGCGCAGTAGATGTAGTAGTATTGCTCATGCGCAGTAGATGTAGTAGTATTGCTCATGCGCAGTAGATGCACTATACTGAGAACTTTCATTTGATTTACATTTTATTTTTCCATTGTCTTTCTGCCTGTTTCCAAACGGTGTCAGCAGGCAGTCGTAGAAATCCCAAATTGTCTGTGAGCTGAGTCACCAGATTTGATTAGATTAAAATAGTATTTTAAAATATATATTATTTATTTTGCAGCAGCTATGTGGAACATTTCCAATCTCAAATGTACTGGGAGTGGTTTACTTTAAAGGATGTGGTTGGACTTGAGCTCGGCAAAGATACTACTGGGCCTATGGGTCGCCAGGTCTGCAGAATGAGCTCCAGCCCTCTCTCCCTCTCTGCTGTGCTGTCCTGCCACGTTTGGCCCTGACAGCGTGGCAGTGCCGTGTGTTCGCTGGTGAGCGCTGAGCTCCGCAGGGTGAGCAGAGGCCCCCTCACAGTGCATGTGTGGTGGGGCTTCTTCCAGAACATTCTGGGCATTGGCCCACTGTGTGGCTGTGCTGTGTGTCCCACAATGCACTGGGGAAACTCGGTCCCTCGTGAGCGGCTCTTTGCGGTGCCTGCCTGAGGAAAACCGTGTTTGATCTTGGTTTTTATCATCTTGGTTTTGTGCCGTGTCATTTTCTGCCCAAGCAAACTGGTAGCTGCAGCCCCTGAGGTTCAGAACAGGAAGTGTGTGATGACACGTGAGGGAGTGTGGAATGGAGACAGAACTGCATCCTGTGTCTAAATTTTAATTGTCTGTTCCCCCCCCCCCCCCTACTCCTTCTCCCCAGTGATTATTTATTCAAGCTGCTTCTGATTGGTGATTCCGGCGTTGGGAAGTCCTGCCTCCTCCTCAGATTCGCTGTGAGTGCCCGTTGCTGTTGTGTGACCCTCCCCTGGTCATGAGGGGGAGATTAGATTTGCTGTGTGATTCTGAGTGCCGTAATGAAGGAGGGGGGGCCCTGCCCTGCTGCCCCTAACAGGCCTGTCTGTCAGGAAGCTGGCTTCTGTGTGTGTGTGTGTGTGTGTGTGTTGATTTCAGATATGTGTGTGTTTATTTCAAGTGTGTGTGTGCTTATTTCAATTGTGTGTATGTGTGTGTGTTTGTTTATTTTAAATGTGTGTTTGTGTTCATATGAAGTATATGTGTGTTTATTTCAAGTGTGAGTGTTTATTTATAGAAAATGTAGTGTGTATCTGAGATGGTATTACGAATGAATAGAGGCATGCCTGTATGTACTAAGTACGTAGGCAGATTGATCATTGGGGAGAGAGATGGAATTTTTCTGTGAATTTCTTTTTCCCTTTTCATTTTGTTTCCATTTGGTCCGTCTGTAGACTCAGTACTTGTTCTTTGCGTTCCAGGACGACACATACACAGAAAGCTACATTAGCACTATCGGCGTGGACTTCAAAATAAGGACTATAGAATTAGACGGAAAGACGATCAAACTCCAGATCGTAAGTATGCTCGGTCCCGCGCTGTCAGAAGAGCAAGGCTGAGTGTGCTGTTGCTGCTTTTGAACTCTGACCTTTTATGATTGTGTGCAGTGCATTCTTTATGCATGAGCGCATTCTTTATGTTGCGGTGAATCTCGATCTGTGCTTTTCCCAGGTCAACGGGCAGCTCCATGGATGATTTAAATGTTTGTCTCGTTCGCACCGATTAGCTTTGCTCATTATGTTGGCTCGTTTTTTAAAAATTGACATTTTACTGTAGCAATTAAAATTAGGTGCTTTTGTGAAGTACGTCATTATTTGTACAATAGTAGTGCCACTGTAAAGGGTTTTGTGACTCACACGTCCCAAGTACACTGTGCTTTTAAAAAATGTACTCTGCTGGGTTATCCCAGTCCTCCGGCTTCGGCGTAATATTGCTCTATAATATGCAGGTAGTATTTTTACGCTTTTTTGAGCATGTGTTGAGGTGGCACGGACGGCTTAAGTTGAGCTGCTAATCACTGCAGCGCCCCCCTTTGTCCACAGTGGGATACGGCGGGACAGGAGCGGTTTCGCACCATCACATCCAGCTACTACAGGGGAGCGCACGGCATTATCGTAGTTTATGATGTCACAGACCAGGTGAGTTCAGTGTTCTAGAACCACATTGCCTTCACTCACCAGCAGTGATTGTTACATCAGCATTAGAGTGTTCAGTTAAGAACATTCTAATCACATATTTGTGATCTTACTCCTTAACGGGTTAAAATCTCTCAACCTTTACAATAATAACAGCAATGGATTGCATGTTCAGATGATGATCTCAAAAGCACTTTACAGCCAAGGGGGGAATCTCACCTCAGCCATCGCTAATGTGTGCGAAATGGCCATTTTGTGCCAGAACAATCATCACACGTTAGATTAGGTGAAGATTATTGAGCCAGTTAAATTGGGAAATGATTAGGTGGCCAGGTGTGGAGAACCAGGACACTAGGGAACCCCCTGCTATCTAATTTCTAATTATAATCAAACGGTACAGTAATGCCTATGAACTGCATCGTACACTGATTTTATGTTAAACATTTCACCCTTTATCTACCCCCTCAGGAGTCTTTCAATAACGTCAAGCAGTGGCTACAAGAGATAGACCGATATGCCAGTGAAAACGTTAACAAGCTATTGGTAGGAAACAAGTGTGACCTCACAACGAAGAAGGTGGTGGATTACACAACAGCAAAGGTAAGGCTTCGCCACGTTACGCCGCTAAAATATTATGTTATTACTTGCTTTTGTGGAAGTTTCTAGAGCGCAAGGCTTTCATGAAATGTACTAATTAATACCTTCAGTTATAGTGTCAGGGAAAGGTTTAGGCACTTCCTGTTTCTAGAGCACTGAGCTTGTGAAATGGATACCGTCAGAAGTACAGTTTTAATCGTGATTGAATGGATGACCTTTTGGACAACAGCATTACTGAAGCATGGCTTTTTCAAATCATTATCCTGCTCAGTATCGGCTTTAATAAGTTGGATGTTTTGATAGACCCAGATTGATATTGAGATCAGTACTTAATGCACTTAGATTTTGCCTGTGACCTTGGCCAGTCTGATTAATTGAAACGATGGTAATTCCCACTCATAGCAGCAATGCGTTTTATTTATTCATTTTAGTATATTTTTCCCCCCAGGAATTTGCCGACTCTCTAGGTATCCCCTTCTTGGAAACGAGCGCCAAGAACGCCACCAACGTAGAGCAGGCCTTCATGACTATGGCGGCTGAGATCAAGAAGAGGATGGGCCCCGGGGCCACGTCCGGGGGCTCCGAGAAATCCAATGTGAAGATCCAGAGCACTCCGGTTAAGCCTTCCTCAGGGGGCTGCTGCTGAGGCCTCCCCTCCCCCCACAGAGTCTCATTAACATGCTCCACAGCTAGAGAGAGAGAGGGAGGGAGGGAGAGAGAGAGATGGAAGGAAGGAAGGAAGGAGACTGAACGAGAGATGGAGAAATATGAAAAAGTTGCCTGATTTGTACTGTATGTAGCCGCACTACCGGAAATCCTCCAAAAAAGAAAACCCAAACAGGTCAGCAATTTAAGAACAGACACCCTCCCCCCCTTCTTCTCCTTCCCTCCACCCCCCCATCCTAGGCTGCTTTTACCCCCCCCCCCCCCCCCCTCTCTATCTCCTGAAGTCCAAAACTTAGATGTTCTCACCCTGGTAATCCCCCTCTCTGCAGGTTTCTAAGTATGGAACAGAATAATGTTATAAATCTCACTGCATTCCTGCTGCAGGTCTGGTCTGTGGTCTGTTTCATCACTTCTTTTGGTTTTTCTTCACTTTCTTCTTTTGTTTTTTGTTGATTTATTTGCTGTTTATATCTTTCATTTCTGTCTTCTGAAGATGAAGTTTTGTCGATGTTCGTCAGCCAACAGCACAACACTGTTTCACTGTCCAGCGTCAAGAAAGTCAAGTGAAATATGTATGTTATATATATAAATATATATGTACGATCTGATTTGCTAGTTCTTTAGAAGAGGTAAGTGGAATAAATGACATTATTTGATGAGTAGTCTAACTTCATAATCTGCATTTAATTTGTGGCTCAAGGCTATTGTAATTTTGTTGCACAATTATCTTACATTAAAAAAAAATGGAAGAAATGTTTAATAAACATTGTACTTACTGGAATTCCTACTAGACTGTATGATATAAATTTGGTCTCCGATTCTTAGTGGTGTATGTAGAATACATTTTGTGTTTTAATTATTTATTCTACATTTATTTGGCAGGTATATTGTACTGATTACGATACTGTTTGCCGTTTTGGCCATCACCTGTGGAATCCCATGATTACAAGTGGCAATGCCAGAATCCCTTATTTGAAACACTATGTTCTTTTTTCATAATAAAGGCAACTGAATTCAGTTTTAAATGAGCTGGATAATTCTAGTTAAAGGTTTTCTTCCTGGGTGACTCGGGCTTACTCTTCCGTGAGTCTGTCTAACTGTACTCGGCTCAGAATGGGGCTGTATGTTCTCGCATATTTTTTTATAGAAGATGAATCCATCCAGTGGATTGGCCCACTTCTTACTTTGTAGTTTTCACAGGAGAATTTTATCAATGGGAATTTTAATACATTTGCATGTAATTATAGGCTCTTTATCAGAGCTAATTAACATGGCACGTCAGATAAATCAAATATGCTTTTCATATATCTCGGCAGTTTGGCTGGGCTCTCAAAAAATATTTATTTTGGTGTTAACACACGTAAACGAATCCACTCCAGTCAGACGTGATTATTCTCGACGACTTTTATGAAGGCCTCATTATTTCTGACAGCCACAAGTAAAACGGGAGTTGCTTTTGATTTGCTAATAAAAGTGCACGGGCGGTACCCTTTGAAAATGAAATGCCTGCCAATATGGGAAGGAAGCCATTGATTTGTGTACGCAAAGTGATATTCTCAGAGCCGATAGCTGGCATAAGCGCCATAGTCGTTCTAGCGCCACAAATATCCCTGGGCCACACAATTCATTGGTGTGATTTATGTTGGAGCTCTGGGGCCCCTAAACCCTCAGGGCTGGCTGTATATTGCACTCATGAATATGGGAGTGTGCACGTATTTGGGTAGGTGATTCAAGGTTAACTGAAATGCTGAATTGCATGCATCTGTATTTTTTTTTTAGCAGTACGATAATGGTGCCTTGTTTACTTCCATGCCTGTGTAAGAATAGAATCTGCTTTGTGCTGATTGCTTTAGCTCCTTTCTGTTACAAAAGCAGTTAATGAAAGCACACTGGAGCTGAAGTGTAGTCAGGCTGGCCAAGATTAATTTCTAAGCGTTTATTTTATTTGGGTCGTAATGGACTATGAGAACCACCTTTTGAAATGGATTTTACATTCCACTATAACCTGGTAAAGTAATGCATAATGTTTTCAGTCAACAAGTTATTTTTTTGGGTTAGTACATGGATTTCAGCCAATTCTGAATTCAGCCAGTCCAAGTGCAAGGCTGGAATAAACAACCTCGACCTTCTGTGTTTAATAAACCAGCTTTCAGTGTTATACACTGATGAAAACTCCCTTCCTTGCTTTCATTACACCAGAAAGAAACAAAGCTGTACAAAGTGCCAAATGCTGTAAGCTTTAGCAATCTAGCATTTAACAACGGGGAACTGTACTGGCCATGATTGTGGCTAGAGAAAGCCCCGGAATAAAAACATGAATGGTCAAACATGGCCTACAAAATAAAGTAAATGTAAAAGTAAATTACTACAATACAATACCTGTTTTTTATGAATGAAAAGAAAATAGTTACAACTTCAATGAATGGAGTGATTCTCTTCATTGTGGGAATTAAGCCCTTTTCTGCGCTGCGAAGGCCTACCAGCGGGGCCGTAGCCAGGCAGTTAATCTCCTCAGCCTGCTTGTAAACATGTACTCTCTGTACTGACGACTTGTGAAGATGTACCGCCTGCTTCACACTTAGCAGAATGTGCTAAAATGAGGCTCGCTCACTTAACTTGTGATGGAATTAGTCTTAATCATTTAGGCTAAGAATATATTAATATCACAATGAATTTAGTTAAGTACATTTCTGAGTTAAAAAAAAAAAATTGTTCTAGTGAATATAATGGCAAATACATGTTATTCAGATACCATTTTAAATTGTGCCGCTGTAATGGTAAAGTGCTTGGTTCCAGTCCTTGTGCCGCGGTAATGGTAAAGTGCTTGGTTCCTGCCCTTGTGCCGCGGTAATGGTAAAGTGCTTGGTTCCAGCCCTTGTGCCGCTGTAATGGTAAAGTGCTTGGTTCCAGTCCTTGTGCCGCTGTAATGGTAAAGTGCTTGGTTCCCGCCCTTGTGCCGCGGTAATGGTAAAGTGCTTGGTTCCAGCCCTTGTGCCGCTGTAATGGTAAAGTACTTGGTTCCAGCCCTTGTGCTGCTGTAATGGTAAAGTGGTTGGTTCCAGCCCTTGTACCGCTGTAATGGTAAAGTGGTTGGTTCCAGCCCTTGTGCCGCTGTAATGGTAAAGTGGTTGGTTCCAGCCCTTGTGCCGCTGTAATGGTAAAGTGGTTGGTTCCAGCCCTTGTGCCGCTGTAATGGTAAAGTGGTTGGTTCCAGCCCTTGTGCCGCTGTAATGGTAAAGTGGTTGGTTCCCGCCCTTGTGCCGCGGTAATGGTAAAGTGCTTGGTTCCAGCCCTTGTGCCGCTGTAATGGTAAAGTGCTTGGTTCCAGCCCTTGTGCCGCTGTAATGGTAAAGTACTTGGTTCCAGCCCTTGTGCTGCTGTAATGGTAAAGTGGTTGGTTCCAGCCCTTGTACCGCTGTAATGGTAAAGTGGTTGGTTCCAGCCCTTGTGCCGCTGTAATGGTAAAGTGGTTGGTTCCAGCCCTTGTACCACTGTAATGGTAAAGTGGTTGGTTCCAGCCCTTGTGCCGCTGTAATGGTAAAGTGGTTGGTTCCAGCCCTTGTACCGCTGTAATGGTAAAGTGGTTGGTTCCAGCCCTTGTACCGCTGTAATGGTAAAGTGGTTGGTTCCAGCCCTTGTGCCGCTGTAATGGTAAAGTGCTTGGTTTCAGCCCTTGTGCCGCTGTAATGGTAAAGTACTTGGTTCCAGCCCTTGTGCTGCTGTAATGGTAAAGTGGTTGGTTCCAGCCCTTGTACCGCTGTAATCGTAAAGTGGTTGGTTCCAGCCCTTGTGCCGCTGTAATGGTAAAGTGGTTGGTTCCAGCCCTTGTACCGCTGTAATGGTAAAGTGGTTGGTTCCAGCCCTTGTGCCGCTGTAATGGTAAAGTGGTTGGTTCCAGCCCTTGTACCGCTGTAATGGTAAAGTGGTTGGTTCCAGCCCTTGTGCCGCTGTAATGGTAAAGTGTTTGGTTCCAGCCCTTGTGCCGCTGTAATGGTAAAGTGGTTGGTTCCAGCCCTTGTGCCGCTGTAATGGTAAAGTGGTTGGTTCCAGCCCTTGTGCCGCTGTAATGGTAAAGTGGTTGGTTCCAGCCCTTGTGCCGCTGTAATGGTAAAGTGGTTGGTTCCAGCCCTTGTGCCGCTGTAATGGTAAAGTGGTTGGTTCCAGCCCTTGTGCCGCTGTAATGGTAAAGTGGTTGGTTCCAGCCCTTGTGCCGCTGTAATGGTAAAGTGCTTGGTTCCAGCCCTTGTGCCGCTGTAATGGTAAAGTGCTTGGTTCCAGCCCTTGTGCCGCTGTAATGGTAAAGTGGTTGGTTCCAGCCCTTGTGCCGCTGTAATGGTAAAGTGCTTGGTTCCAGCCCTTGTGCCGCTGTAATGGTAAAGTGGTTGGTTCCAGCCCTTGTGCCGCTGTAATGGTAAAGTGGTTGGTTCCAGCCCTTGTGCCGCTGTAATGGTAAAGTGGTTGGTTCCAGCCCAGGTCTCGTGAGACTGAAGTGAATTACCCAGAGGAAGGGAGTGGGCCTGCAAACCAAATAAAGAAAACGCTGCCGTGTTTAAACACTGAAAGTTCACAGACCTCAGTCAGCATATCAGTGTAAATTTACACTTTAACCGTTCCCAGTCCGGCTCAGAAAAATCTTGTGAAGTTTCCTCTGATAGGGAACATTATACACAAACATAATTAACATCCTATTACAATAATAATTTTCTTTATGTTGCTGATTCAGGGGAACTTTAGACACGGGGTGTGTCCCAATACTCGAAAAATGCATCCTCCTTTCCTCCACTACCACCTCATCTCCTCTGTGCCCTGGAAATCTATCTTTGTGTTATAATCTAATGTTGCTGATTACATATCAATTACATATTAGTGGGTACATATTAATTAATGTCCCGACGCAAACCGCAATATCAGGTACATTGTATACTGAACATGCAACTATTTGTACTTGAAACATACAGGCAGTTCTGCATACTTCCAGGTAGGAGACGAGTGGAAAGGAGATGAGGGCTGCGTCCCAATATTCTTCACTCCCCATCTCCTTTCCTCCACTCCCCCACTACCACTCCTCTCCTACCCGGAAGTATGCAAAACTGCCTGAACGTTTTGAGTACAAGTAGTTGCATTTACAGTGTACAATGTGTCTTACATTGTGGTTTGCGTTGTTAATCAATTTGTAAATATTTGTATGTAATATGTAGCCAAATCGGCACCATTAGATTAAAACACAAAGATCTGTTTCCGGGGCATGGAGGAGAGGAGGTGGTAGTGAGGCAAAGGGAGGAGAGGAGGTGGTAGTGAGGCAAAGGGAGGAGAGGAGCGTGTCTTTTTTTATTGGGACGCCCCCCAGGAGTGAAGAATATTGGAACGACGCCAAACGCTTGTGAAAACACCCAACTCTGAGTGCGTGGGCCAGACTGCAACAGCGCACTCTGGTGGTGGCCTTGTGAATACACGCACCACTCGGAAGAGACAAACAATTACCCTACAGCTAAATTATTACAATACCACCATAATGAGTCCGCTTGTTCTGCTGAGCGCTCAGGCTAATATCTGATGTAGGCATCATATTATAAATTGTGACATAAGCACAAATGCATAAAAAATATATTTAAAAACAAATGGTTCTAGAAGCTGAGCAAAACTCATTCCTGGCTGAAAATTGCTTCGTAACATTTCATTCAATTGAAAAAAATCCTACGTATACCTATAAACCCATGTAGTATTTATCTTCAAGACGTTGCACTGATAATGAACAGAAACAAGAAGAACCAGAACTTTTAAGATTGAATGTAGTGAAAGTTATCACAGCCCTCCTTACCCACCCCTGGGTTAGGCTGCAGCTGGCTGATGTCTGTCTGGGACATGTGAAGAACACCTGCAGACACACACACACACACACACACACTTCCTCCAGAACCTGGAAAAACAGCAACTACTTTCCACTGTCCTGAATCTCCACCCAATCCCACTTACTCATCCCATCTCTGTTCTTTCCTTACGGTCTCTGCTCACTTAACTCAGAATATAAAAACTTATAATTGTCTTATTACAGGGGTGTCAAACTCCAGTTCTGTAGGGCCACAGTGTCTGCAGGTGTTTGTGGTTTCCTTTCACAGCCAATGAGAAGAAGGTATGTGGACTCTGTAGCCAATCAATGACTTAAATGAATCCCTTGTGCTGAAACACAGCAAATACCTGCAGACACTGTGGCCCTCTAGGACTGTAATTTGACACCCCTGTCTTATAACATCTTAATATCTGAAGAGACGGACCTGACATTGCTCTCTCTCTTTCTCTCCCTCCTGTCCCACTCCCCCTTCCCTCTCTCTTCCCCCTTCCCTCCCCCCCTCTCTCTCTCTCTCTCGTCCTCAGTAGAGGGCATCTGTGGTAATCTATTCTTCATATGTGACTGGGCCTGGACCCAGAGCTGCATTTGGGGAAACCTTATACAACAGGAATGTAAAATCATCAGAAGATAGTTTAGCTGGGAGGTTAGTTTTAATCCTAACCCAAACCTCCACCCCTCACAGCTATTTGACTATTTAATTCATTGAATACATATCGGCAGAACTCTTTTATCACTGAAAAAAAATTGCTTTCGGAGATATATCTGGAGAACCCAGTAGGGTATTTATTTTCAGTTGACGTAAAAAAGATTCAGTTTTAAACACAAAATAAATTTATATAAGTAAATAATTGTTATATGTGCATAGGTGTGACCAGAACAATAGGTTTAGGGGATTACCATTTGATGTTGGGAGATTTCAACAGTCTGGCATGTTTCACATCCATTCACTCTTGTTTCCCCATTATTATACTCAGATATCAGGTGGCTCTGTCCTTCAGTGTTGGCAGTAACATTGATCTCACTGGTTATTGTCTCTCACCTGCTCTGCGTTTTTCAGTTCTCCATGGGTCAGAAGAGAATTAATTGTTATGCACTTTGCTGATGTCCCACAGCGCCCCCTGGAGACTGGGGTGGAATTTCAGCTGCATATCTTTTTCAGTGGAGAGACATAGAGGCAGGTTGGGAAAGTTTGGCTCAGCAGGGTGACGATGAGGTCTCTTCCCAAGCTCCAGACCTAAGACGAGAGCTATTACTCTTCTCTGAACGCTGCTGCACTCCTGTTACCGTGGAGACGGAGGCAGACAGTCTCCTGTTGACATGATGAACAGGAGAGGGGGGGGGGCTTTATTTTCAGTCTGAGTGTATTGGATGTCGTGGCTGGGGGGGGATGTGCATTTGTGTGAGTGAATAGGGTACGCGTGTTCAGGTAACATTCAGATATTGTGTGTGCGTGTGTGTGTGTGTGTGAGAGAGAGTGTGTCTGCGTGTGTGTGTGTGTGTGTGTGTGTGTGTGTGAGAGAGAGTGTGTGTGTGTGTGTGTGTGCAGGTGTTATTTCTATAAGTCTGTGTTATGTTTGATACCATTGATATATGTTGTTAAAATTGTTGTCAGAACAGCCTTCCAGGATAACAATAAAATAATGATTCACAAATGGCAATATTCTGCCTTTCCATATGTGGTGAAAAATATGTTTCTCCACACAATCCGCCTGGTGCTACAAACATTAGGGTCAGAGGTCCAGATTAGCCACAGTAAGACATCTGTAGTGCTGTGTGTAGAAAATGG
The DNA here is from genome assembly GCA_022702515.1 of Ilyophis sp. 1 JC-2022. NCBI lineage: Eukaryota > Metazoa > Chordata > Actinopteri > Anguilliformes > Synaphobranchidae > Ilyophis > Ilyophis sp. 1 JC-2022. The sequence goes on from CM040405.1 coordinate 84,610,336, forward strand.
CCCGCATGACATTCATCTTTCCCATATCATTTTGTTGAATGAACACAAAATGCTGATCCCCATTTCTATATTGCAGACCTGTTTAGGCACACAATGCACCCTGGGATATTACTAAATAGTCTGAATTTCACTGCAAGTGCCTATGAAAAGAAAACCATTCCCTCTCTTAGCACTTATCTTGAGCTGCATCTTCAATTAAGATTTGCCTTGGTACTCATTGTGAAACAACAGTTTGACCGATTAACTTGAAGTTTTTTTATTTTATATTTTTTAAAACATGCTGATATAACAGCCCTCCGTACTGCCATGTGTACAATTTCAGAAAAGACTGTCATAAATATTTGCAGAACAGATTGTCTCTGTTTGGGTTTTAGATCAGGATTAGGGTCAAGAAAATGGCTTTATTGGGGAGAACTGGGGGCTTTCTGGAATAAAATAATCCACAAGAAGCGACCAGCGAGTGGCTGAAAGCTGGCCTATTCACCCGTGGGATGAAACAAAGCTTTCTGGAAGGTGCATGGCACTTCCTGATTCAAATCATGTGATTAGAATGTTCTTAACTGAACATTCTAATGCTGATGTAACAATCACTACTGGTAATTGAAAGCAATGGAGTTCTAGAACACTGACTTAGAATTTTGAAAAAAAACATTCCAAGAAAAAAAACCTACTCTTCAAAGTAAATCTCTGGTGAACTGAAAGTTTCACTCCTGTAAGGCGGTGTAAGTGGACCATGTCGGGGTCAGGGAGGTTACAGTCAGCTGACCACCTGCTCCCAAAACATTATAGCGCCTCCTGCAGTCAAAGGTGTCTTTCATTTGCCTACTTTAGCTGTGCACTTTTTTTTGCTCTTTTTCTCCATTGTTTTTACATGAAATAGAATAGAGAACACAGTGGTGTGAAGTATGTAAAATGTACCTGTACCATACCTGTACCATACCAAGAGGTAGGAGATAGAATAACACAAGCAATACAAGTCCATGAAAACAAGAACGTCAAGGTGCTTTTCTTCTGTGCCATTTTCTTTAAATGATTTCTAACTTTTTCCCCCCCAATCGCACATAGCAGTTCAGATGAGTAAATGCAATGTTCCATTTAAAACAAATCTGTTAATGCAAACATAAAAAACAGCAGTGTCTCCATATAAAGGCTGCTATCTCATCCGATATAGAAACCATTTTCAGGTCAGGCCATTTGGAGAGACTATTTTTTAAACCGCTTTTATAGCTTCCAGTTAACAGTTGTATGTGGGTAATGCACCTCTGGGTTTGGTCATTACCAGAGCACAAATATGCAGCTCATTTGATCTGCACTCATTTCATTTCAATGCATAATAGTTTTCAAATGAAATGGACCAAGTCGTTAAACACTGGTGAGCCATGGTCTTTATGTACTGTTAAGAGATGCAGAGTCAAACAGTCAGTAGGTTACTGCCATTCATATCGATGTTAAAAACGTGTGGGTTTATGGTTGATGCGTTAGAATTATGTTCAAGACGCAATGAGCTAACCTTTAAAATGAGTCAAAGGCCCTGGCACACAGAGAAACATTTCATTCCAAGTTAGACTGTAAATGGTAAGACCATTTATCCTAAATGTCTAAAAGTGTGTTTTGTGAAAACGGATTCAAAATCTGTCCAAAATTTCAAACCTCACAAAGTCTGAAAATCAAGAAATAAAAAAAGACAATCTAAAGACAGCTGACAATATTAAATAATAATAATATTAAATAATAATATGCATGTGTCTAAGACTGAGCTGTCCACTGAGGGCAAACGCTCAATGAACATAAAGTTCATGATGATAATATGTAATTGGCCTATCGGCTGGTAGTCGATAAAGATTTTCCCTCTGTCTAACAGCAGATATTGTAGTGACCACACCAATACTCTTACACACAGAAGAGTGCCATTCTATGGGAATAGTGTAGTCTAGTATTTTACCTCTGCAGTACAAATGGGGGAAAAAGTCAGGAGAAACAACCCTTAAAGAGATCCATCCACATCTACTCCATATCTGGCCGCAGAGTGATGGTTTGGGGCTCGTTTGATACCTTAGACAAAAGACTTTCCGGCTTGACTGTATATCCTCTATTAGCTTAAACCCCAAAGTGTATCATTAAGGTGTAACGTTAAACTATTCATTCGTTCACCTTCAATATTAACTACACCAGAAGACAAGTATTTGGACAGACTGAGAATAATTATATTTCACAGTTTTAATGTTAAAAAGGTTGGATATTACAAAATTACATAAATTATAAAATGAGCCAAGCTAAAATCTGGCAGCAGATACAAATACAGGACTTCCAGAACATTTCAGCAAAATACACAAGACATTAGTTGGTGCTATCAGGTGATTAAGTAAATAAAAACATACTTACTACATTAAATTAAACATAATTGGTTACAAATGTGTCTGTATTCAAACTTTTGTAGTAGTATAAATTATTCACTTTTGTTCTGTGTTTCCTGTATTCTATTTTATTCTATTAAAATTCTATTCCTTTCATGGATTATTTGTGTTTAATCTGGCCCCATTCAACTTCTACAGGAATGACCCATGTTCAAATTCTGATAAAATATTAGGGTCAAAGGGCTCACACAGGCAAGGAATATCAAACTATTTAATACTAGATGATAATTTTGTTGCAAATTGATATGGTATTGGTATTAGTGTTTTAATATGAAACGTCTAGTTTTCAAAGTATCACACATATTTGCTTAAAATTTCTGTTTCCACCTTTCAATTTGTCTAAAATCATATTTGCTGGTTTGAAACACGTCACTTAAATTAGAAAATTAATTATGGTAAATAGTAAAGTTTTTACTATTTCACAGTTTTCTGCTCTCTGTTCTAACATCAATTTTAACCTCTGGGTGGCAACATGCAGTGCAAAGATCAGCTGAAACCTCATTCCTCCATCTATGAAAAACCCTGAGAGCTACCATTTCCAGACTTCAGGTCCCAGGCTTGACCAACGACAGAATGGTGGATCGCTCGCACCACACGTATTTCTTGTCCTGACCACAATTTTGACGGAGCGAATGAGTGATTTGGTTTTTGAAACTCTCCACAGGAAACTCATTAGCTAATTGTTTTTGGTGAAAAAAAAAAAATTTCACTTCAAGCTTAGAACAAAAAGTAAAAAAATAAATGGTTTGAATCAGCAACTCCTGTAGATGAAAGAATATACTGACTTAAATATTTACATATTCCTCTGGCTCTTCTCATAAACAATATTAATATTAAACTGGCCTAGTGAAAATGATCCAGGCAAACAGGTGAGCTTGTCAGTGTAAATACCCCTTCATAGCTAGCTTATTCATGCGAGGGACTATCCCCCATTTCAAAAACTCTAGCACTACCACTTTAAGAAAACATTGAAAAAAAATTTGGGTTAGGGACAAACTGACAAAAGAGAAGCAAGAGCTACAATTCCACCAGCCAGGTTAAAGCGGATCCTTCATCAGACACTCATTTAGACGTCTGCAGACATCGAATAGAATAGCGCCTTCGTACGACGTCTTCTGCACAGGCTGCCGAGATAAACTTTCTCAGGCGAAGTTCGTTGTTCATTGACTCGCCCCTGTCTGCAATTGGTGCAAATATCACAGTTCCAACCGTTTTTTTTTTTACAAGTTACTGTGGACGTCTTTTGTCTTTGTCTAAACGTCTTTTATCGACCATGTCTGATGAAGTATGCCATCCGCTTTAGACTGCAAGGCTACCGCAATTATAAAACTATAATAGGGTTACATTTTCTTACACATTGCTGTGCTGAGGTGTGAAGGTAATGGCCTTTGCGTTTAGAGGTGAAGACGGTTAACTGCCTTTGGTGTAATTTCTGACGTTTCTCTTCTATCAGAGCACACTCTCCATGGCGTCCTTCTCCTGGGCAGTGTCCGGGGAGCCGCCGTGGGCCTCGCCGGGTTCGAGGTGGATGACGAGGGGTGACGCATCCTCTTCGGCCTGCATGTTAGCCACCGCCTCCACCCTCACCTCCATCAGCTCTTCGTCCTCCTCCTCTTCCTCCTGTTGCTGCCGCTTCTGTTTCTTCAGCTCCTGCTGGTTGATGTGGTGGAGGATCCCAGCCCCAAACGCGTCCCCCTCCACGTTTACCACCGTGGTCGTGCGGTCCCTGCAGACACACGTACATCGCAGACAGTCCCTATGTTACCAGGGATTTCCTTGTAAAACTTCATTCTACAACTCCGGTCCTGGAGGACCGCAGTGGTTCCGGGTTTTTGTGGTTTCATTTCTGTCAGCAGCTCGCTTAGATCTTGGAAACTAGGGGTGTGGACCAGTGGTCCCCAACCCTGTTCCAGGTGATCTGACGTCCTGTATGTTTTACTTTGGCACACCTGATTCTACTAATTAGCAGCTCAACAAGATCTCTAGCTGTTGAATGAGGTGTGCTTTGTTAGGGTTGATGTGAAAACCTACAGGGCGGTAGATCTCTAGCTGTTGAATGAGGTGTGCTTTGTTAGGGTTATTGTAATTTGAAGTAATTATTTGATGCAGGTGTGGTTAGGAGGGGAAACTCACACAATCCAGTCAACAGCCAGTATGAGCGACAGGTCATTGGTGGGAAGCCCAATGGCCTCCAGGATAATGGCGATCGTGATGATTCCTCCGACCGGTATCCCAGCTGCCCCAACGCTGGATGCTGTGGCGGTAACACTGCAGGCAATACCCAAATGAAAGAGCCTCAGAGAGTAACTGACCTTGTGACTATAAGCGCTCCGGGTCTGCATTCAAATCCAATTTAAAACGCTCCCTTCCCTTGCTGTCTTCCCTCGAGGGAGCTATCTTGTGACGCAATTTGCTACGTGCAGCAAGCAAACTTAAAAGGTGCTCTGCAAGAGAGGATTGATGAGAAACAAACAAAAACAGAGCCGAACCGCCCTCGCAACATTTTGGAAGTGCAACACCATAGAGTTGAAATGTGACCGCCACATAGTTCTATGGTGACCGCCCACGTTTTCCATGTGGAGCATTGCATTGTGGGATTCCCTTTTTGCTGGAAGCTTGCATTTTACACCCTTAGTGGAAGGGAGGATGAACAACAGAGCGAGGGAATATAATTACTCCCTCCCCTTTCTTAAAGTGGATCCGAATCACACTTGGTGTGGCTGCCATATTTCATCCTGGCATTTTGGGGATTCCCCTCTTGACGTAAGGGAAGGGAACGACAGGAAGAAAGGATACATTTCCGATCCGGACGCAGCCCGGGCTTATGTGCCTCTCTTCTGTAAGCCTGCAGGAAATTACTTCACAAAGCAGAGCCTTGGCCCCGCCCCTCACACACACACTGTACATTGCATGAGTGGAGACGTTTCTGGAAGATATCCGACCTGTTAAAGTTCAGTGAAATTTGCCCTGTGTCGGTAGTGAGCGGTAGTTTCCTGTTTCGACACGTACATTATATTTACAGATAGTTCTACACACTCCGGGGCCACGTCTGTGATCGAGGATTTCTGCATTCAGATATTCCCGATTCGGAGAATTGGATGGCCATGTCTGGTCATTTATGGCAAGTTTCTGGACAAGAAAACCTCAGTGCACAAAATGTTGTCAATTTCTGAAGGCAGACACGCATCTGCAAATGGCCAGATACCGTCTGTTTTCGTATTTTTGCGCACTGTAGTGTGTGATCCCATAAACACAGCTTTTCATGCAGCGGATACGTACAGTATGGTGAAGATCTGGCCGGCGTTGAGCTGGATGTTGTTGAGCTGAGCGATGAACACAGCAGCGACGCACTGGAAGATGGCGGCTCCGTCCATGTTGACGGTGGCGCCGATGGGCAGGATGAAGCGGCTGATCCGCTTGTCCACGCCATTGTTTTCCTCCACGCACTTCATCAACGAGGGCAGAGTCGCTGAGCTGGGGAGGGACACCGGTCACTGCAACACCATCAGTAACTTAATTTATTAATTTAAAGGGTGGCAGTGTAGTATAATGGTTAGGGAACTGTTCTTGTAACCTACAGGTTGCAGGTTTCATTCCCAGGTAGAACATTGCTGTTGTGCTTTTGAACAGGTAGGTACTTACCTGAAGGTACTTACGCTGAATTGCTTCAGTACAGAACAAAAGAAAAAATGCAAAACGTTGTGTAAGTCGCTCTGGATAAGAGCGTCTGCTAAAAGTCCGTAATGTACTTTAATGTAACCCTTTATTATATCCAATCTTATCTGAGTAGGGCCAGTGTGCGTGTAGGCGTTCGTTCTAACCCAAAATCCTCAATTCCCGCTGAGCATCTTTCTAAAAGTGCTATACAAATAAAATTTAATTGAACAAACTAATTGAACTAATCAACTAGTCATGCTCATCAGTCAAGACCTTGATTAGTTTCATTTGGTGTCATCGGGTTGGGCTGTGACAAAAACCTACACCCAGGCCAGCCCTTCTCACACACAGGGTGGACTCCATAGATAAGAGAGTGTACAACTGTGTCCATTGTTTGTTTGGTCTTGGTGGAGTTGGCTCAAATTTTGTGGGAGTGGAGGGGGGGTGTTGGGTTCTGGGGAAAGTTTAGTTAGACGAGTGCTTGCAGGGAGTCAGTGGGTGCAGCTTTGACTTTTGATATTTTTGTTTTATATTGTGATTATTAACTTGGCAGAACAATAAGTTCGCCGTCAGTGGCAATAACTGACTGACTGAATCCCGCTTACACCTACTGTGGCACTTAACTTTATGTTGTAGGCTTATGTATAACTGACCGTTTGGTCACCATGGTGACTCGCTGCTTAAACGCGTATGCGTGCACTCATGTACGTTTCTCTGGATAAGAACATCTGCTAAATGTGCTGCAGTGTAGTGTAATTAATGTTTGTTCAATTGATAAATGACCTGATTGATTTTGAAGATTTTGGGCGATCTCTTCAGTACCTGGAGCAGGTGGCGAAGGCTGTGGTGAAGGCGGTGATGAGGCCGGACAGGAAGCTGAAGGGGTTTTTGCGGGTGAATCCATAGTAGATGAGGGGGAGGACGATGCCCCCGTGGATTATGTGCCCCAAGATGGAGGCCATGATGTACTTCCCCAAACTGGTGACCAGCAGGACCACGTCCTCCATCTCCACAATCTTACTGCCCACCAGGAACATCACGCCAATGGGCACGTACCTGTCTCAGACGGAGGGACACCATTGGCTCAGGACATACTGTGAAAAATTTGAACATATGTTCCTCAGAGTCCAGTAAGAAAAGCATCTAAAACTCCAGTCCTGGAGGGCCGCAATCCCCGCTGGTTTTTCTGATTTCCTTTCAATCAGCAGCCAATTGAGGCCTTGGAAACAAGGTGTGCAGACTCTTTAGCCAATCAATGACTTAAATTAAGCACTTAGTGTAAGTGCAGGAAGACATCAAGAACCAGCAGACGCAGCGGTCCTCAAAGAGTTGAGTTTGAGACCCTTGGTATTGACAAACCTACATAGATGCTTCCAAGGGGTCTCCTGACTTCATTGGCAAAATTCAGACATTAATTTTTAACCCAACATTTTCATGAGGGCAAGTTAAAAATACAAAGGGATTTACATACCAGACAGTACGTTGTATATAGTCTGACAGATTTACAGATCACGATGACCTTTGAACTCTGCCAAACAGTTGCCAATAAACTGTTCTTTATAATGTACAGATGCACTGTAAACATGGGTGATCATCTCTGTACACTGTCTGAAATACTGAAACATGCAAAGTACCTTCCTGTCCGTACTGTCCTGTGAATCTACAGGGACAGCCTGAAAAGCAGTACTTTTCCAGTACTTTGAATCCAAAGAGCAGCGGTTAGCCAACATCTCTCATACGTATACCACATTACTAATGGACTCTGCATCCACGACAGACTTCAGTAAGGCAAACAATCCATTACCGATTACCTATTATATTTACAGCATGTTGGCATAGCCCAGGCTTCTTTCAAAGGGTCAACAAACTGGAGAAAAACAAGGAGGTTAGCGATGGAGAAATGAGGTCCTGACATCAAACATGTAGAGTTATCTTAACCTAAGACCTGCCAATTCATTGTGTCCCTTGTAGTGGACATGGGTCTCTGGTCATATTCTCAAGAACCACAAGTTATACTATGCTGAAACCCACACTACTAGGGACATTCAACAAAAATAAAATAAATAATTATTTTGAAAATATTTTCACTGCAACATGTTTTTCTCTTCCAAGACACTTGGATTATGTCAAAAAACATTTTATACTTAAACTTATTACATCTCAGGGTGTCAGGAGGGTATGCTGCACTGATCTGAACCAATCTTTGTGTTCTGTTGTGAAGAGCAAAAACCTTTTAATTGGTTCAATTGGTATTGACTGCTAATTGTAGCTCCTCCAATTTATGTGCCATAACACCTCATTCTCCCGTCACTTCAGGAAGGAGATCCCAGAGTGGAAGCACAAGGCCCTCACCACATTATCCAGGTGACGAGAACCATGGTGGCTTCGTTGAAGGAACTGAAGAAGTTGATAAGCCCTTCCCCCTCGGCACCGAGTTTCCTCAACGCCACGCCGAACACTATGGCGAACAGCACCAGTCCCAGGATGTTCATGCCATCCGTATCTGTGCCGATGGGGATCTGCAGTACAGCAGAACCAATGTAAGAATCATGGGTGTCATCCCGTGTTAAACATCGATGTTAAAGGATACTGTCGGTTTTCAAATGCTCATATGTAGCTTTAGCTAGCGTAAGCTTCACTCTAAAGTATTTAGAGCCAGGAAAGAACAATGCAATCTGGGCAGCCCCCCCTGCGGGACAGTTCTCTTTTGGTCAGAGTTAGGGAGGAAAAATAAAGCTTAAACAGAGGCATTATTGGTTAAGGACAAATATTGATTAAATCCCAGCGAGGCCATGACCGAATATGACCCCTGTTCCCTGTCCCCCCGCCCACTCAGACCCCTGTTTACTATGTGCCCTGTCCCCTCACTTTGTAAGCAGTGTGCGAAAGAAATCCTGCAAAACTCTTTCCAAACTAGTGAGGAAATAGTTTGTAATATTATATTTATTTTTATTGAGAATATCAATCAGTTTACATATGACGATGGTTACAAAGTGTAGATTATGAATGAAGACGGAATTAACAAAAATAAAAAGAGAGTAGTTTGTAATATGACCCGCTCTTGTACCATAGATATGCGTATACGCTCTATGTCTTGTACGTTTTTACTTCCAGGTTACTTACTGAAATTGTTGGATAAGTGCACAGTTCTGCAGATGAGTGTGCTCCTGAATCCACTCAACAAAACCCCGGAAATAAGAGGTTTGTCCTGGTATTTTAAGTGCCCCCATTTGTGAGAAAAAGTCGCCCACTCAAAAGCTTTTTGACGAAGTGGACTCAAATATGCGCCCTCAAAAGGGTGTAGGGGTCGTATTCAGACACGGCCATAGTCTTGAGTTTGGGAAAGGTAGAGGGGTGCAGATGGAGTGATGCTGAACCTTCGCTGACTTATTCAAAGGGAAATGTTTGCTGTACCAGGAAGGTTATCGTTCCTTTCTATTTGCACTTTATGTTCATCCCTAACTCTTTCAATGTACATGTGTTCCCAATTGGACTCATATAAATTCTGTTACAGATTAATTCATGCTGGACATTTTACTGTGTGGGATATAGTAAAATGTATAAATTTTTCCATTAATTAAGTTGAAAGTCAAGTAATTCATTGTAAAATCGGTCAACGAACATAAACATTTTTCCTGAGTTCACTGAATTGAAATGAAACTGATCCAAAACCTAAGTATAACTAATTTGTTGTTGTTGTTGTTCATTTCCTTTCTAAAAATAAATTTAAAATTTTTTTTAAAAAACATAATAATTATTTTACTCATAGATGGATTCATTCCTTCAGCCTGTTTTATTAGCTCTACCCTATAGACATGAAGCCAGCAGGGTGACTCGCACAACGCAAGCTTTGTACCACACAGTGTAAGAAAATACATGTCGGCTCATCTTTTTGAGATTAGGATTGTGTCAATGTCAGATTTCTCAGCAAGACACAAAAAGATCTGGATTTCCCTCAATGCACAGGCCTCCCTCCAGGTTTGTAGGCCTACGTGTCATACGCCGCTGCGAGAGAGGCTGTATTTAAGGTAGTATTACTGCTCCACAGCTGTGTGCAGTATTTTCCTTTCCCTCCCTCCCTTCCTCCCCTCCCTCCTGATCCTTCTGTCTGTTCTCCTCCATGTGGCATGTGGCATGTGGCATGGTCTTTGCTCTCTCGCGCGGTGCTTTGGGAAAGCTGGAAATAAGCCCGCGTGCTGACGAGGCACTACAGTTTCCTGTCCGCTAAAAGCACAACGCGCTGTCTCGGCCCCTGACCTCCCCTTTGCCCCGTGGAACTAGGTCAGACTGCTTTTGCACAGTGGTCTGATGAGCGATGGGCGAGGACAACTTTGTAGAGTTCTGTTAGAATTGTTCAATGAATTGACAGAATTAAAGATGAATGGATTATAACTCTGGTCACAATCATGGCACTCAAAATTAGCAGGCTTTTTAAAATTGAATTAAAAAACGTGATTAAATTTAGACTGCAGTTATGTGCATGAGAATGGGTGCCACAAGGGCCATTTTGGGCCCCATAAAAAGATCACTCATTGGGACCCACCATATCTTTTGAGGACCCATGTCAGTCAGGCCCCTTGGAATCATCCTACACCCCCCCCCCCCCCCCACCCACCCAATACAGTGCCGCTGTGCAAGAGCAATGATCTGAGAGTTACAGGCTGAACATTGTCATGTTCCCCAGATTAATATAATACCGTCTGGTAGATGGAGCTTCCATTGGTGATGTTTCCCACAGCGATGATCTTGTACTCTGTGGCGTACTGTGAAATAAATAAAGCAATAAGACACATGAGAAGGGTCTCACTTACTGTAGGCTGGGGGCGGGGGGGGGGGGGAGGACATTCCAGTTCAATTCAGTCAATCCAGGGAATTATTTTAAATTCAGATTAATGTACTGAAAAATGCTACATTGTTCATTGACAATATTTCAATGTATTAATTAACTCATGAATTAAATTTCAATAAAAACTAAATTGTAATTGGCGGAATTGAAATGGATTTGACTCAAATAGGGGTTGTCTGTCATAATGCCAGGGCACAGCTGCTTTTGTGAGTACATGTCGTTTTATTGATGGTTATCACCAGTTTTCTGTGTTCCACACTCATTATTAAACTTATTATTAAATCTCACATTCAGCTGTGTTTTTGTCCTTCTCTGTTCTGAGCTGATTAATGTTACAATGCAGCACAAAGACTGTAGCTGTAGACACACACATAATCACACACACACACACACACACACACACACACACATACACACACACACACACACACACACATAATCACACACACATACACACACACACACACACACACACAATCACACACACACACACACACACACACACACACACGCACGCAGACACACCCCTTGTCCTCCTCTGCATGCACTATCTCTGTAACCAGGCATGGTTGTAATCAGCACTGGCTCGAGACATATTTTTTCCCCCATCGCAAAATAAACTGTTTAGCTTTCCTTGCTTGGTAAGCTGTGTACACATTCCTATGTAACTACAGTTTTTATTTTTTATTTTGTAAAATGCAGGTGAACATATGCGAAGCACTTTGGGTTTGTAAGACATTTGTATGAAAAGTGCGTCATAAATAAAGTAATTTATTATGTCATCTGTATTTTAATGCTTGTATTTTAGCCGGTTGGTGAAATACATTCCAGAAAAATAGCTGAAGGCCAGTTAAGGCTCTGTCAGTGATTGTCATGTCGATCCATAATGCACTGACTCTCTGAGAATTTACAGAATTTAATTACCTTTATTGATGGTTCTGTGTGAACAGCTGTTGTTCCATTAAACACTGTGAGCAAAAAACGGTTCCTTTCTAAATTAAACAAATTTAAATAGTGGGGGCCCTTTTTTTACCCAGAATGACTGAAAGAGACGAGGTTTAGGTTACATCCTATGTGTTTCCCCTATTAAACTCTGGGGTACTCAGGGGGGAATATTCAGGGGGGGGGTATTCAGGTTGAGAAACAGTATTTCTGCCCCCTGAGAATTTTAATGGTTCTCTCGGCCGCAGATCTGGGAAATTAAAGAGCCCCATTTCAGAGTGAAAAAGCTAACAGGCAACATCTCTGAGGTGCCAGAGTCCCTCCCTCCCGTGGCAGAAAATCGGCAACCCGCCTTCCTTCGCTCCCCCCGTCCGGGCGGCGGCATAATTGACCGCCGCACACGGCGATCCGTCTCGCTGAGAGACTCGCGCGGCAACCTGAATTCCGTCGATTAGCCCTGTGCTGTTTACTGATGTCATAGTGATGCTCTGACCACCTGAACATGTGACCACGGCCAGACACACTGAACTCTTCACCCCGTTTCTATGTGCCTCTTATAATTCTGTGAGTTCAGTGTGTCTGGCCGTGGTCACATGGTCAGGTGGCTCTGCTGCTGATACATCATCAAACACTCACAGAATTATAAGACACACTGAACTCTTCACCCCATCTCTATGTGCCTCTTATAATTCTGTGAGTTCAGAAGGCTATTGTACGTGAGTAAATGCGTCCATGTGTGCTTGTGAGAGTGTTTACGTGTGCGTTTGTGCATGTGTTTGTATATGTGTGCTTGTGTGTGTCTTTGTGTTTGTGTATGTTTGCTACATGTGCGTATGCGTGCTTGTGTGCGCGTCTATACGTGTGTGTGTGTCTGCGTGCTTGTGTGTGTATTTATGCGTGTTTGTGTATGTGCGTGCATGTGTGCTTTTGTGAGTGTTTATGAAAGTGTTTGAACATGTGTGTGTGTGTCCGCATACTTGTGTTTGTGTACGTGCATGTGTGTGTGTGTGTTTGGGGGGCTGGATTGGGTTGCCAGGCTTTTGGGGCCAGAATGAGCTCTCGCTATGGAAACGCTGGGGCCGCTTAGGTGGCGGGTGAAGGTGCGAGCGCCACAGTCTGAAAGAAAACAGATGGGCCTCTTAATTATGCTGCCTTCTTTCATCTGCCCGTGGATAGTGGCGAACGCTGTGAGGGCCGTGCATACCCGCACAGGACAGCCTGTTGCGTGCGCCAGGTCATGTCACGTTGCGTTGTATTGCAGGCTTATGAGCAGCCTTTAACCCTTTAAGGTGCAAGATCACAAATATGTGATTAGAATGAACATTCTAATGCTGAACTGAACATTCTAATGCTGATGTAACAATCACTGGTGGAAAGCAACGGAGTTCTAGAACACTGGCTTAGAATTTTTACAGAACATTCTGAAAAAACCTACTCATCAAAGAGGTCTGGTGGACTGAACTGGAGAGGGAAATGAAAGAGACAAAGGGGAGGAGCTTACCGAGCGAAAGGCCGCCGCAACGAGGTTCGCTGGAAACAAGTTCCTGGGTGAGTAAAAAAAGGGAAGACACATGAAGTGAAACAGCATCGCTGTTACCAAGATGACGTTCTCACAGTCACTCCATCAAAAGAAGGGGTTCCATTTCTGTCTCAGTTCTAAATATATACGGTGTGTGCTCTTATTTGAGCGCTTTGGGTTAAAACCAGAACCACGTAGATTTCTTCCCATTGGGGAGTAATTTCTCGCCACCGTTTGAGTAATTGTCTTCCCGCTTGGGAGTTTTTTTTCTTGCCTCATTTGCTAGCTTTTTGGGGGTTCAGGCCTGGTTTTTTTGCCCAATTTTCTTTTGTATTTCCACTATAAAGTGTCTTTGTGACAGTATCTCTGTAAAAAGCGCTATACAAATCAAGTTGAATTGAATTAAAGAATTTAGTAACTTCACTCATAAAAAAACATCCACATTCATAATGCTTTCAGCAAATAAGAGGTTATAGCTTCAGCTTAACTGAAAAAAAAATGATGTTCTACTTCTACTCACAAACATTAATACGCCAATACACAAGCACCTGGATGAAAGATTGAATGTGCCTGAACAATGCACAATGCACCCCCCCCCCCCCCCCCCCCAACCTTACCCAGGTCACAGGATCTACTGATCATGTCACATGATTCAGAAGCAGGCACTTCTGAAGGATTATGCTGTTTAGACTAGACTAAGATTTTAAAGCCAGGTTTATGTAACTGCATTCATTTATCATTTTTAAAAGGCTACATACGGTGTTTTTACGTCCCTAATTAAATACGGTGCAGAATGTTTATTAGGCGGCTGAAATCACAAGGGGACCAGGCCGTCACACGTATCATTTACTGGTGTTTTACCATGATTCTACCATACCTCCTCTCTGTTGATTGCCAGGTTGCCATGCAAAAGTTCAATTTCACAGGTAAATGTAATTGCATATTGATATCGCGTGCATAATGATTAAACCAGGAGGAAATATAAATGGCATAATATTTAACTAGATTTACTGAATACATCAGCAGCCTCACAAGGTCCATTTCTAGGTGTCTGTCACCTCCAACCGAGACATTGGATTTTAGACGTTTAATTTCCCATTAACCTGCTATGTTAATTTATAAGTAGCAACAAATCCTAGACAAATGTTCAATTCTGACACGGAAATAAACGACTGCAATACTTATATACTATTTCCCGGCACGTGGGTCTCCTGCCTCTGACAGCGCTGCTATTCTTGGTAGAGAAAACACATTTTCCAGGGGTGCGCGTGATTACCTCTGGCCCTTCAAGCAGAAAATAATGTGCTGGTGTGATTATAGCAGTGCGGTTTGCCTCAAACACTGACCGGCAAAAGGAAGCCGACACTGTGTGAAAACATGTAACGGACCTGAATCCCCTTTTCCTGGAGAGACAACAATGACTTTATTTGACACATGAACATAAATTAACATAGTATGGTTCTTGAAAATTAAACCCAAGGATCCAATGTCTTGGTTGGAGATGATAAATAGTCACGAGAAATAATGGATTTTAACATGAGAAATTAAAAAGTTTTGATGTGATATTTTTAGTAGACCTACTTGACTGTGCACATATGGTAGCCTATATTAAGTGTGATATTAAAATATCTCGAAAGAGAAACTGACCACTGACTGTGTTCATTTAATAAGAATTAAAATTAATGTCTATTTTAAGGAAGTGTTAAAACATAGGCTACTTAATAAAAATAAATGACTAATTTAAGGGCGCGTGTCTGTAAGGATCCATTGTCATTGCAAGCCTTGCCACAGCGCTCACCATTGCGCATATTTTATTAGGTTGGAGGGTACAAACACAGTATCAACTCATAAAAAGCACCGGTTGTACCTGGCTAAGGACTCCCTAGCCTAGCACAAGTAACGGCGTTATGCTAATTTATTCCCTATTCACAGAAGTGCATCTCATTTGACAAGTTCTCACAAAGACTGCATGTAACCAGAAGTCGCGCACGTTACCTGGCGAGATCTAAAAACGAGTCCGTGGTTTGTTTGTTGGTAGTGACTCTTTCCAAACCCAGGGCATTGGTGTTGAGCGCCCCTGCATCAACTCCCGGTTTGATAATCAAAGCAAGCGCTACGGCGATGGCCGAAGCGATGAGGGTGGTCACCAAAAAGTAGGACATGGCAATTCCGCCGAGTTTGCCCAAGGACCGGGTGTCCAGGCTAGCTGCCCCGGAGACCAAGCTGCAAACAACCAAGGGAAGGATGACCATTTTCAACATCCTTAGTAACATTTCTCCGGGAAAGGCGAAGTAAGTCATCTGTACCCGAGTTAGGTGCATATTCCTGACCATCATACCGAGTCCGGCGCCCACCAAAACCCCAGAAACTGTTAGTATCACCAATAGATTCTTTTTAAAAAACACCAAGAACTTCGCTTTGCATGTTTTCGGTTCGTCTCTGGTTGTAACTTTACTACAGGTGGTAGAAGCAGGGCACTCGGGCGCAGAGTTTCCGTTGATTCCGATTTTCTTCTCCATCTCTGCTGGCGTAAAAGCGCACAAGCCAAGTTTATAAAATAAAAAAAAGATGGGGTCGATCTGCACGGTGGTTTATAGAACCACTCCTCACGCTTTGCATAAGAAAAGTCTGTCAATTTTAATACTCATTTGAGGGAACGTATTTCTCCACCGATAAGGGCACAGCCTACGCGAATGGGCTCGTAGAGCTCGCGCGCGCGCATTTCCCTGTGCACTTGGATCACCTTGCAAAAATTACGCAACAAATTGATCATGCATCTGTACTCCGTTTCAGAAAATCGGTTTTTACTAATCTGGGTTTACGCCAAGTTATCAAACTTTAATTGATGCGAATATCCTTGTCGGGTTTATTCTGTCTGTGTACGTACATGTTTAAACTTTAAATTATGCTACTCCATTATATAGAATTGCAGTCAATTATACACCGCGGAAATTCTGTCTTTATAGCTTCATGTTGCCTACCACATTTATGCAAATAAATCAGCACAGACCAAACTTATTTTCCCTGGTGCTTAAACTTGAACAACCCTGAACATTCCAGAGCGACTGAGCTGCCCTTACGCAGCGATGTTTGACCTATTTAAATTAACACTAGTTTACACTCAAAAAAACTCAGTAATAGCAATAATAACGCGGTCTCCCTGCAGCTGCATCAGTGTAAGATTATGTCTATGGGAGAAAGAGCATGTTGTTGCACAGGCTCTCAACCGTGGAGTACAATTCAGAAGAAAGAAAAAACTCCATCGGGGATTTGTAAGGCTGTACTAAAAGCATTGCTGTCTTTTTAAACGTTGCCTATAGTCTATCTGTTTTCTTTGTTTTATTGTATCATTCCCCTTCTCTATGTCCCCTTGTCTACGGCCTTTTGTAGTGAAGGAACACTCCTGGGTTAGGCTGTATGTGCCAGGAAGTGATGTAAATTTGTAGTTTATCAGGCATTGTAATCAAGCCTAGAGTGGACGCATACGTATGCAGATATCAAACTGGTGTGGAATAATCAGTGTTGGGGAAGGTGCTTTGCAAGCTACCAATTACTTCACACTGGAAAAAGTTGAACTACAGCAAAGCTACCCTAGGGAGAAATCTAGTTTGGTTAACTAAAGCTACTTAGAAAAAGTAGTTCAAACTACTGATCAAATTGACAATGTACATGTCATATGAAATTATAACAAAATATAATACAAAAAAGCCACATGCCAGCAAAAAATGCCACTCAATTGAGTTTATTGCAAAAAGTGCCCACTTGTTCACAGGTCATACATAAACCAAAAAAATAAAATACCCCACTATTCATGGGAAAGTGCAAGGAATGTCAGCTTTGATTTTGTATACAGTGTCCATCAGTCAGACACCTGCCTTCCAGAAACTAGAGTCCAGGTGGGGGTATTGCACCAAGCAGGGTTATTCAGTTAGCCAGGTAACTTCTAAAATAGCATGCAACAACCTCTCTGAATATTTGTAAATAAATAGAAATAATCAATACTAATCAAGACTAATTGACACCTAATATATTCAAGTTTAGTTTTACAAATTCAGATTCAAAACATTAAAAACTATAGCCAAATATTTTTCACAGGTGAGCTGACAATCCAGCTTCCTGGAATACCCCTGAGACCTAAACCTGTCCTAAACAAAACAATCCCATCTGAGCTTTTCACAAGGACAAAATTGCAAGTTGTAGTTTTAGGAGTTAACTACAGAAAAAATGGCAAAAAAGTAATTTAACTACTTGAATCACTATGCAAATATGAATGTAGTTGAACTACCAGCAAGATACTGCAAAATGTAGTTAAACTACTAGTTTAATTACATGTAGTTCACTACTCCCCAACATTGGGAATAATACAATATGTTTGCAGGTAATATGGGGTTTTTGTATTAAATTAATGTTTTTTCAATAATAAACATCTTTTACAATCACTAAATGTCACATGTTTTATTCTGTCTGCCTGCAGAATCGTAATTTTTTGGTAGCACCATGGCTCAATTGATTGAGCATAACTTATTACAGTTATTTTTTTGCCTTTTATAGGTCCCTGATCCATTTTTTACTCTTTTTCTAAATTCCATCGTATTAATTTCAAATGACCAATAAACCTTGAACATGATTTTGAACATAGATGCACCCTGGCTGTGATGTCAGACTATTTTAGCTAAAAATTCTTGTCCTTTAAGAACCTGTGAGTTTCACCATTCATGTGTGTTTTACAGTTTACAGGAATATAAAGTATGGAGCATATTTCCACTGAATGGTGACACCTTTGTCCCTGTTTATAGATGTCAAAAATGTAATTTCTCATTGTCACATAACAAAAACAAAATGTTGCATTCGGCACATTTCATTTTTAATATCAATGGAATGGCCATCACACGTCATCATCACACTTCAAGTTAATGTCATTTCTTTCGCAATGCACTTTCTCTTCCTAACTTTTTCAGAAAAAGAATTGACAAGCAAGCGTGCAATTTAGCAAGGACTTGTGGGAAATCCTCTAGCATGACATGTTGCATGTTGTTGGCTCTGCTGGAGGGTGGAAAGCGGGAGCTTGATGGACTCAGGATCCTTTAGGTCAGGTGGGGGTTGTGTGGGCATGAAGAGGCATGCGTTTGTCAGGAATTAAACAATGCCTGGTTCAGGATCCTCCCTGTGCCGTGGTAGTGCTGCTTTATACTGCATAATGTCACCTTTATGTCACATGTACTCTCTAAGGACACCTTGAGCCGATGCAGACATGAAAACCTTCCTTTCAAAATGGTGGACTTTGTCTCAGTCCTGGCTGTTTATGCTCCAGGTGCAAGGTTCTTTATAGGGTGATATTTAAGGTGAACAGCATGCGCGCATGCACACACACACACAAACACACACACACACACACACACACACACACAAACAAACCCTGTTGCCCACAAGCAGCCAATCAAAATGACCTGAAGAGCATCAGTCTGACGGATGTAGGGTCACGTGCAACGTTCAGCCTTCTTCATGTCGTAAATTTCAAGAAAGACATTTTTATGACCTTCCTTAGGTGTTAACAATCATATTCTGGGACTCAAGGGTCACCTGGAATACTGGAATTGTATGATGTGTGGGTAATGTAGTCCATTTCGACAATACATTTTATAGTTTTTTCTGCACCAATATAGAACAACATTCATATTTCGCCCCTATATAGAGAGAGTGAAATGATGATTTACATATAGTGGTAGTCAAAGTATTTTGCCCCTGAGGGTGATTCAATGGGCAAGTGCATGCCATCCACTCATACCTGGATTATGGACTGGGCCAGTGGGGCAAGTGTCCCGGGGCCTCGGACTGCCAGGGGGCCTCCAAGCCTCAGGTCGTGCGCGGTGCGTGGCCCAAGACTTCCAAAGGAAGTTGAACGCCAGGGCCCTCAGTGCACACAATGCAAGCTGACCACTAGGCCCCTGGGTGCTTATAGCATGAGCTCACCACTAGGGCCCCCCAGACCCCTCAGTGCTTACAATGTGAGGGCCACCCTGGCCCCTTGGTGTTTAAAATGTGAGCTGACCGCTTGGGCCCCTGGGCCCCTCAGCGCTGACAGTGTGAGGGCCCCCAGGCCCCTTGGCATTTAAAGAGTGAGCTGACCACTAGGGCCCCTAGGCCCCTGGGGCTTAAAGCGTGATCTGACCATTAGGGCCCCTCGGCACCTACAGTGTGAGGGTCCCTGGGCCCCTCGGTGCTTAAAGCGTGAGCTGACCACTAGGGCCCCCGGGCCCCTGGGTGCTTACAGTGTGACTTGACCACTAGGGCCCCCAGGCCCCTCGGTGCATACATCGAGCGTAACACCTGGGCCCCTTTTCGCAATTCTGTGCATACCCTAGCGACCACTTGGTGCTTGGGACATAGACAATCTCTCGGTATTACATCTAATGAAAATGAGCGTAAAAATAGAGGGAGAACAGGAGAGAAGTTGGCCTTGAGTTACAGGCACGTTATTGATGAAAACATTATGGTAAGTATATGGTGTATATACCACGTTTAGGCTACAAGTTCCAGTTAGACATTTGACGGGTTATTCGGTATGCACTTACGAAAGTACAATTAGCCTGTTTATGTGGGACAACATGTTTTGGAAAGAACAAAGACCTGAAAATATTGTGAAACAGTATTGTGCAATGTCTCTGTGGTCCCTGCTCGCAAGCCTACCGGCCTGCGCCATCCTGCCTCTCCAACTGATCCAGAACGCAGCTGCCCGGCTTGTGTTCAACCTCCCGAAATTTTCACATGTCACCCCCCTGTTGAGGTCACTCCACTGGCTGCCAGTTGCAGCCAGGATCAGGTTCAAAGTTCTGACCCTGGCCTACACTGCAGCCAATAGGACAGGCCCTATCTACCTGCAGGACTTGATTCAGAACTATGTTCCTGCTCGACCGCTTCGCTCATCTACTGCAGGGCGACTTGCGCTTCCCCCCCTCCGTGTTAATGGTACTCGCTCGTCCCGACTGCGGAGCTTTTCCACCCTAGCTCCCCAGTGGTGGAACGAACTTCCCATTCCCCTACGTTCCATGCCATCCCTGCCTACTTTCCGTCGTGGCCTGAAAACGCACCTTTTCAGACTCCACCTGGACTAATACTTAGCTAGGACCTCATGGTTTGTGTTCTTGTTGAACTATGTACTCAGGATAGTCAAGTTTATAATGATTAGAATAGAATTGTATTAGAGCTGATTTACCCAGTTCACTGTGAACTGCATTGTGTTCATTACTAGGGATAGCTGCTACTGTATGTGAAAAATTAGCTTTCTTATCTGTTCTGTAGTTACTTTGATGACCTTTCTGTATGCACTTACTGTACGTCGCTTTGGATAAAAGCGTCTGCTAAATGAATGTAATGTAATGTAATGTCAAGTTGTTTCGCCACTAGAGGGCATCCTTTCAACAGTAAAACGGTGACGAAAAATATGGAAAAGATGTCGAAAATTTGTACGTTTCGATTTCTGCCAGGTTAAGCCTGTCAGTTCAATTTATGATTTTTTCATCAACATTAATTATTGGGAATGGTCTGCTACACCATTACATTATTAATTATTCTGATTTAATCGCGTAGCATACTTTAATTCTCTCAATAAATAATACAGTTATGTAGCCTAAAGGTATTAAATAAGCCATTGCAAAATGACAGATGAATGCTATGCATACGTTGAAAACTAGAGGGCGCTAGATACAAAAGCTTAACCCAGAAGTTAATACAGCGTGTTTTTCTTCATGTGTTTATGTCACTTGAATTGGTTAAAAGAAAAGAAAAGAAAAACACTGGCGTGAGCACGAAACGATTGTACGACTATGACGCTGAAAACAGAATCTGGAAAGGGGTGGATTGTCATACAGGTTCAAGTAAGTTCAATTCAATTAATTGTATTTGTACAGATCTTTTCACAAAGGACAAGGCCCCCGTAAGCAAGCCAGGGGCAACAGCAACAGATAGGAGTCTGCAAGTTCTTAAAAGAGACTTTACTTCAGTTTCATGTTTACCGTAATGGGTAAATATTTCAGTATTTCGGCTCAAGTATATAGCACAGTTCAGTCAGCAGCTCCAATATAAAACTGAATGGTTGTTATTTTGTTGTGCGGACTACCAACAGCACATTTTCACTTTTGCCGTTACCTCTCCCGGGAACTCCGGTTCCTTTCTGTTTTGTTAAGGGGTGGGCAAGGAGAGTGAAGTCTGTGTCTGGATTTCATGCCAACTTGTGCACTTAATTACTTAATCAACCTGATTACGCGTTCTGACCTTTTAGCTTAATTTCTGTATAAGCTTATGAATGACAGCTAAAGACTGTTCTTGTGACTCTATATGAAATGTTACAATGATTTAATCTCCATGTGAACAGGCATTGATGTATACAGCTACTTGGCGAATTGAGCCAGGATAACTGGTGGAAACAAAAACCTCCTTACAACACACAGCCCCTTCGAGAACAGAACTGCCAAAACACTGATCTTTTTTATTTAACATATATATATATATATTGCAACAACCACAAATTTAGTCAAATGCTTAAAAAGAGCTGAAAATGTAGTAACCCAAAGTGTGCTTGAAAAGAAAAACACATATTGAAGCCGTCTAACACCTAGCTGGCCGACTCTCAAAGTCGCCATGACATTGTATTGATGGGAGGCGGGTTTAAGTGTGTGTGTGTGTGTGTGTGTGTGTGTGTGCGTGTGTGCGCGTGTGTGTGTGTGTGTGTGTGTGTGTGTGGGTGTGTGGGTGTGTGTGTGCGTGTGTGTGTGTGTGTGTGTGTGTGTGTGGGTTAGCTGATGGTGCAAAATATGAAATATAATTTCACTTCATAGCTCTGATTTGTGTGCAGCTTGGTTTCAGATTTATGTACAGGAATCCTTATTGGGAAAAGTTTTGGGAATAAGCAGCATGGGAGAGTGCTTGGTGCACCACCTTGAAATCAGCTGTCAGGGGAACAGATTAATGACTGTGTTACACTTACCCCATTTTCACACCCTGTCAGTACACACACTCCTTCAGCTACGCACACACACACACACACACACACACACTCCTTCAGCTACACACACACACACACACGCACACACTCCTTCAGCTATGCACACACACACACACACACTCCTTCAGCTACACACACACACACACACACACAAAACCATATGCACACATATACACACACAAAACCATATGCACACATATACACACACACACACAAAACCATATGCACACATACACACACACACAAACATATGCACACACAAACCCTATACACACAGACATGTACACACACACAAAACATACGCACACACACAAACAAAACACACACACACATACATACACACACACACATACCCCTATACACACACACACACACACACATTGCTTGAAGTGAACTGTATATTGCCAATCCTGCAATTCCACAGTCTTTACCCCAGATTAACACTGTAGTCTGTACCTATAGCACCTCCTAGTTTCCTCATTGCCCAAATTATTCCTCTTTAGCACGCATATATTTCCCACTCTACCTTCACACTCTCAAAATAAGCATATTTTCTGCCATGGAAGCTCAGCTTTCTAGTTCCCTCTGTGCTGAACAGATTTTACTTGTAGCAAAAAAGCAATAAAAAAATAAACTAGAAATGGCACTCAGAAAGATTCTACACCCGCGCGTGTGCTAATCTCGACCCTGAGCATAATATGCATGAGGCTAAAATTTAGATCTTGCGCTGTGAAGTCGCTGTGTAGATTCAGGTCATTGCCCAACTGTCAACATCTCCACAAAGCTTCATCCCAAACGGAGTAGAATTGTTCAAGTTATGGATGATAGGGACACAGACACAGACAGACACACACACAGACAGGAGCGAAAACAAAACCTCCTGCTTGTACTACGTGTGTGCGCGTGTAATAAATAGTCCTAGTACTCATGTGGCACCTATATAAACCTACAGGACCACTTGCACCTATCTTCTCCTGTTCAACAAGTAAGCACCAAACGTGT
Source organism: Ilyophis sp. 1 JC-2022 (assembly GCA_022702515.1). Classification (NCBI taxonomy): domain Eukaryota; kingdom Metazoa; phylum Chordata; class Actinopteri; order Anguilliformes; family Synaphobranchidae; genus Ilyophis; species Ilyophis sp. 1 JC-2022. The sequence continues at coordinate 84,633,717 of CM040405.1, forward strand.
AACTAGGCCAGCCTGTGTGGATTGTGGATTGGCAATACAGAGAGACATATACTGAACATAATTTGCACACAGCCAATAACTGTGTTGTGCCACTTTAATCTTAAACATCATATCTGAAATGGCTTTTTACAAAAGACAAGAACAAGGGCACAGCGGAGCCTGTATTGGCAATTTGAAGGAAGCTGAACTCCCACTGTGATCATAGGGTGTTTTGTGCCACATAATCAGTCAAAATATTTCTCAAACCTTTGATTCATTTTCTTACGTTTGCATCTCAACAAGGAGGGCAACCCACGTTTACTGAGGCAACAGTTAGATGACATATAGACCGGTATACACCTGCACATTGTGGGACCTCTTCTAAATTACATAAGAGAATCCAAATTGAAATTGTAATGAATTTAAATTGGAACACAGCATTGTCTTTATATATAGGGTTCAATTTCAGTTTTATATAAGCCTATCCGTTTTACAATACGAGAAACGCAACCTAATGTTGGAATTATCCTACTGTCTCTCTCAGGCGAGTGTCACGACGTTCCGGCCAGCCTACATAGCAACGTCCCGATTTAGTCATACTGTCTGGATCACTCTCTCGCCCACCTACAGACATCAACGTGTAAATGAGTTGGATATCTATGCATGGTGCTTCGTATTCTTCAAACTTAAGATATTTAATTACAAATGAGCATGTGCTCTTATCAGTGAGCGGAAACCTCTTGTTCTCGTGACATAAACCAGACAATGGAGTAGACGATGTAGCCTGGAGGAGCGTGAGCGCGACTCCTGGGTCTTTTACAGCAAGACTGATCTTTTATTTTACGGAGCACAGATAGGCTTGCGACTGTAAATACGGTATCATTGGCTCACGATCCCATTGGTCTCTGGCTCGAGAGTAGGCGGGACTCGGCACTGTGACTCCCCGCACGACCCATCAATCAAGTTAAATGTCTTGATCTTGCAGCCGGGAACTCTGCTCCATGGTCGTGCGTGCGTGTGTGTGTTTTACAAGGACTTGTTACATTGTGCAGATATGAGCCAGTGATCTCACTTCCGACGGCGGACCGGCTGAAGGAAATTCTAAAAGTGTCAAGTGGTAGTCTAGCCTACTTCGACTGATGAGTTCTTCGTCGATGATGTCGGTTGACAGCTTAAGTTGTTTTTTAAGATTTCGTTTCATTTTAAGGTTTTCTGTATAATTACTGTGTAGGCTATATCCGGACTGGACAGTTATCTCAACAAGGGTGAGTGTGGCCATCTGTTTTACACCCACATAACTCTATGTGTTTTACACCACACTGGGCTGTGGAGATTCGATAGGAACAAGAAATTGGGACGGGACGGTTCCAGCAGCGGGGTTTAGTCTGTCGCCAGCTCACTGTTGTCAGTTAGCGGGTGAAGTCCTGATTTGAATTTACGCAGTTGGCTAACGTTACTGACCGTTAACTTAAAATAGCCTACTTTTGAGAAGGCATGCAACTTCCACGACGTGCAATGCGAAAATATTTAGGATGGATGGATAATTGGCAACATCTATAGCGAATTACGAATTCAGACTGTTCGCTACGATTTGAGTTTCATACAACGAACATAGGCTTGCCTAGCCTACTTCGTAACGTGTTGTAGCGTTGAGTTTTGAACTGTCAAAATTCGCTGGGGTGGACTGTTGCTAACGTTAGATAAATAGTGTTTTATTGGTTTTAGGAGCGTATTTTTGGCTTCTTGTTAAATAGGCTGGTATGATGTTTTTTTTGTTTCGTTGTTTGCCTTCAGCCACCAACTGTTATAGGCTATCCTATTGTGTAGCTGCCCATCAATACTTTGACGACATCAATTAGCAACATGCACCGTTGCTACCACGTCCTACATGCTAATGTTGAATAGTGTCCGATGTGATTATAAATAAAGTGCAGGCAATTCATCAGCATAAATAATGATTGGCATCTAGCTTGCGGCACAATGACAGCAGCATGTGCCAAATTTTCATTACTAAAGTTACCGCTCAAAGCAGTCGTCAGATAATCGGTTGCTGCTACGCATCAGATTGTCGATTGAAATAGTATTTCGAACTTTGGCTGACCCTTGGGTTTTTATAAATTTGCGGATTTAATACACGAATCCCTCCTCCGCGCGAAAGCTTCCCGATGACTGTGGCCTGCTGGTGTTTTTAACATGTCTCGCGAGTGTGTTGAAATTTCAGGCAGTTGATTTGATCTCAGGCGACCAGGTCCTCTTTGATGTCCCATTGTAATTAAACTCAGAAAACCGTCCAGAATCAGCATGTATTAGTTATGTTAAATTATCTTTGTGAGGTCTCTAGAGCACATGTATTTATGTATTTATTTAGCTACTGGAACTGGGATCATCTGTAGCCAAACCCTAGCTTGAAAAAAATATTTTAAAATTAAAAAACATTTTTAAATTATTAATTTTACAATTTGAGAGATGGCCACACTGATTTAAAAAAGAAAAGAAAAAGCAGTGGTATCACGGCTACCTGTCTATGTGGAGAAAATCTGTCGGGGCGTAGCCTAACCCAGAACATTTCAGTCCTTGACCCCAGATTCCCAGGAAAAAAACTGAAATTGCAGCTTTACAGCCAAGCTGTCCCTGATCAGGTGGCTCGGAAAGCCCCCCCAAGTCCTGCCCCTCTTCCACAGGTGCAAGGACAGTTTACTGGTTTTTGGTTTTTGGTCCAAATGGCTCTGCTGGGGCTTGTCAATGCAGGATTAAACAGGCACTTCTCATTTTGCTGTTAATCCAGATTAAGGCTCTGTTTATTTGTGTGTGTGGAGATGCTATGGCAAGAAGACACCTAGACAGTGTCTAAATTAAGACTTCCAAGATAACACACAGTAGTTTGCCACTGTTTCAGTCTCTTGCTGTAAAGACCCCTTTCTGCCATATATCAGTGGCTACATTGTGTAAGATTTTAAAACTTTGTTTAACCAGGAAGTCTCATTGAGATAAATCTAATTTTCAAGAGGGATCTGACCAAGTCGGCAGCAGTATACAAAAACGTTCAGTTAAAAACACTAGAAACACAGCTATGATTAAAAATACAAAGAAGGAAAAAAAGGATTTAGAAATGGATATTGTTACACATGTCCAGTGGAACTTCTACAGGTTCTGAGTATGTAAATTTAGTGTAGGAGTGATATTTACTCTTGTAGTTCATTAAAATGTTTGAGAAACAAAGCAGAGATTTGACCATGTGGTCAAATTCCTCATTCAGGCTTCGAGCAACACTTTGACTTACTTTGCATAAAACAAAACGTCCCCCAATTTTCTCTCCACAAATTAGAATTTTGGCCAATAATAGGACGTGAATTTGGCACTGTGCTACCCCCACAAGGAACTCCATACGGTTGAAAGACATGCATTGCTTAATGCTAGCATGGGCAAAACAAAGGCAATGGTGTCTCTGCCGCCATGTTGGCTCCTGCTCGAAACTGACTAATGAAATAATCCATTCTCAAAACAGTGAGGGGTTGGCCGGAAGGCCTAGCCTGTGGTCATGGTGAGTGCCTTTGGGGGGCCCCTGGTTTTGCACCCCAAGTTTCTCTATGCTAAGGTGAAGAAAATCATTGAGCGAGTTCTTATTAAATCTTTTTTTGGGGGGAGGGGGAGGGGGGTTATCATCAATAATTACAGTTACTGTACTAACAAGACACTGATTACCATGAAAAACAAAATGGACGACTCACTAACACATTTGACTGCAGGGTCAAGAATAATTTATTGCGTGGAATGCAAGCAAGTTGCAATTAATAAGGAACTGCTGCAAGTTCTTAAAAGCATGCTTTTTTGTCAGTAAATGGCTCTTTTTTAAAAAAAAATCACTTTTAAAGAATTATGGCTGAGAATGGCGTCGTCAGCCTTTCTGCAGCACCGCTATGCATATGAAGTTGCATATGCATATCTCTGCAGAGCGTATGCGTACCTCAGATATTATAAAAGAAAATGCCCTAAAGACCATTTTTATTTGCCTACCAACCACCTGTATCCACTGTTTCTGTGCATTATCAGTGCACATAGCTGGATATTTATAGGTTTGAAACTGTGCCGCATTGCTGTCTTTTAAACGTGAATGTGGAGCAAATTTCCTGTATTCGGACAATAGTGTTTCATAACATGTCCATGATTGCTCTCGTGATATGCATAAAGTAATTCATCAACTTCTGGCTAATTTTGTCCAATTTGTTTAAGCGGGCAAGATGACTCCGACCCCCCACCCCCCAACCCCCCACCCCCCAAGCGAGTTTTCAGACGTTGTTGCGCACACTCAAAGACCTTGGATGATTCTCAATAAGCGTGGACTCTTCGGTAATGAAGCCATTACTCACCTTTGTCAGTGTGTTTGTAAACAGCTGTTTTAGTGTGCTGCGTTTGCTGTTTCTTGTGTAATATCGCCACCGTTTTAATTAAAATGGGCGAGGAGTGTCAAGTCTGGCTCGTATAGGGTCGTAATCGGAACAGATACGTGGTTTGCCGTGCCTGTGTCTACTGATTACGCAAGATGGTGGACGTTGGTGGCTTGGTCCCTTCGCCTTATACATGCACAGATGATTTGACCTTGTTTCCCTTTATGCGACATTAAGCCACATTTCCCCTGACCAATCACGGCTGTACGTGTCATACACTCGCACAACCCCAAATGGCGCCTTGCATTTCAGTGGATCCAGTTTCCCTGCGCTAAGGAGCCTTCCAGTGTGTTATCTTTGCACTGCGTATGCCAAATTCATCCATTTGCCCACTTGCTTGTTTGCTTGTGATGGAGGAAGCAATTCGGATTATATTTTTATTTAAAATTTTTGAATTTTTCTTGGTTTTGATTTCAAAGGTGTTTTAGTGGGGAGCATAATAAGATGCCATGTAGACACACATTAGTACAGTATCGGGCCCCATGTTCCATATAAAGCAGGGTTATAGAATAAATATACTAACATACCACAGTGTGGCAATAAACAGACGAGCGAAACCCCTGCATTCAATTAAATAAACAGGAGAGAGTGGAGAAAATATGAATGTTCTGGTGGACCCCATAAATCCTGGTTTGGAAAGGAACAACAGCATTGTGGTGAATAAGAACTATCCTGATTAGGCCAGTGGCCACACATCTGAAATGCTGCTTGTATAATTGTTTGTTCATTTCCTAAGATAAACTAAGGAAAACCAAGACTATAAGACCTTTTTTTCCAACTTTGTAATGGCCAATCCTATTAATTGGCAGGGCTTGTTACGGTAACCGGCCGCTAACTGTCAACCCAAGAGAGCTGTTTTCCAAAGCACATGAACTCAACCGCCACTTTTTATCAGACCGTGGTCAACAAGTCAGGCTTGAACAGACAGACATTGAGACGTAGTGCGTGGAGGGTTGGACCCGAGAAGCACAACTCAGAACAACAGACGTAATAAATACCCGCAAGGGCTTTATTAAGGAAAGTCCAGTAATCGTTGTCTTAGCACAAGCAAAGGTCATACACCAAAAGATCCAGCCAATAAACAAAAGTACCGAGGGAGAAGGCAGTCTCGTCGTCGGTAAGCCAGGCAGTAGTTCGGAACCAGAAAGGCAATCAGCGTGGCAGAGGTACAAAAGGGAGAAGGCAAAAGAATAGTCGAAAAACAAGCAGGGTCAGACCGGAGCCCTCGCCGCGTGGCAAAAGTACAAAATCAGCAAGTAGGAATCGTGGTCAGGACAGGCAGTGAAAACAAAAGGCTGGCAGTAAACAGTGGTCAAAAAACAGGCTTGGATCAAAACAGGAAATCAGAAAACGTAAACTTGACAAATGCTTAAGAGTGCTAGTGAGGCAACAATTTCGCAAGGACATAACATGAACACTGATCTTATATGCAGGTGTAGACAGGTGCAGACACTTAGCTTGAGAGCAGCAGGAAATTCACAACAGCTTGAGAAAATGAGACACGTAACGAGGCAATTAGTAAATCGTTAGTAGTTAACCTATCCTGACCTAGCGTTAGTAAATTAGTAATTAACATGTACGAGAAACGTAAGGTAAACATGAACACATGGTTAGATAGTTAGTATTACCCAATCCTGATCTAATGTTAGTATATTAGTAATTAGACAAGGGAGAATGAAACAATTAGGGAAGCGTGAGTGACAGCAAGAGAAGAAACAGCATGAACGCAAGGCTGCGGAAAAACATGGAAATATGTATGCAAACTAATAAACTATGACAGAACGTGAATACAAATAAGGGCGTGACATAACAATAAACATAAAACATGGCGTGGAACGGTTAGAACCGTAACAGACATGAGTCGGAGAAAGACCCTTTATGTGTGGCTTTGATTGCTTTGCAGGCATTCAGTCAGACTGCAGGGCCTGCTTTTCAGCGATGTGATGCTGTAACCCAGCCGACTGAAACCATCCTTTCCCTGGCTGAGGCTAGCTGTGTAATTGTGCATCCCCCTGCGGGGTAGTGGTACGATCCGTCCCTGGCTGAGGCTAGCTGTAATTGAGCATCCCCTGCCGGTGGGGTAGTGGTACGACCCGTCCCTGGCTGAGGCTAGCTGTAATTGCGCATCCCCCGCCGGTGGGGTAGTGGTACGACCCGTCCCTGGCTGAGGCTAGCTGTAATTGCGCATCCCCCGCCGGTGGGGTAGTGGTACGACCCGTCCCTGGCTGAGGCTAGCTGTAATTGAGCATCCCCAGCTGGTGGGGTAGTGGTACGACCCGTCCCTGGCTGAGGCTAGCTGTAATTGAGCATCCCCCACCGGTGGGGTAGTGGTACGATCTGTCCCTGCCTGATGCTAGCTGTAATTGCGCATTCCCCCGCCGGTGGGGTAGTGGTACGATCCGTCCCTGCCTGAGGCTAGATGTAATTGCGCATCCCCGGGGTAGTGGTACAATCCAGATTCGATACCCAACTTTGGGGCCTGTCTATGCACTGGTTTAGAACAGGGGTCCTTGAACTGTAGGGGATCTGTAGCCAGACTTTATTGGCAATGATTTGATTTGAGAAAATATAAATATAAAACCGATATATGTATATAATATTTTTTACATTATTATTATTATTTTTTTAAAGAAAATATAACCCTTTTTAACTTATGATGGGGGTCCTCTGGATGCCTTTGAGCCTGGGTGGGGGGTCCCTGCCCTCGATCAGAAAAAGTTGAAAACCCCTGAACTAGGACAGCGCCTTCACAGGATGGGCCACCCAGCAAGACCATGATATCTTTGACAGGAGCTTGTCTGTGGTGTTTCACCTGTTCTGCTCCTCACCTGGGCTGTTTCGTCTGGATTTGACTAATATATATATATTTTTTTTTTACCTTTATTAAAAATATGAGTCAAAGCCAGATGTAACGGCCCAGGTGAGGAGCAGAACAGGTATATATACCGATGTGGGTTCATTTTCCATGGGAAGGACTGCAGCTCGCTTCAGCTATAACTGTGCTACCGCTAAAGTGGGACAGTGCAAACACAGCTGTTGCTTTAAATGTCTGGGAACTAATATTTACGGGGCCAGCTTTTGGGAAATCTACAATTTAGGGCACCGTGTTTAGTGCACCTACAATTGTGTGCTTTCATTCATTCCAATTCTATTTTCAGGGCTGCTTTCTAGTTATTTTTTAAATTGAGCTGCCTTGGGGTTATAGATATCGCAAGCGTCGTAGTGCTGTTAAAATCTGTGAGAATCTTTTCAAATCTCATTGGCATTTTAAATGACGTTTATAATGATTTTTACTGTAAATTGCCTGTGATGGACGGCTGAATAGATAGAAGTTGCTGAGATATTATGCCTGGGGTCTTGGATTGGCGTGTCAAAATCTTGACTGCAATTATCAAGCTGCCAGGATCTTGAGTCATAGACAGCAAAAATGTGTTTTGTGCTCATTGTATGGACACATTCCCTTGTAACAAAATTTAATGTGAATACAAATTTTTTTTAATTATGAATGAAATCATATAAATGAGTTCATGTGAATGAGCAGTGATCAGAGTGGATTATGAGCACAGTTCTTTCAGAAAGATTAGTGAACCCAGTTTAATTTCAGTGATATCCATGTTTGCTCAGTAGTTTTCAAAATTGTAATTTCTGGTGTTCCCTGTGATGGAACGGAGTAACACATCTATAGTTAGTACATCCCCCTTTAAAGTCGGGTCAAGGTTGTTATACATGGAAGAACATACACACACACACACACTCTCACACACACACACACACACACACACACACACACACACACACACACACACACACACCAGACTTACTCATTCCTTGGACTTTTGAACTTGACCACCATATTGAAGCAGGTTGGAAAGCCACTCTGTAATCAAGTTTGCTACACTCGGCAGGCCTGCTACGACACGCTTTACAATCGTCATATAAGCACAATGCATGTACCGTTACACAAGATAAAACCTTTGTATGCTTAGTATGGTTATAAAAAACGAATCCATGTCCCTGCAGCTTCCAGAAACTGCCATGCAGTTTGTTCAATGTTCATGTTTATGTTAAGGGCCTGAAGTTGTATAAATTGCCAGTTGAAAAATTTAGCCGGACGCTGTCGGCCGTAAGCTTGGCCACTTGGCTGGCGATGGCGTCCCGTGTCGCGCAGATACGCGAGCTGCCGGCGGTCTTTCCCGCCCTCTACGCTTTCCAGGTGAGCTCTGGCTCCCACAACACTTAACCTCAATCTGACCTGCATTTATGGAGGGAAGGTCTTTCTCTCATTCCTCTCTCACTCTCTTTATTATCGCTCTCTTTGTTATTCTCTCGCTCTATCTCTATCTTGCTTTCTCTTGTTCTCTCTCCCTCTCCCACTTGCTCTGTCTCTTTTTCACTTCCTTTGTTTCACACACAAATACACACCTTCTTTCACACACACTCATTTTCTCACGGCACAGAGCTGACGGCACAGAGCTCCACACAGGCTCTGCTGCAGCTTCTACTGTGAGAGAGAGAGAGAGAGACAGAGAGAGAGATGGAGAGAGAGAGGGGGGAGAGCAGAGAGAGAGAGGGGGAGTTGGAGAGAAAGAGAGGAAAAGAGAGAGGGAGGGAGGGAGAGAGAAAGAGGAAGAGAGGGAGCGAGTGATAGAGGGAGCAGATCAGGTGTCTGTGTGCCTGCATGCCAGTACTCCCTCCCAGAGCCTGCAGCACTGCACTGGTCCTCCTGCAGGTGCATTAATATTTCACACAGCCACCTTTTACTAGGGGGGGCGAGGGAGAGCGAGGGAGAGGCCGACGCCTAGAGTGAGACTCTGTTCTTTTTCCCGGGTCTTCAAGGAATACTCACAGACTGTAAAAGGCAGACACACGCACCTACACACGCACCTACACACGCACCTACACACGCACCTACACACGCACCTACACACACACCTACACACACACATACAGTACCTACTCACACATGCACACATGCAAACACACAGAGACACACATACAGTACCTACTCACGCACGCACACACACACACACACACACAGAATGAATCCCTCAGGGCCAGTGTTCTTCTCTCTGTAGCCGTATCTCTGCAGTCTTTGTACTTGACGGTGCAGGGTTTAATTGCACACTGTCTGCAGGGGGAATGACAGGCTGTCGGCAGGTGGCAGCATTAGAGAGCTCCCCCCAGTGGTGCGGCGTGGGAGCGCGGTGGCCAGTCACCCCCTTGCTCCGTGTTGCATCAGACTCCACATTATTCAGCTCCTTCTCTGGAATTCCCTCCCATTCCCGTGACATTCCCAGCCCGTCGGCCGGAGTGGAAGTGTTTTTTGGAGCGCGTGGGCCACTGAGCAGGTACAGACACACCGGTGGCGGGGGGAAGCAAACAGGAAGCGGAAGACAGGAAATGTCTGCCAGCTCCAGCGTGGGCCTTGGATCAGAGGATTGTGGGTGGAGGAAGACCGAAATCCGTCTTGCAGCTGCAAGCTGAATTTAGGGTGTGTCGGTGTCAGGTATTACTATTGGCCGTGACTCTAGGGCTAAGTGTGTGCTTTTTTGTGTGTGTTTTACTTGTGTGTGTCTCTGTGTGTGTGTGTGTGTGTGTGTGTGTGTGTGTGTGTGTGTGTGTGTGTGTGCGTGCGTGAGCGTGTGTCTACACTCTATATTTGTGCAAACCTCTTAGTTTGAACTCAAGCCTGTTAATGTCCAAACTTACAAACTTCAGCCTCAACTTCAACCTGTGTGTGTGTCTACCCTTCCGGAACATTCTCTCAAAGCAGCTTGTGATGTCATATCACATTTATAACCAGACAACTGCAGAGCTCTCCCGCTAAAATGGTTGGTGGTACTGAACAGTGGTCACTGAGGGACATATTCAGCAACCAGACCTGAGAAAGGTGCCAGGTGGGAGTGCCTGATAGGCTGTGTCGGATAGCACGTGTGTACATTCTAGTGAAAACGCAGCAATGCTGTCAAGTTTTCAGAAGAATAACACAGAAGGAAAGACAAAAGACGGAAGAAGGGAAGAAAGGAAGGGGGGGAAAAAGAAAGAAATAAAAGAAAAGAAATAAAAATAATATATGGCAGTGGGGCAGACAGGCCCTAAACAATAGGGTTTTAAAGCCATTCTGGGTTGAAAGCTGAAAGAGAGAGAGAGAGATGCAGTATGATTAGCAATGCCAGACATATGTGTTTTTGAAACCCAACCCCACTCCCATCTCACACACACACACACACACACACACACACACACACCCAGCTCAAACTATGTACTGTATGCAGACATATATATATGTGTGTGTGCAGAAACACAGTTGAACACAGTTGAATGGTAATGGCTCCGAGCTTTAGCACTTTCTTTTTAACGGTGTGACCCCGTTGGGAGGGTGTGAGGGTCAGCGTTTGGAGTGTGAGGGCACAGCTGCTGCTGCTGGTGGGGTGGGGTGGGGTGGGGTGGGGTGGGGTGGGGGGGGTGCTGCTGCGTAGGGGAGGGGTCTGGCCATAAGCGGGGGGCGGGGTGGGGGCGGTTAGCCCTGGCCCCGGAGAGCCAGGGCTTTTCTGCTGCTTTTCAATGCTACTCGCTACTTAGCCACTCCGCTAAAGGCCCCAGTCCACTTAAAACTAAATTGAATTTGGCGGATTCAAATATGAAAAATGTCCGTATACTCATTGTGACTTCACACACTACGGCGATCAAAGTCAAATTGCGACGCTTCATTTTTGGTCGCAAAACCAGCCAAAAAGCCTTTGCGACTCGATTCGTTTTAAGTATACTTGGGGCCTTATTCACCTCAAATGGGTTTTTGTGGGTCTGAATAGTTCGCTGATTTTTACGTGGGGAGGGAATAGAACCCTTTGGAACCCTTTTTTGGGTTATCTTTGTGGAAATGTTCACTGTACCTCTGCAGCCCTATCATTTCCAGGTTCATGACCTTAACCTGTAATGGAATGGCAGGTAGGACCTCACACCTGTCCACCTGGGCCATGTGCGTACCTTGCCGCCCTGGGCACGGTGAAAGCACGCAACTGTCCCTCCTGCCGTGAATGGAACCGTCGGGTGTAATTAATAGTTAATTATTGTACACAATAATTCTGGCCTTTCTGAGAAGTTTTATTCGTTTTGTTTTTTTCACCTCTGACAGCTTGTAAAAGCACGTGATGAAGACTAAGGTTCAACTGATAGCAGTAGTAGTGGAGAGTCATTAAGCTGAAATAATGGCTTCTTACTGCCCTTCAGGTTTGGTAGAGCCATCTGTGTGTGTGTGTGTGTGTGTGTGTGCGCACGTGTGCTTGTGCCTGCGCGTGCTCTTGCGCGCGTGTGTGTGTGTGTGTGTGTGTGTGCGCGTGCTCTTGCGCGTGTGTGTGTGTGTGCGCGCGTGTGTGTGTGTGTGTGTGTGTGTGCACGTGTGCTTGTGCCTGCGCGTGCTCTTGCGCGTGTGTGTGTGTGTGCATGTGCACGTGTGCTTGTGCCTGCGCGTGCTCTTGCGCGCGCGTGTGTGTGTGTGTGTGTGTGCACGTGTGCTTGTGCGTGCGCGTGCTCTTGCGCGTGTGTGTGTGTGTGTGTGTGCACGTGTGCTTGTGCGTGCGCGTGTGTGTGTGCGTGTGTGTGCACGTGTGCTTGTGCGTGCGCGTGCTCTTGCGCGTGTGTGTGTGTGCGTGTGTGTGTGTGTGCACGTGTGCTTGTGCGTGCGCGTGCTCTTGCGCGCGTGTGTGTGTGTGCGTTTGTGTGTGTTTGTGTGTGTGTGTGTGTGTGTGTGCACGTGTGCACGTGTGCTTGTGCGTGCGCGTGCTCTTGAGCGCGCGCGCGTGTGTGTGTGTGTGCACGTGTGCTTGTGCGTGCGCGTGCTCTTGCGCGTGTGTGTGTATGTGTGTGTGTGTGTGTGTGTGTGTGCGTGCGCGTGCTCTTGCGCGCGCGTGTGTGTGTGTTCCTGTGTTCCTGCACTCGGCTTTGTCTCTGCGCTCTGTCGTCTTGTTGAACCTCCTGGGTGACCTCACCAGAGTGTGTAATCTGGTGTTGAAGGCAGTGTTATTTCCAGACCATACCCTCATGCTTCTGCTGGACAGTTGGGATTTATTATTGTGGCCTGGTCACATGACTTAGTCACAAGCTCTGCGAGACATGCTGGGCTTTTAGGTGGATCCTGTTCGGGACTTTTTTTTAATTTAACTTTCTGTGTGGGAAGTGACATTGACTTCTCTGTCATTTAAAGGCACAAACAAAACAAAGGCTCGTGCTCATCTATCTCAGTCGGTCAGAAGGGTAATATTTAGATAAAGTAAAATGGAAAACAAAATTTGTTCTAAATAAGCATGCAATATTCTAATTTGTAGATTTTACAGCTGTAAAAGTATATTTATTTGTATGAATTAGATGTATTGTAAATGGTTTGGAGGAAATTAATGGATTTATTTAGATATACTGATTTATAATTGATGTATTGAGAGTGATTTATAATTTATGTGTTTATGTCTCTTAAGTGTATTTCTTTTTCGATGGAAACCTTCAGGATTTACATGTTTAAATATTTTTCATTTGTACAACTGAATGTGAGTCAGATTAAGTACTTTACTTAAGTGAACAACAGCAGTGTCTCACTCAGGATTTGAACCCGAAAACCTCCTTGCCTCAATCACGGATGCTTTCCCTATATCTCTCGAGTATAGAAAGATAAGTTGTATTCTGTGAGACTGGTTTTCGTTGAAAATCACGCAATCCTCATTGGTTTTAGTGAGCTCTTAGTCAGCATTGTTGGTGTGTTTCCTGATTCACCACCAGATAATTTTGTAGTGTGATTCACAGGCTTCAATTGGAGACCCACCTGCACCTACACTTTAGAAGTAGCTGACCAATGGGTCGACTTATCTCACATCAGAATGTCAGCCTGGTCAGGCTCATAATGCCGTAAGTTTATGAACCTGAAGTGAGACTAGAAAGCATTTGGTCTCAAACTTAGTTCCCTATAATACCCACTCAACACCACATATATGATTTAATACAGATGTAGTGACAGCAGGTGACTTCAATACATTACACTGCAAAAACAAGTCAATCAAGCATTTTAGTCTTATATTTAGACTTAAAATCGTATTTATATGATTTTTTTGCTAAATAAGACGAAAAGATTGCCAATGAGGTGAGACAGTTGAGAGATCTCATTACAAGACTAAAACAGTTGTGAAGAGAGACTTTTTAAATTATTATTTTTTAATCTAGTTCCTGGTCATTCATTATGGCTTATTGGTTACACAGACACTTATAAACATTTACACTAACGCTAACACTTGTAAGCATTTACACTCACGCTAACATTTACACTAACAGTGACACATAAACATTTACACTCACGCTAACACTTGTAAGCGTTTAGCGGCAACTGCCGTTTTCCTACAGCACTTCCCTGCTCCACCGCATTCTGAAATGCCTGCTGCTAAGAATAAACTGTGATGTCATTGCTTCAGTGTATCGATCAGCCTGCTATGCGGGGATATTCTCCACGTTTATTTTTACGAGCACATTCATAGAGGCCAATCTATATAATATTATATATGACATATATTTTCTAAATTGATGTCTACATGAGGGCTCTGTATGACAATCGTAATGGTGTAAACATATTATATTTGCACAAATCAATACAACCAAAAATAAAGACTTCCTGTTTGATGGTAGCATACATCAGTAGCCTATAATTACAAATGTACAATCACAGCATCAAGGAGCCAAGTGTGTGAACTATGCATGCTACCATACATTTGTATGTGCTAATTATACATTGGTCTGATAAATACTTTGGGAGCAGTGTGAGTGTACTAGTAGCCTGTTCACCTCCTTGTCTCCTGTATTGCAGCTAAATCACTGGCTCTGTACCAGATTCTCTCATGTGCAGGGCTCTAGATCCCCTCCCCGTGGCTAGCGGGAAGCTAAGCATCGCGGCACCTCTCTGGTACAGACATATTAAGGAGGGGCGGAGCTGTGGTCCGTGCAGCCAGGAGCTCACATCGCGTCTCCGTTTCACCGCGCCCTCAGAATCGCATGCCTTCAATTATTTATACCCAGAGGGGGGGGGAAAAACAGCGGTAGGCCTGGGGGTGTCTCGGTGGCGTAACCTGGGGAGCGCCGTTTACGCGCTCAACGCGAGCCGCGACTTCGGCGGTTCAAATCCGACCCCGTCTCTCCCGCTCTCTCTCTCTCTCTCTCGCTTCCCATTCTTCCTGTCTCTCTACACTGTGCTGTCCAAAAAAAAAAGTATATATATTTTTTTTAAAGCGGTGGGCCTGAATGTTTCAGGGGTCCCGGAGTGCACCCTGTGTTAATAACCGTTTCGGGGGACGTCCCTCGCGCTTGCAGGAGGTGTTAAGGGTTCGAGACGGGGGTACGGGAGTGCCTAAGGGTACCTGGTGACGGCAGAGGCTATAGCCCCGAGCACTAGCCCAGCCAAAACGCTGGGCTGAGAGCAGCCTGTACTGAGCGCCCCCCCGCCCACTCCGCCGCCCCGCTGGCCGGCCCTCCCGCCCATTGTAAGCCCCGCTCATCGACATCTGGGCTCCCTGGTGTAATGGAGGCCGGCCGGGCACCTCTGGTGCGGTGCCCGCTGAAATGGGCGCGTGCCAGGGCTACCGAACAGAGGCCTTCTCAGCCAGGGTTAGGACCAAGAAGAAAGGGAGCATTCTTCAGAGCTTGGCACGCTGCGCCCCCCTCCCAAATTATATGAATGGAGTGCAGTAAATGACGCTCCACCCTTATCATAAAGCTGTCTATTATGACACTCTCATAAACTGGCTCCTGGACGCCAGCTCTCAAACTTGTATTTTAACACAATGCCTATCTATTTTTGTTCGGATCTTTCAACTTTTAGCCCTCCGAATAGGCTTGACGGGAAGCACACAATGTAATGACTCGTGTTTGTCTTTTATTTGTTTTATTTTTAAATGACCACAGGTCATAAACCTTCAAAATGTAGAAGAAAAAATGATTACAATACATTCTTTCAAATATGTGAAGCAAAAAGAAGCAAATAATGTTGTCTTTTATAAACACAGCAGACTCGAAACAACCAATGACTACATTGACCAGAATGCTTAGCGCTCTGGGACCATACGCAAAGCAGTTCACTTGTCACCGTTGCGAAGCCGCTATGAAACAGAGCCTGCGAATACTGACTAACGTATCGCACCTAAGACATGTAAACCAGCTCAACATTCTACAAAGGATTTAAGGAGAACAAAAGTCGCCGTTATCTATACTAACGTTAACGTTAGTTGGCCGAGTATTCAATAGTTAACGTTATGCCACAGCTAACATTGCTAGCCGAGAGTGATGATTAACATACATAGCGAGCGCCTCTAAACCACAAGTTGTCATTTGACTAAACAGGCTAAATTTGACTTTGACTAAATGTTTACACACACACACAAACATTATATTAATGATTTAAACATCGTTAACAGGCCATATTAGCAGCTAGCAGTTGCTACATACCAACGGGCTGTGTGCTCCTGTCGAAGTCTAGATAGAATAAGTTGCTGACGTTACTGTTACCCGTGGCAGCCGCGCATGCTCACAAGAGTTTGTCAAATATTTAACCATAGAATAAACGTTATTACGTAGAACTAGATGGATAAAAGTAGATATAAGATGTGCAGACATTTAAAGAAACTTAAATAAATTACAGATAGTTCTAATCTTTTTACCAAGTGACCTAAAAGTCTTGACACCTCCCACTTGGCCGACTGATCAGACGATCCAAGGAGGCCACAATAAACACAACAGTCTCTCAATGGGTAAACTTAACGTCCATCCTTCGTAGGCATCCAAATGGAAACTAAAGTGCCTTCCAAAACGAAAGTGTCTTCAAGGTTAAAGTGTTCTTCAAAGGTCCAAACGCTTCCTAGAACAATATGAGCACAAAGGCTAACTAAGGAGGTAGGCTCCACCACCTTTCCTCCTACCGAGTGTAGGTTTGCCTGCTAACTAAAGCAATCAGAATTCACTCAGACTTGTCTTACTTCCTGCTGGTCCTCGACTGGAATCAAAACAACCAGCCTCCGCACATCCCTGCGAAGGATGATGGTCGTAGGAAAATTAGAGCTTTTCCTCCAGGTCCTGGACACAAGGGGGGCAGGAAGACCCACGCAGGTCGTCACGTCCACGTCCCGGACCACCCCCTTCTTATCAGGATACGTAGTGATGACCCGGCCGAGCCGGAACTGTCCCCTTAGAGCGTTCTGGTCTGCAATCCAGACCACATCTCCAACCCTGACGCTCCTCTCTGCTCGGTGCCACTTGTGCCGGATGAACAAGTTCGGGCCCGCAAGCTCGCTCCACTTTGACCAGAACTTGTCCACTCCAGCCTGGACAGCCCTCAGCCTGCGCCAAGGGTGGGTTTCCACGACGATCCCATTCATGTCTCCTCCTTGTCCGGTGCGCCCTAGGATAAGGGAGTTAGGAGTCAAGTACTCCACAGCGTCTTCCTGTTCCTGTGCCTTGGCGTCGATGGGTCGCTCGTTAGTCAAGTTGGCTGCCAAGTAGAGCAGAGTCTGAAACTCCCCCCAGGTGTAGCAGCCGGTAGATCCGCCAAGGTTGTTGAGAGCTCTTTTAATGAGTTTGACAGCTGCCTCCGCTGCTCCATTCCTGTGGGGCGAGTCCGCAGGATGGAAGTCCCACTGCCACTCAGTACCATTCCTGGCAGCCACGTTCTCAACAGACGCCTTCTGCAAACAGGCCAGGTGTCTGTGTAGCTCTCTGAGCGCAGGCCTGGCGCCCACGAAGTTTGAGCCTCTATCCGACCATAACTTCCTGGGATGCCCCCTCAGAGCAGTGAATCGCGAGTAGGCCTGAAGAAAGCTCTCAGAAGACTGGTCGTCGACGAGGTCAGCGTGGACGGCCCTGGAAGCCATGCAGCAATACACGATTCCCCAGACCTTTTTCTTGGCTCTTTTCTTCACAGCGTCCCTTACCTCGAAGGGGCCGAAGAGGTCCAGTGTGGTATACTCAAATGGGTTTGCTCTACTGGTACGTTCCTGAGGAAGGTCGCTCATCACTTGCTGGCACAGCCTGGCTCTTTGCTTCCTGCAAGTGATGCATTCGTTGACCACCTTCTTGACAGTCCTCCGACCTTGCACCACCCAGGCCTTTCTTCTTGTGCGCAGCAGTGTGGCAGCAACGCCTTCATGATTAGCCTCGTGAGCTTCTCTTGCCAGCAAAGTCCCCAGCCACGACTGGAAAGGGACTAACGGTACAGCCGTTCCATCTTCATTCCAAGATTGGACTCTGCCACCACACAGTACGAGTCCTGCGTTATCATCCTTGGTCACAACCAGGCGGTTCAGGGTTGTGTTGTGAAATTCGGCGCCGTCCTGGGCCGCAAGGGCCAGGTCTAGGAAGGCTGCTGTTCTCTCTTCCGCAGACAGCACAAAGCCCTTTACCTCCCACTTTGCTGGACTCGAGGCTTGGGGTTTCCTACTCAGCCAGGATTCCGCAGCTCGTCGAGTCCAGGCGACGGTTCCACATAGTTTAGACAAGGTACTGAATCGCTTGGGCTCGACAAGGCGCACGAGTTCCACACCCCAGGGTTTTCTCATTAGCCTCTCTGCTTCTGGAGTTAGACCCTGGCCTTTCGGCGGCGGCGGCGGCTGCAGCGCGGGATGACCATCTTCGTCCTTGGAGTCTCCCAAGTCCACACCGTCGTCAGTGTTGCTGGGGCCAGATGTCTTCTGCAACTGAGCCCTGGTGACCGCAGCTGAGAATGCTTTTCTCCGGAGCCTTTTCACGTCATCAGCAACGGTGGTCACTATCTCGCTGGCCATCTTCACAGGCCACTCAGCTTCCGGCCATCCTAGGAACTCAGGGCCTCTTTGCCACTCCGACTCTTCATCGAGCTCCTCAGGAGATGCTCCTCTTGTGATGATGTCTGATATGTTGAGGTTGCCCTCAACCCACCTCCAGTCCTCCACTGGTCCAGCCTTCTGGATTTCTCCGATGCGGTTAGCAAAGAAGGTCTGGTAGCCGTAACTATCCTTCTGGATTGCTCCTAGGATTGTTTGGCTATCCACGAAATGGACCCAGTGTGCGACCTCGATGCGGCAGTGCTTCTCAAAGTACCTTTTCAGACGGGTTGCGAAGACAGCGCCGCATAACTCTGCCTTAATCACGTCCCCTTTCTGGTCGAGAGGAGTAAGTTTGCCTTTTGACTCAACCAACCTCACGACGACCCCGTCCTGCGTCTCCCAACGGAGGTAGAGCACGGCGCCGTAGGAAGCCTCACTCCCATCTGAAAATGTGACTCCCAATGGGCGGCCTAAGACTCCTGGTGGTGTGAGGCTTCTCTCGAACCTGACCTGGCCAAGTCTCACATACTCCTCGAAGAGCCTTATGGAAGCCTCCCGGAGTTTTGGCGAGAGTGGGTCATCCCAAGTATCCTTAGTCGGGTTGTCTTTCCCCGCTTCTTGGTAGGACTCCCTCACGAGCATCACCCCTTTCTGCTTAGCAGGTGTGGCTAGACCAATGGGGTCATAGAATCCAGCAATCTGGCTTAGCAGCACTCGACGGGTTAAAGGGTTTGGAGTGTTACTTCTGATGTCATCTTCGCACAAATCAAGTCCCGTCCTCATTTTGCCTCGCTTCTTTGAGAAGTTGATGGACGTCATCACGCGAAGTTTGTCAGTCTCTGGTTCGTAGCCGACTCCCAGTGCTTTGTTCTCTTCGTCCAGCATTTGGTTGGGTAACACCAGAGTTTTGGGCGCAGACACGGTTGTTCCACTGTTACTGGAGTCGACTTTGGCTCCAGACCTCCCACTTTGGCCAGACAAGACCCACGGTTTAAGGGAGAAGCCCCCAGCTTTCAAGATCTTTTCCACTTCTTTGGTGATCTTCTCCAGTGTCTTGGGGTCGTCGTGGGACGTCAAGATATCGTCTACGTAGCTGTCTTCTACCAGAACCCGGCGCTCTTCAACCATGGCAGCGAACTGGGGAAGGTTTGCCGTTTCTCTCATGGCGACCTGGGCGATGCAGCCAGCAGGCTTATCGCCGATGTTGACTCTGACGACGACGAAGTCCTCGATTTCATCCTCTGGATTGTCTCTCCAAAGGAAGCGATGAAGCTGGACTTCCTTGTCCTTAAGCCACACGGAGTTGTACATTTTTTTCACGTCGCCTAGAGCGGCGTACAACCCGCTCCTGAACCTCAGAAGGACTCCTCTTATCGGATTGAGGACGTCTGGACCCTTATGCAGGAGGTCATTCAAACTTGCCCCCCGGAACTCTTGGCTACTATTCCAAACGATTCTCACAGGGGTAGTGGTTGAGTGAGGATTAGGTGCAACTAGATGACTGATGTACCACTTTGGTCCCTTCCAGCTGTCGATTTCCTCGTTGGTGAGTTTAGCAGCAGCTCCCCTCGAGACCATCTCGTGGATTTGCTCTCTGTACGCAGCCTTCCACTCCGGCTCCCTCTCGAGACGTTTCTCCGTGTTCCGGAAGGTCGCCTCCACTGCACGTCGGTTGTCTGGCAGTGTCGCAGGGTCTCCTTTCCATGGATAAGCTGCGTCCCAGTGAGGGGACTCGCTGTGCTTGTCTGCTTGCATGTAGGTGAGACATTCTTTAATTTTTTCCAGGTCTCTTTCCTCTCCTAGGGTCATTTCTTTGCCTCCAGGGGGACACCTACCGCATTTGCAGCCACCACATTGAGGATCACAGGCCGCGCCGACGCTGTCCCACTTGAACCACTCGAAGACTTCTTTGCTGGTAGTCGCAGTACTCCGGAGAATTGTTTCTCCATTTTCCACCTGGGCTTCGCTAGGTCCTGCCGGGTCCACAAGGATCTCTCTGTACGCCCTTGAGGCTGTTCTCAGCGACCTCGCAAAGTGAGTTTCAGACCTATGCACTGCTAGGTCTACCACTTCGAAGAGGTCAGGATGAGTTCCGCCGACGGTCTTACCCAGGGGACCGTCCCAGAGGACGAGGTCTCCCTCCACTTTGGTTGGCTGTGGGACCAGGCGACCCTCCCGGTGACTAATTAGCAGGTCAATCCTCTCGGGGCGGACCAAATCCTTGGTAGCAACGTCAGGGAAGAACTTCTGTAGTTGCTGCGGTGTGACTGCCTGGTTCACCTTTGCGATGTTTTCCAGGCCGTAACAGAGGAGTTTGTGCTCCGCTACTGTACCCTTAGGGGTTTTTACTCTCAGCCTCAGGGTATACCTTCTCGTAGCAACTGTCTTCTCCATCCCTCCAACTCCTTGAACAATCAGCTTAATGTTCTCACCATTTAGCCGGAGACGCTCGGCGGCTTCATTTGAGATGTAATTCGTATCTGAAGCGAGGTCAATCAAAGTACCGACTAGCTGGCCCGAGTTTGTCGTCACTTCTAGTAGCATCATTACGACTGGATACTCTTTCGGCTCACTACCAGTGCTGGTGCATACTGTTGTTGAAACTTTGTTTGAGAAAGCTTCTTTGAACTCTGCTTTCAGCTCTGGAGAGAGTTTGGCAAGGAGCTCCTCCTGTTTGTCGGTCAGTCCAAGTCCTCTTTTCTCCACTTTTGCATCGCTCTGCTCTCCGCTCTTTTTATCCTTCTTGATTTGTGGCTTCGGACAGAGCAAGTAGTTGTGGTCTGAGGACCCCCCTTTCCGACAGTCGTCCTTTGAGCAGAGAAACTTTTGGGTGCAACTGCCATCTTCGCCATGGAGGCGCAAGCACTTGAAGCATGCTCCTGCCTTCTTCAGCTGAGCCTTCTTACTCGACAGGTTGAGCTTCTTGAAGACTTTACAGGCAAACAGTCTGCCCGCGTGCTCGTCGTCTCCACACGCGATGCATGAATTCAGTTGAGAGTCCTTTTGAGTGTTTCTCAATGTGGCTTTGGTGAATGCCTTGTATCTTTCCTTTGTCTTGTCTCTCTCAGGATTGTCCGCTGGGCAGGGCTGCAGCTGGTCTAACTGCTCGAGAATGTCCTCCTGCCTTTTCAGGTACTGCAGTAGACAATCGAAGTGGTTGCGCGATGAAAAGCCACTTGCAGGGTCACTCTTGTGCGTTAGCCACTTCTCTTTTAGGGAGTCAGGAAGCTTACTCTCAATTGACTGCGCAACCACCCGATTTTTCACTGCATCTTCCTCCCCCAGGACTTGGAGGTCACGAAGTGCTCTCTCCACAGCTTGAATCAGTTCGATTGTCTTTCTAGGCTGGTTTCCCTTGATGGGGGGAAGTCCTTGCACTTCTTTCGAGATCAGCAGTACTATCTTTGGCTTGTTTCCGTACTTATTGTCCAGGAGCCTGAAAACGTCGTCGGCGGATCCGCAGCTGGACAACACAAGGTCCCTCTTGACTTTCTCGTCTAGGCTGCCTAGAAGGTGGAATTTCCTCACATTCTCCAGTCTGTGTGGGTTTCCCAGCTGCTGCAGGTCCTCCCATTCAGCTTTCCAACGGTAGTAATCCCTCATGTTACCGGAAAACGTGGGCAGGCGTGCTCGCTCAAGACTGATCAGGGGCCTGACGTTGAAAGTCCCGGAGTAGATGCCGGAACCACCTTGCTGTGCGTTGAGAGTCCCACGTGGCGTGCTCGCGGCATTCGGAAATACACCATAGCTGAGATTGGGGGGCGCACTGGGCAAGCTGGGCTGGACGCCACCTACAGGGGGTTGCGAGTCTACGGGGTAGAACTGGTCAGGGTCAGGTTGAGCACTACCAGCCGCTGCTTGCTCACCGGGCTTTCCGTCTTGGTTTTGCTCTACCGCAACATCTGGCTCATCCTCTTCATCGCCGGACCCGTTCCAACCTTGAGTACTGCCTCGCCACGCCCACTCATCCCACAGTTTCTCACGTCGTTTCTTCAGCTTCCTAGTACGATCTCTTGACTCCGTTACCTTGGATCTAGGAATCAAGTTCATCCACTCATTCACTTCTTTTTCAAGCTCGGAGACCTCCCGTTCCAGGCTTCTATTCATCAGTTCGCGCTGCCTCCTGGTCATCTGCTGGTGGTCGGTTGCCTCAGCCTCGTCCAAGGCTGATTCAGCCTCTTCGGCGAGGGTGGTAATTGCCTCCTCAGCGAACCTGGTCCAGAAGCTCGTTAGGACGATCTGTTCAGTTTCATCAAACTTACGGTCGCACTCCGCTGTTTTCTCGTCGATGCGCTCCGCCTTCTCTTCGGCGTTTTCACTGCCCGCTTCTCTCAGGGCTGTGGAATACACAAACCCTGCATCTCCAACTCTGGAGTGCTCCATTTTAAAGTTCCTCCACTCACCCATCATTTCGCTTTCTCCCAGTGCGTTAGCCCTGGAGATGAGATGGTTGGCTCTTTTGGTGAACGCGGTCTGGGCTGCCGAACGCTTCTGCTTTAGCCTTTCCAGCTCCTCCTCTGTTGTTGCCATCTTGCTAACTTTTCTTGCGTTGACCGAACGTACAAGCTTTTAACGCCACCTGGGCTCAAATAGTCCTTTACCTCTACTGGGTTTGTAGACTCTGTTCCCTCTTCCTGGCTTTAGCTAGTTTTCCTCGGCTAGCAGGTTAGCAGATGAGCAGACGGCTTTAAGGACGGGCTGTTGTGTCACAGTCAGATTGGTTAAACAGCCTTTTGATGATTATTCTGGTCTTCGGGCTCTGTCCTTGCTTCAAGGTTATCCGGCCTACTTTTCTTCGGATCCGGGACCTTGGTTTATGACTGTTCGGATCTTTCAACTTTTAGCCCTCCGAATAGGCTTGACGGGAAGCACACAATGTAATGACTCGTGTTTGTCTTTTATTTGTTTTATTTTTAAATGACCACAGGTCATAAACCTTCAAAATGTAGAAGAAAAAATGATTACAATACATTCTTTCAAATATGTGAAGCAAAAAGAAGCAAATAATGTTGTCTTTTATAAACACAGCAGACTCGAAACAACCAATGACTACATTGACCAGAATGCTTAGCGCTCTGGGACCATACGCAAAGCAGTTCACTTGTCACCGTTGCGAAGCCGCTATGAAACAGAGCCTGCGAATACTGACTAACGTATCGCACCTAAAGGCCGTGACACACTGGGGACGTAACGAATAAGCGAGGCGAAAATGCGAATAATTCGTCTGCGAATATTTCGCGAAAAAACCTGACACACCAGCAACGATGCGAAAAAACGAAAAGTTCGCGTTCTTTTTCGCTTTTTTAAATCCGTGCGAATAAAAATGGATCACTCTTCGTCAAGCGATGACGACCTGGTTATCCGTTCGGTCCATCACGGAACGAAAGTATATATTTTTCCCTCTACCAGAACGTTAAAAACAGCATGCTTAAATTACATTGGCAAAATATTGAACCGGGCTTATTATGTGTCCGTTTTTACTTATGTAAAGTTTGTTTTGTCTACAACATGCTCTCCTTCTCTTCCCTCCTTTTACGGACATACGTGTTCCACTGCCTCTTGATCTCTTCCACTAATATAAAGGGTTAACCACAACATAACAATACATTACGTCATTTCAGCAAACATATTTAAAATACATTTGTCGTAGTCTTCTATACAGTGTATCAACTCATGAAGTCTGAAGAGTTTTCTCCAAAACGATCGCTACAGGCAGACCTCGTCTGTTTTCCTCGTTATTTATATAACTTGGCTATCAGTAATCAGGAAATCCACACAGCAGTCGGAATAAGATTTTTGTGGAACTTTATTTGACACGCACACAGACAAGTGTTCGCTAGCTTTCATCCTGTTTTCACCAAGGCAAACAACCCAGCCGGTGACAGCGTAGCCTACATGAACTCGCCTAAAGTAAAACAATAAATAGCTATGTTTGTGTGTAATCGCCACTGGCTTGTTATCTTCTTTACATGAACTGCTATCAACGTTAACGTTAGACCTAAAGGTTAGCTGGAGACAACTTTAAAGCCAATGCTAATAACCTGAGGGAGCTGATCAGATAGCAAGTTGTGCGTATTGCAACCATTTAGCTATAAACCCACCATCTTCATAGCCTATTTGCTCGGCTATGGTTTTCCACAAATTGTCCTTCAAATCGTTGTCTTTGTAACTACGATGTCTCTTGTCGAAAAGGACGCTATTCTGTGACACATATAAAATCACTTGGTCCGCGATATTTGATGTTGAAGTTTGTTGTGGTAGTGCGGTGACGTCAGTCATGGAAACTTGTTATGATTGGATAGATAAAAAGTTTCGCAAACGAAAACTCGCAAAAAACGAACTTGAAGCGAATAAATTAAATGCCGCTTTTTCGCAAAGGACATTTCGCGTTGGATGTGCAAGATTTTATGAAAATACAGGAGTTCGTTTTTATTTTTCAACGTGCGATTTATTCGTGCGATTAAATCGCGGGCGGTGTGTCACGGCCTGAAGACATGTAAACCAGCTCAACATTCTACAAAGGATTTAAGGAGAACAAAAGTCGCCGTTATCTATACTAACGTTAACGTTAGTTGGCCGAGTATTCAATAGTTAACGTTATGCCACAGCTAACATTGCTAGCCGAGAGTGATGATTAACATACATAGCGAGCGCCTCTAAACCACAAGTTGTCATTTGACTAAACAGGCTAAATTTGACTTTGACTAAATGTTTACACACACACACAAACATTATATTAATGATTTAAACATCGTTAACAGGCCATATTAGCAGCTAGCAGTTGCTACATACCAACGGGCTGTGTGCTCCTGTCGAAGTCTAGATAGAATAAGTTGCTGACGTTACTGTTACCCGTGGCAGCCGCGCATGCTCACAAGAGTTTGTCAAATATTTAACCATAGAATAAACGTTATTACGTAGAACTAGATGGATAAAAGTAGATATAAGATGTGCAGACATTTAAAGAAACTTAAATAAATTACAGATAGTTCTAATCTTTTTACCAAGTGACCTAAAAGTCTTGACAATTTTGCCGAAAAGGTCACATCTTGTGACTTTAACTTTTTTATTTTTTTTTATTAATTTGTTTTGCTCTTTCTTTGACGGTCTTGAAGATTGTGTTTTTTTTATTTTTTTATTTTTGTTTTTTTTAAAGAGTGGGGCAAAGACGTGAGACATGTTCAGCATGTAATTAGCATGTGAGTGGGACATGTTGTCTATGTAATTACTGAGTGACCTGTTCCCTGTCTTTCTCTGTGTGGGTTGGACAAAATTACTGGATTTACACAGGAAAGCAGAGCTGCAGTGGGCCAGATTGACCCGGTCACAGGGACAGAGCTGCAGTGGGCCAGATTGACCCGGTCACAGGGACAGAGCTGCAGTGGGCCAGATTGACCCGGTCACTGGGACAGAGCTGTAGTGGGCCAGATTAACCCGGTCACAGGGACAGAGCTGCAGTGTGTCAGATTGACCCGGTCACTGGGAGAGAGCTGCAGTGGGCCAGATTGACCCGGTCACAGGGACAGAGCTGAAGTGTGTCAGATTGACCCGGTCACAGGGACAGAGCTGCAGTGGGTCAGATTGACCCGGTCACTGGGGGAGAGCTGCAGTGGGCCAGATTGACCCGGTCACAGGGACAGAGCTGCAGTGGGTTAGATTGACCCGGTCACAGGGACAGAGCTGAAGTGTGTCAGATTGACCCGGTCACAGGGACAGAGCTGCAGTGGGCCAGATTGACCCAGTCACAGGGACAGAGCTGAAGTCGGCCAGATTGACCCGGTCACAGGGACAGAGCTGTAGTGGGTCAGATTGACCCGGTCACAGGGACAGAGCTGCAGTGGGTCAGATTGACCCGGTCACAGGGACAGAGCTGTAGTGGGTCAGATTGACCCGGTCACCGGGACAGAGCTGCAGTGGGCCAGATTGACCCGGTCACAGGGACAGAGCTGAAGTCTGCCAGATTGACCCGGTCACAGGGACAGAGCTGTAGTGGGTCAGATTGACCCGGTCACAGGGACAGACCTGAAGTCAGCCAGATTGACCCGGTCACAGGGACAGAGCTGTAGTGGGTCAGATTGACCCAGTCACAGGGAGTTTTGACTTTGGCGCGGCAGAGGAATCGTCTGATCAACTGAAATGCTTTTTCTTCGCATTGCGACACCACCGCTGTCTCATTGTCTGAGCCTCTGATTGAACACCAAGAACCCATGGCCACATGGTGGGGGGTGCAGGAGGGTGTGTGCATGTGGGGACGGCGGTGGGTGTGTGAGGCCGGAGGGGGGAGGGGACAGCAGGAGAACAGCCCGTCTGTCCTGTTCATGTCGGTGAAATGATGGGGTTCAGGGCGGTTATGAAAGGGGGTTTAGGGGTTCCCTGAGCTGCCTGCTGTTCGTCCCATAATGTTCGACCGGACCGCCTTCGCTCCCGGCTGCCGCTCACTTTCCCGCTCAAACTCCAGTTCCCGCTCATATTCCCGCTCTTGTTCTCGCTCATATTCCTCCTCCTGTTCCTGTCCCTAGTCATATTCCTCCTCCTGTTCCTGTCCCCAGTCATATTCCCGCTCCTGTTCCTGCTCACATCCGTCCAGGAGGCAGGGATCTGATTTTCCCTCATTAATCAGGAAATGGTGAAAGAGTCTCTTTTTCATACCAGGAATTTCTGAACCAAAAGCAAGGGTCTTGGGTATGTCATAAACACACACACACACACACACACACACACATCAAGAGCTTTTTCACTCTGATATCAGGAGAGTTCATCATTCAGTATTAATAAACCCAAATATTATTGGCCCCATTTTTGACAATCAGGGGCTGAAAATTAGTATTTACTGAATGTACGGATTCATTTTCCATCGACACTAATATTGTCAGAGAGCATAAAGCAAACCGCTGGTATACTTGTCTATATTTTTATGTCAATGCATGAAGTAAAAATGTACATGCCAACAGTTGTACTTTTGTTGGTGCTATACCAGAAGAATAGGTAGTTAACAGGGCGTTGAGATGAGATGTTTACTGATTGGATAGCTCACTGAAAGACGCGGTTCATGTTCGTTTCTCCCTCCCTCTGTCTGTTTTTTGGGAACGCACACATAACCAGCAAAACGGCAGACAAAGGACTTGGTGTTTGTGCGGACTGTGGAGTGGAGGGGGCTGCAGCACGTGGGGGGGGGGGGGGGGGGGGGGGGGTTCTGTAGATCCGGGTGTGGTGTGGGTGGGGGATGCAGGACACGTTCGCTGACTTTATTGTTCTCTGTTGCCGGGGCGATGGGAGTGTGGGTGGTGGCCGGTTTGGAGAGGGGATGGCGGTTGTTTTTTTTTGTTGTTTTTTTTGGGAGGGGGGTAAGCTTGGGTAACAGCTGTGCAGTCCAGTGCCTTGGACTTGCTCTGTTCCAGAAGTCCCTGAAGCAAGAGGGGGTAGAGCCCAAGGGCAGAGCTCTCTGTGAAGTTCAGGGGGAGAGGGAAGAGGGGGAGAGAGAGAGGAGGGCGGGAGAGGGGGTGGCAGATTAGAGACTGATTGAACGGACCACGAGCAAATAATTTTTTGTTTGAACTTTTTTCCTTTTTATTGTTTGGCCCTCAGTGTCCCTGTTGGGTTTTTTTTTTAAACAAGCATCTCAAAGATGTGGGGGCTGCACTGTTTGCTGGCTTTCAGTTTGTTTCAGCACAATGTGCTTAATTAAAGTCACTGATTGGCTACTGAGTTTGCAGACTTTGTTTGTGCGCACTAAATTGCCTGCTGATTTTTGCCCGGGACAAAACCCGCCCCGCAGACACAGCGCCCCCTCCAGGACTGGAGTTAAACCTGCAGCCACTGCGGCCCTGCAGGACTGGAGTTAAACCTGCAGCCACTGCGGCCCTCCAGGACTGCAATTAAACCTGCAGACACTGCAGCCCTCCAGGACTGGAGTTAAACCTGTAGACACTGCGGCCTTCCAGGACTTGAGTTAAACCTGCAGACACTGCGGCCCTGCAGGACTGGAGTTAAACCTGCAGCCACTGCGGCCCTCCAGGACTGGAGTTAAACCTGCAGACACTGCGGCCCTGCAGGACTGGAGTTAAACCTGCAGACACTGCGGCCCTCCAGGACTGGAGTTAAACCTGCCGACACTGCGGCCCTCCAGGACTGGAGTTAATCCTGCAGACACTGCGGCCCTCCAGGACTGGAGTTAAACCTGCAGACACTGCGGCCCTCCAGGACTGGAGTTAAACCTGCAGACACTGCGGCCCTCCAGGACTGGAGTTAAACCTGCCGACACTGCGGCCCTCCAGGACTGGAGTTAATCCTGCAGACACTGCGGCCCTCCAGCACTGGAGTTAATCCTGCAGACACTGTGGCCCTCCAGCACTGGAGTTAATCCTGCAGACACTGCGGCCCTCCAGGACTGGAGTTAATCCTGCAGACACTGCGGCCCTCCAGCACTGGAGTTAAACCTGCCGACACTGCGGCCCTCCAGCACTGGAGTTAAACCTGCCGACACTGCGGCCCTGCAGGACTGGAGTTAAACCTGCAGACACTGCGGCCCTGCAGGACTGGAGTTAAACCTGCAGACACTGCGGCCCTCCAGCACTGGAGTTAAACCTGCAGACACAGCGCCCCCTCCAGGACTGGAGTTAAACATTCTTGTTTTTTGGTTCTTGTGATGAGCGTTTGAATGTCATTGAGAGAAACACAGGAGCCGGCTCGTGTCCTGTTGTGGGTGATTAAGCGAGAGGATGATTCATTTTAAAGGTAAGCGGTAGAGAGGGGCGAGCCGTCTCGGCGGGACGTGGACGGAATGTGGCGGGTAGGGCGGACATGGAGGCGCGGGAGGACAGGGTCGCCGGGGCAACAGGGCGGACGAGCAAAACCCAGACACGCGCACGATCGCAAGCTTGCACACACCACTGGACTTCCACCCAAACAGCAACGCTCTCTCTCTCCCTTTCTCTCTCTCTCTCTCTCTTTCTCTATCTCTATCTCCCGCCCTGCACCGAGCCCCCGGGAAGCTTTTGTGCTGCCAGACGCGTCCCTCGATCAACTGTGACCACACTCAGTACACCAACCAAACAAACCGTCTCAGGATGGAGAGATGGAGGGAAGCGGAGAGGGGGAAGGAGAGAGAAATGGAGGGATGCAGGGAGAGGGGGAGGCTGAGAGAGAGAGAGAGAGAGAGAGAGATAGTGCCGGGATGCATAGATTGATTTGCAGATATTTAATCATAAAGTGCTAAAGAAATAAATGTATCTGCAGTAAAATGGTGGAGCAGGACGCTCTGCAGGTAGCATATTTATAGCTCCATACAACAAAACTTTGCAGTGTGTGCAAATGTGTGCATTACAGATGGTGTTCTGTGCATTACAGGTGGAGGTGTGTGAAATGCTGGTGGAGGTGTGTATATTTCAGGTGGAGGTGTGTGTATTACAGGTGGAGGTGTGTGAAATGCTGGTGGAGGTGTGTGCATTACTGGTGGAGGTGTGTGTATTTCAGGTGGAGGTGTGTGCATTACAGGTGGAGGTGTGTGTATTTCAGGTGGAGGTGTGTGTATTACAGGTGGAGGTGTGTGTATTTCAGGTGGAGTTGTGTGTATTTCAGGTGGAGTTGTGTGTATTTCAGGTGGAGGTGTGTGTATTACAGGTGGAGGTGTGTGAAATGCTGGTTGTCCCTCTCAGTCCTGACTGAATTACAGGCGCATAACGGTGCAGTGGGTGGGGGAGCTTTTTGTTTCGAGCAGAAGGTGAAATGAGGTGCGATCACAGTGATGAATAACTCCACCCATAGCCCCCCTCCCACACACACACACACACCGCCCCCGTTCCCGACAGAAATCTGACCGTAAAGCGATGCACAAGGACGTCGGCTGACCAAGCGCATAAATTACCACGGACGGTTTGACCACAAAGTAGCAAAACGACACAGAACGGACAGAAGGACGAGTTAAAAAGAGGCGGGAGCAGCGTTGTCTGGGACCCACCGGTTTGGGAAACACAAGACGCATTTTCAGACAGAGGTGGCAGAGGCTTCCAGGAATTAAAAATAGCTCAAAAATAGCTTCTGCCACCAAATTTTATTCATCGAGACAGTCGGCCATTTTAATTTTGTGCCCACTGGCACCGATACTGTTGTTTTCTGTTCTACCATGTATGCTCTAGCCAGTGGAATAGAGGAGTACAGGCAGAACTGCCACTGGCATAGATGGAACTGACCCTTCTCTTTCTATAGACATAGTGAATTCAGCGTGTTTCAGTGTTATAAATCATAATGTGTTGCCTGTGAAGTAGTGAGTGGCTCTGCTTGCTGACTGCCTCGCCCATTTTCTCATTTCAACCTTATTATGACACGTAAAATGGGAGCTACAATTGGCTGTCAACCACTGACTTGTTTGAGCCAATCAAACGGTTGTGCTCTTCACAGCAAAACACTCTGATTCTTCCTGACTGGGACACTGTGTGCGTTTGCGTTAGCGCGTGCGTGTGTGTGTGTGCGCGTTTGCGTGTGTGTGTGTGTGTGTGTGTTAGCGCGTGCGTGTGTGTGTGTGCGCGTTTGCGTGCGCGTGTGTGTGTGTGTGTGCGCGTTTGCGTGTGTGTGTGTGTGTATGGGTGCATGTGTGTACGTGCATTTGTGCAGAGTGAAATGACAGTGCTCTCGCTTTCATGTGATTTATTGATCCCCCCGCTTGCCCCTCCCTCTCCAAAAATGTTTACTTTTTTCTTGCCTTGGGAGAAATGGTATTCCTTCAGTGATATGCTGTAAAACATGAAAAGGCCCATTCCAGTTCAACAGCCTCTTAACTGCAAGTCTCCTTCCTTCCATTCTCAGTATGGTATAGTATGGTATACTATGGTATAGTAGTTCTGTTAAGTAAGTCGGTTCCAGGACTTTTTTTTTCTTTTTTCTTTATTTTTTATTCTTGCAATTTGGTCAGAATAAAATCAGTGTCCTTATTAAGAGCTGCTTCGGATCACCAGCCAGGAAAAACACAAGGGGGAAAAAAGGAAAATTCAGTGATTGATGGACGGCTGTCATATTAGGAGTCAACTTCCAAATCTGCAGCCAGTAGTCTTTTGGTCCCGGTCCAGCATTTGGGAATGTGTTTGAAGGTGGGGAGGGAGAGGAAAGGAGGGGGGATTTGGGTAGCTTTGGTAGTAGAAGTCATCTTTGGTTGGGTTTTCTGTTTAATAACCATGACAACAGGATGAAATAAAAAAGCGGGCTTTGCTTCAGCCCAGCTCTTGTCTTGGGCGGGACAGGCACCAGAGAGTCTCGCGGAAACAGCCCCAAACCCGCCGTGGAGCCAAGACCCGCGGTGGTGAGCCAGGAAGCAGCGGCAGACAGGAGGACTAAAATAACTCCCTGCAGTGTGACGGCTGCACGTGAAAATGGCGCCATTATCATATTCCTTTTGTTTTTGGAGGGTTTATTCCTACCCCTCCCTCCTCCGCCCACATAGTTTTTCTGATTTGAAACTTCCTCCTGCCTCTGCTTAAGCAGTACGGTGCTCGAGGCCGTGCTGTATCGTGAATATAGTCTACTTAAGCAGTACGGTGCTCGAGGCCGTGCTGTATCGTGAATATAGTCTGCTTAAGCAGTACGGTGCTCGAGGCCGTGCTGTATCGTGAATATAGTCTACTTAAGCAGCTCGAGGCCGTGCTGTATCGTGAATATAGTCTACTTAAGCAGTACAGTGATCGAGGCCGTGCTGTATCGTGAATATAGTCTACTTAAGCAGTACGGTGATCGAGGCCGTGCTGTATCGTGAATATAGTCTACTTAAGCAGTACGGTGCTCGAGGCCGTGCTGTATCGTGAATATAGTCTACTTAAGCAGTACGGTGCTCGAGGCCATGCTGTATCGTGAATATAGTCTACTTAAGCAGTACGGTGCTCGAGGCCGTGCTGTATCGTGAATATAGTCTACTTAAGCAGTACGGTGCTCGAGGCCGTGCTGTATCGTGAATATAGTCTGCTTAAGCAGTACGGCGCTCGAGGCCGTGCTGTATCGTGAATATAGTCTACTTAAGCAGTACGGTGCTCGAGGCCGTGCTGTATCGTGAATATAGTCTACTTAAGCAGTACGGCGCTCGAGGCCGTGCTGTATCGTGAATATAGTCTACTTAAGCAGTACGGTGCTCGAGGCCGTGCTGTATCGTGAACATAGTCTGCTTAAGCAGTACGGCGCTCGAGACCGTGCTGTATTGTGAATATAGTCTACTTAAGCAGTACGGTGCTCGAGGCCGTGCTGTATCGTGAATATAGTCTACTTAAGCAGTACGGCGCTCGAGGCCGTGCTGTATTGTGAATATAGTCTACTTAAGCAGTACGGTGCTCGAGGCCGTGCTGTATCGTGAATATAGTCTACTTAAGCAGTACGGTGCTCGAGGCCGTGCTGTATCATGAATATAGTCTGCTTAAGCAGTACGGCGCTCGAGGCCGTGCTGTATCGTGAATGTAGTCACGGCTACAGGGGTATTCTTACGACTCAATGCGAAGTACTGGTGCTAGCCGTGACTGTATTCATGATACACCACCGCCCACAATTTTATAAAACAGTTACAACATATTGAAACAATAAATTGATGACACAATGTTATTATTATTATTATTATTATTTAATAAGTAATGGTTTGTGCGTGAGGTGACAGGCGGTTTGATTAACTGTTGCTGTATTGGATTTACAACAATCACTGTAGAACATGGTCTCAGCCAATCAGCATCCAGGATCGAAGCAAACCCATTTTATAATCATTGTTAAGTCCCTGTTTCAGGGTGGGCTTCTAGCAACTGAGGGGTGTGTTTATTTTCGCCAGTTTTTGACCATTCGTTGCACTTTTCATCACGCAACTTTATCTTTTTTGTTTGTTTGAGGCAGCACCTGTGCTTTCTGTTACTGGTGCACAAATTGTGCCTGACGTGCTATTTCTTTGAGTCATGGTTGTGGATCTGAAAATAGACGGGCGCGGGGGGGGGGGGGGGGCTTGGGGTGGGGGGGGGGGGGGGCTTGTAGGGGGGCAGTGGGGGCAGTAAGGGGTCCTCTGGGGTGAGGGTTCCTCCCCATTTCCCTCTCTGCCAGACGGGGGATGGTAATCGCGCTGCGAGCTGGCACCCGGCGGGCTGCCATTACTGTGTCACTGTTTGTGCCGCTGGTAATTCCTAAGCCCGCTAACGCCAGGATGGAGCTGGTGAGCTGCGCCACTCACTCACACCGGGCTCAC
The DNA here is from genome assembly GCA_022702515.1 of Ilyophis sp. 1 JC-2022. Classification (NCBI taxonomy): domain Eukaryota; kingdom Metazoa; phylum Chordata; class Actinopteri; order Anguilliformes; family Synaphobranchidae; genus Ilyophis; species Ilyophis sp. 1 JC-2022. The sequence continues at coordinate 84,667,154 of CM040405.1, forward strand.
GATCCAGGAGCTGCGTCAAACTGCACCGTCCGCTGACTGGCCAGTGATCCCAGCACGGGGGTGGGACGGGCATGGTGGGGGTGGTTTGTTAGCTGGACATGTTGAGCCTTGGAGAACGCGTGGGACTCGCTATGTGTCACCCCTTGTGTACCACTGTCTGTCACATGGCTCAATGCAAGACAGACAGACAGACATACTTTATTTATCCTGCAGGAAATTAGAAAAAACGCTTTGTTACCTAAATGTGTTTACAAGGGACACCCGGAAAATAAACAAATAAATATTGAACAGTGTCTCTCAGTTTTTTTTAGGTTTTATTTTTTGGGGCTTTTCGGCTTTATTGGACAGCACAGTGTAGAGAGACAGAGAGACAAAGGTCGCACAGCCGGATTCAAACTGCCGACGTCACGGCTCCCAATGAGCACGTGGACGCCTGGACGGTGCTCTTACACGCTACACCACCAATACACCCTTTGACAAGGCAGCTATGATGTACAGTTGAGGATCCATGTGGATTATGGATCTTGGAGCAGGAGTTGCGATCTGGGATCTCATAACGGGTTCAGAATAACCGTAACACCAGACTCTGGCCCTGAGACTGTTTATGAATGCAAGCCCAGGTGTGTGTTCCGCGGCTATGGACTCCAATTCAATAATGAGGGAGTGAGGTGCGCCAAATGTGTTTCCCAGGGTCGAGAGGTGCGAAAATGTCCCCCGTTTCAGGTTCACCCAAAGTCATAGGCCTGCACCCTGAAAAGGTCGTGTAATTAAACACATCGTACTTCCAGCAAGCCTCTTTGTCAGGGCCACTCTTGTGGCTTTCGGCTGTAAATGTAAGCAGGGTAGAATTTCCTTTAGCCTTTTTTACAAGCCTGAAATCAAACTCTTTAAAATTAGTTGAAATCTAATAAGCCCGGCAGATGCTTCAGAAATCACATTTTGGTCAGGTTTATTTGTGAAATCTAGTTAACGGAGAGTGAAAAACAAACGAACAAACATTTAAAAAAAACATTGATAAGGTTGCATTTGGGTTTGAGAAGTGCCCTTTGCATGACAGAACATAATCCACAAACAATCAGAACCAAATATGATATGTGTCATGTGACTGATTAGTCTGGAAGATGAGGGATTGATGGAATTTCCACTGAAGGTTTTTCGGGAGTTGAGGCCCCACCATGAGTGACAGTTTTGTAGCCGATCCCATCCACTCGCTCGGCCTTAACAGAGGGCTGTTGTCAGCCTGCCGCAGGAGCCGTCATAGTGCTCTGTTTTGCTCCTGACTGCTTTTGAGAGTCATTTCCTGTTGTTACAATGTCAGATTCTTAAATTAGACCCACCTTCCAGTAGCCACATGTTTAAGCTACAGTCGCTAGCTGCTAACTCTTTTTATTTTTTTTATTTTTAAAGAGCAAACAGTACGGGTAGAAAGGAGGGGGGTAAAACACCTCTAGCAGACAAAGGAGTCCTATTCAAAACGTTAAAAAAATGTTTTAATCCTTTAGATCGTTTTATCAGGCTGTGTGCTGGGAGCTCATCTTTTCTAATTCCCCCTCTTTTGACTGTAATTAAAGCAGCTCTCTGGAAGGTAATTGCCTGAATGTGCTTTGATTGCGTTTGAGCAACAGGAGGTTTTGGTGGAGTGACATGCTGAGGAGATTCCGCTCCGGGAGCATTGAAACGGGGGAGAGAGGTCACTCTGGGCCCAAAAATAGGGCGAGCGTACCCCACTTTCATTCTCACGCTGTAACTCCACATCTGACAGCGTCCTCCCATCGCCACTATTGTCAGCATCGCTGCTTCATTAAGCGCAGCGCGCAGGCGATTCCCGCGCAACGTTGGCAGCGTGCCTGGCAGTGCTTCACTGATGTGGTGTGTGTGTGTGTGTGTGTGGATATTATAATGCCTATAGTATATGGACTGAGTTTTAATAGAGTAATGTGCCTCTGTGTGTTCCATTATGCGTTGGTGTTCCAAAGAGCTCTACGGGGGAATCCGCTAACGCGGGCCTCTGGGCCTCCCCTATGGAGGTTCCACTACACTGCAAAAAAAGTCCAAGACTTTACCGAACCCTGTGATTGGTCGGCCGTTTCTGGCACTGGCCCTCTCTTCCTCCTCATCAACCGAGACCACTGGCCCCCGGCCCTGACCCTGAGGATCTGCCATCCTGTAGACCGCTGATCTCGACTAACGTTTCCGCCCGGGGTCCAGATCCGCACCGGTCACAGAGGTGGGGCGCGCGTGACACCGTATCTGGGGCGACTGCTGTGCATTAATTAGCCAGGCATCATTTTCCATTGCTTGAGAGTATCTTTTATTGGTTTTACAAATTCAGTTCCAGTAAAAGCATTTCCTTTTAAAAACAGTTTGCCGTGCACCACTTCAGTTTACATTTTTTAAAACACACATTACAGGGGGGAGTTCTCAATTCCCTTCTGTTTAAATTTTTTTCCATTTAAAAACACACAACAGTCAAGACACCACCAAAGATTTCATTACATACAGAAATCATCTCCAAAACGGAGAGAAAAAAAGGATTCAAAGGACGTTGTGACAAAGAAAGTCATTGTCGGGTGGGGCATAGTGTTCTTGTGGACTTCTCTCTCTTCCTTTTTTGGGGGGGGGGGGTGCCATTGGTTGAGAACATTCTGTTTTTTTTTTGTTTTTGTTTTTTACCATCTGGCCACAGTTTTTTCCCGGTCCATGTAGCCCAGGGTTAACGACCGACATCGATGAACAGATGTCTGTGAATCAGACAAGGTGATACGTTCAGGCTGTGTTCCCACAATGCCCCTGGACACACACCCTGTCCAACGGTTTCAGAGAATGGTCAACACAACACACTCCCCTCTTTAGGCCCACGCTACGCACTCCACTCAGCTCTGTACCAAACCGTCCTCGTGCCAAACACAAGCCTTGCCATAATAACACCACTTAATTTATCAACGGAGCCTTACAGTGATATATTTACCTGGGAAGGGTACAGCTAGTTAGTGATATACACTGCTCAAAATTTGTTTTAAGGGAACGCTTTATCATCTGACAGTTTGGTCAGAAACATGCACACGAGGTCATTTTTTAGGGCTCTGGCAGTGCTCCTCCTGTTCCTCCTCTCACAAAGGAGCAGATACCAGTCCTGCCGCTGAGTTGTTGCCCTTCTACGGCCCTGTCCAGCTCTCCTCGTGTAATGGCCCGTCTCCCGGTATCTCCTCCACGCTCTTGAGACTATGCTGGGAGACAAAGCAAACCTTCTTACAAAGGCACATATGGATGTGCCATCCTGGAGGAGCTGGACTACCTATGCAACCTGAATGGGCTGCAGGTACCGCCTCATGCTACCAGTAGTGACAAGGGCACTAGCAAAATGCAGAACTAGAGAAAAATCAGTCAGGATAAGGAGAGAGAAATGGTCTGTGGCCACCACCTGCAAAACCATTTACTTTTTGGGGGTTGTCTTGCTGTTGCCTCTCCTGTCCATCTGTTGTCACTTTCATTTGCACCAAAGCAGGTGAAATTGATTCACAATCGTTTACGCTTCCTAACTGGACAGATCGATATCTCAGAAGTTTAATTGACTTGGTGTTATACTGTGTTAAGTGTTCCCTTAATTTTTTTGAGCAGTGTATTTACCTAAGAAGGGTACAGCTAGTTAGTGATATATTTACCGGGGAAGGGTACAGCTAGTTAGTGATATATTTACCTGGGAAGGGTACAGCTATAGTTAGTGATATATTTACCGGGGAAGGGTACAGCTAGTTAGTGGTATATTTACCTGAGAAGGGTACAGCTAGTTAGTGATATATTTACCTGGGAAGGGTACAGCTAGTTAGCTGGTTAATTGTGCTGGGAAAGTAATAAGTCACCAGTGACGTTCATTTAGACCGCTGCGATTAAATGTACAGCAGCGCTTTAGATGTCATGCAAAATAAAATACTGTGCTTGGCACGCAGTGTTGAGGCCAGTCAGGAACAATGTCCCATTCACCGGGATCTCATTCTGCATCGAGGCGGAAAAGATTTGGGAAAACCAATCCCGAAGTATAAATGATAATGTCGTGGTTTCTGGATTTCTCAACAAAACAAATAAACGCGGACCAAGGTGACAACCTTGCAAGAACAAGGTTTTACATTCAGCCCTTTCGCGCGAACGTCAACTTTTTTTTTTTACCGGTCCGCCAAAACTGCCGTTGGCCGCTTGTAGGTGTCCATGGTAACGGGAGAGCCTTAACAAAAAGCCTCGCGGTCGTCCGATCAGCATTCTGCAGCCCCTCTGGTTTTCTGGCTTCCGGCACGTTCTGCCCGTTTGGGCGCGAGGCGCTCTGAGGGCGTCGAGTCACCTGAAGGCAGCTTTATCTGAAGCCAGGTAAAGTGCGGCGCTGAGGCGAGCCAGGTCTCAGGACGCTGTAGATTTGCATGCACTGCAGCACCTCAATATTAACAGTGAACTGGAGTGCTCAGACCAGACCTGCCCAGCCTGTTTTTTTCCCAGTGTGAAATATGCGTGTATCCCTTGAGGAGAGCATATATGAGTTGCCCTGGGAGACGGTGCTTGGGAAGGCCAGACTCAGTGCGCGAGTTTTATATCTAAAGTGCAGTCAAGCTGGGTGTCGATAATTGACTTGTCACATAGATCTCAAGTTTCCGAAATCTAAATGTGTGACACTGTAATGGGTTTTTATGTGGCGGAGATTCAAACGCAAAGGTGGGGAAAACAGAACAAGTCAGCTCACATAAGTGAGGACCAATAAAGAGGAGAAAAACAATAAAAGAAAAGAAAGAAAAAACAGGAAACTAATTCCTTGTGGCTAAACAGCCAAAACAAAATCAACCCACTAAAATATGGCAAACTGGAGAACGAGTGAAATACAAACTAAATCTCCCGAGCTCTATACTGGAGCTAGAATGGGAAATCTAGCAAAGAAAAGAACACCTTCGGCTACATCAGCTCAGAGCCGGAAGAGTGTAAAACAAAAACAAACGAACAAAGAAAAACTCTCCGTGAGAACAGGAACGGACAAAATAAATAGCGCAGAACACTTACAGGAGGAATAAATCCTATACCTGAAAATAGCTAAATAGCAAGTCCCTCGTGAACATAAACTGCGTTTAATATCACAAGGTCACTAGTACCTGGCTATACCTGGCTCGATGCAATGTCGAATGACAAACAAGCACCGGGGAAGCGGAAGTAAGGAACTTAAATACCTCGCAGGTAGAAACACAGGTGAAAAGAATAATGACGAAGGCAAACCCCCGAACAGAACGTGGAAAAAATCGGATTGATTAACAATCGGGAAACCAGGACAAGAACCACAAAAGAAAATAAAATAAAAAGCCATGAACCATGACAGACACAGACAAACTGTTGCAGGGTGGGGAAGTGCAGGCAAATTGTTTGGGGGGGGGTTTAAACAAAAATATTTTATTTAAAATAAATACCAGATTTTCCACTTTCTAAGCAGCTGGAATGCCAGCACAGGCACTTTTGTTGAAATGAGTGAGATTTTTGAAGTTGGAGTGTGAGCGTGAGTGTAATCCTCCGTGCTCAAATCTCACCTGATGAATGAGATTTAAGGCCTATACTAGGATACTGCTTCTGTTTGCCTAGTTTTTGCTATTAGTGCCATCCAAAGAAATGCCATAGAATTGAACATCATATGATTACACTGCTTTTTCAGATTCTGTGTTCATTAAAGCTCAAGGTTCACCCGTCCCTCAATTGGCATAAATTGGTGCATGTAAGAGCCGTTGTACTTTTGTTTGACAGTGATGGCAAACAAATCAATTTGTATTAACACAGAATTTAGTCATGAGAAATATTGCCTTACATTTGGGAGTTATTTTTTTCATTCCATTTTGGTTGAATTTCGCCCATACTGAATGGCCATAAACTACTGCTTTTCCTTTTTAAATTCATATTTTCCCAGAGCTTTATACATTAAGCAAATGTCATGCCATTTTACGGGCACATTTTACTACTTTTTCCATTGGTCTGGATAATGACCGTTATAGCTGTAATGTACACTAGCCATTTCTCTGGCACTAAATCACCTTCAGCAGATTTGTAAATGTACCCGTACCTGGTACACAGTACACTTAAGTGATTAGAAAAGCATGCAGACAATATCATATAAAACCAACCGGAGTCACCAGCATATGCCTTTTAAGGGGTTTTGCTGTTCTTTTCATTCTATACTGTTCTTTTCATTCTATACTGTTCTTGAATGTGGAAAATTTCTATTGAGAGATTATTGGTCAACCACATAAATCTGCCTGTAAATCAGGTGCATTGATTAGTAAGTGTGATAGTAAGCCTACATTGTATCTCAAATTCTATAACCCATCAGCTCTAGGCCAGTTTTAATGGAACAAGGGCATACACTTTAACACAATGGGATGGTAGGTATGCAATCCGCCAAGTTATGGCTTGGTGGGGTATGACCCATACCTACATCAATCAAAATTACAAAGCCATATTGTCATGAAACCGCTGAATTTTAAGTGGGAAAGGCACAGTAAAAAATGTAATGATATGAATTTCGTTTTTTCATTAGTTAGGGCTTTTGGTTATCCTTTTTTTTTTATAGGAATCTCCTATTGATCAGGAAAAAATGCCGCAAATTAAACACATACAATTATATTGTCGGCCTATTGTTCGCTTGACCAGACTGATGGTACAAGTCAATATAATATCCCCAGAAGGCCAGGGCCTATCACAGTTGTGTTCACTGGCAGAGCATTGACGGAAGACCGTTATTTTGCCGTTGCACATATGTGCTCGTTAATTGCTGGTTCTACAGTTAAACGCATAAGAAACATTGTTACAATTGTGGTGCAAATGCACTCCTAAGCGAATAAACAGCTTCGGGCGCTTTTGCTTATAGGGATAGGCTACACGAAAGTAGTGTCTACTAGGTGAAGCCGAGGGGACCGACTTTAAATAGTTGAATAACTTGAATGCCTCAAATATTTGCGGTTGCTCGCTCTCACAGCGGGGTTGTGAGTCCCGAGCCAGTGGATGCGCATGGGTATGTTTTTTGTCACGCAGTCCGTGTAATATAAATACACATTTACTCTAAATTTATACCTGCTTGGCCGCCACAGCATGGCTTTTGCACAACCCTGATATTGCGCAGACTGGGCTTTTTGGCAGCGGCACCACATTTTTATTACCGTTTTCTCTCCCCTTTGGGATAACGGCACATGCAGAGCCATGAGAGACGATGGTCGGTAGCCCTTCATCTGATTGGTTATTTATCCGAAGTAAGAGCATGTGTAGCCTAGCTAGCTGGTATTAGCAAATGCTTGGTCACAGGCAGCTGCCAAGTGCAAAGAGAGATAGAAAGAGAGAGAGGTGGGGGTGGATCATAGACCGTGGATGAGGGAGGGCGCGAGCAGAGTGCGTGTGCCTGTGTGTGCGCGAGGGGCGGACCTCGCTGGAGCGAGACACAGTCGGCTCGCGGCGTAGCAGAAGCTTTATTTACGTCATTCCTTTTTCAGGGACAGCACTGCTGCTGGAAGCGTAGACCGTAACGGGGGCAGCCGTATCTCGGCTTTTCTATCACTGGGTAGCAGTGGTTGGGAACCGACCGCTCATCTTCGCCATTGTGGGTCCTCCCTCAGTCGATTGGAAATCGCCGAAGAGAATAAAAGTGCGGAGGACGATGTGAGGAGTTTGGTTGATGCCTCTTCTTCCAGACACGGCGCTAGCGCTAGTCTCGTAAGACAGTGACCCGATGCTTTATTTAAAACCTCAGGTGGACGTAGATGTGGTGAGTAGATCTTCGTTTAACCTGCAACCTGAGTGTTGTTAAATGAACGCTGTGAACGACTGATTGTGGCATGTGAACAGGAATTAGAACTGGAATTGATGTTTTGTGTAATGAAACGAAAGTCGGTTTCCTAATACGCTTCCAGTTAAAATTAACAGTTCACCAGACCAACACAAGAAAGCGAAACAAAGCTATTTGTGCTTGAATGAAGGCGGTCGCTTTCGATCATTCAGGGTAGGCGATCCTTTTGACGTGCGTAAATTAGCTTCGCATGTAGTTAGCCAGCCAGCCATCCGGCTAGCGTAGGCTACCTATCAAATACAACTTGCTACAGTGTTGCGTGAAGAAGGCTATTTTAGCGAACATTGTTTTCAGACGATCCTCGCATTGCACAGCTGGTGTGTTAAGTTTAGCTACATGTAGGTCAATGGCTATTGACTTCAGCTCTGATGTCCGTTTTGACATGTTCGCTCTTCTGCATTTGCCTTCCGAAAGGAGATTGAATCATTATTTCGGTAATGGTGTAGCCTACGCTATTCTTAATCATTCTTAAGGTTGGAATAGTTTTGTCATTCGAGTCTATGTGCGGTCGTGCTACGTCTTTGAATCGTGAAATACGCCCTCGCACGCCTGGTTGTTGGTCTCAGCGCAGCGAACTGTACTACAAACCAAGTAGCCCACGATAGGCGGCATATCGTGAAGTTTCTCCGTGACATTTAACTGGTGGAAGTGTGGGAGGAGCACGTCAGCGCAGATACGGTATGTTCACAGCAGGCGGACAATTACGCGAGCAGTTGAAGTTAGTGTTATGTTACCTTAAATATTATATGACCGTGTAGATGGTTGCAGTTAGACCGGCGGACATAAAAATATTATCACTGAGTCGGTTTGATTGTTATGCTTTTGTTAAATTTTTAATGCAGGAAATACAAAATTATAGCCTACATGCATGGATTTATAATTTAAGACAACATAACTTGCTAAAACCGTTTAATACAACGCTACAGATTCTATTTATTTTAAAATAAAGCAATAATGTGTACGATAGCAGTCGGTGGTGGGGTTTATTCTATGAAGGTGTATAAGACAGACACTGCCCAGACAGTTGCTGCCACATTTGATTGTGTGAGCCATTTGACATGTTTTTAGGAAAGCTTCTGCTGGTGAGGTCAGCGCACACAGACAAACATATCTCTCACTAAACCCACGGTCTTTATTTATAAACTATCTAAGAGATGAGTGCTGATCTAGGATCAGGTTTCTCTTGTCCTTGTTCCTATAACCTCATGCACTTCAAGCTTGAACGTAAATCTGCGTTCATCCATGCATTCCTGTTCCCCCGTGCATTTTGCACGTGCAGCTCAGGGCTCGTGTTCATAAAGCATCTCGGGGTACGAATCCTGATCCTGGATCAGTTTAGACTTTTGCCTCATATTGGATAAGGCTAGAACATGGACACTGAAAATCCTGATCCAGGATCAGTTGTGACTTTTGCCTCATATTGGATAAGGCTAGAACATGGACACTGAAAATCCTGATCCAGGATCAGTTGTGACTTTTGCCTCATATTGGATAAGGCTAGAACATGGACATTGAAAATCCTGATCCAGGATCATCATTAATGCTTTCTGATGCTTCATGAATACGGACCCGGATTCTGGGCCTAGAAAGGACATGCAAGTGTTTAGAGAGCAGAGGCGATTATTTTCAGATGTGCTTGCGTTAAACTTTTCTGCATACATAGGAGTTGTTACACTGAAATTTAGGTACACAAAGGATTTAGTTAAAGTTTGTGTGTATTCTTCACTGGGAATTGGTGCCATAGTAATGATTTGTTAATAGTTTGAATAGTTCGTACAAATTGTGATGGATTTTTTGGACTTTATCTTTGCATGTTTGGAATCCGCTAAATGGTTTCTTTCACTTCAGATGAAAGATGAAGTGGCTGAGGAGAAGTGCATATTTTTACACAGGCATTTAAAGGGCAACTCGGGGTCCTGTCTGTCAAAATAAATAAAATCTAGGGAGCATTTAGAGACATACCAAACATTTGGAATCCATCTTTAATGGCCATTGAATTTTTGTGTGCCTCATTTTTCACTCTTATCCTGTTTTTTTATTCTCAAAAACAGTTTTTTGTTTTTCAGCTAAACTTCAAACTACTGTAAAGTTGCTGTTTATATGATTTTTTTTTTTGGGCAGTCGAAGGTGCCCTCAAAGATGGTATTGATGGTATTCCGGTTCCACTGATTAGCCGATAATTTTCTTTCAGTTCATTACAGAGTAGAAATTTATCAGGGGGAAAAAGAAACGGCGTTTCAAAGATTTCAGAAATTACGAATGTAATCTGATGTTTTAGAACTTGCTAGGGAAGAGTGTGTCGAGGGCTTTGTTATGACAGTGGTATTTATGCACGTGTAATCTGGGAAAAGGTAGACCTGGGCCGTTTCCAAATCAGCGTACTTGCCTACTATTGACTATGCCAATTGAGTATACTTTTTTAAAAAGCTGTTAAGTACGCAACAATTCTGAAATTTGAGTGTTGAGTGCCCCCGATTATATACTTATTTCCTGGTTTTTGCTGATAATAATTTTGAGGATATTTTTCACATACTGCATTTCACTAAACAGTATGCAGCAAGTAGTGTACAGCATGCTAGTACAGGATGCAGTAGATAGGACTGTGATCCAGACACTGTCCTGGATGCAGACTGTAAACTTTGGTGACCTAATTTTGTCCCAAGTTTCTTTCCATCCTTTTTGTGTCTGTATTAACATTTGGAAGCCTCCATAAGCAGGACTCTTGAGAAGTTCTGTGGCCGCGAGTGCCGGTCTTTAGACACACTAAAGACCTGTCCTTTCACAGTCCAGAGAAGGCAGGCTGCGCATGTGAAAGCCGGTACAAGGGTCTCCAGCACTGGCTCAGCAGTGGGCAGGGACGCTTGCATTTAAATGCGTCCAATCAGATCGTGCCTGGATACAGGGGCCGGCCTTTCAGTGTGTAGCCTTCAGGCGTTTGAGTTTGTGCATTTGAAGTTGACATAAAATTAAAATGGCCGTTATAGTTTTTCTGTGCCACAGTGAAGATGCTTCTCTCTCTGCTCCCTGGCTCATTTGGACCATTTTACTGTCCTGATGTCTCTCTCTGCAACGAGCAGTGCAGAACAATTCAATTCAGTACAATAGAATGAGGTGGCACATAGATGTAGTATCCTGGTAAAATGAGTGATGAATGATTAAGAAGGTGAATATGTAATGTAATGCATGCGTGTGTGTGCGTGTGCGTGTGTGTGCGTGTGCGTGTGTGTGCGTGTGTGTGCGCGTGGAAGATGCTTGGTAACTTGTGTATCTCCATTGCCTGTTCCTGTGTCTGCAGGAATGTGGCACATACTGTTCACTGACTCCATCTCACACTGCGCAGCACCTCTCCTGCCAGGCATCACACCTGAGTGGAGGGATTAAACATCACATCTTATATATGAACCTTTCCAAACGAGTGGTGTGAGCAATAGCGAAGGGTTAATGTGTGCCATTCACACAGACAGGCTTATAATAAGATGCTCAATGCAAACAGCTGTAAGTGGTGGATAGATATTGGAAAACACAGTGATTAGTGAGAGTGAGTGAGTGAGTATGCAGGAGAGTATACAGGGGGAGATGGGATTTGGTGTTTCAGTCGTATGGGGAAATGGTGTCCCTCCCTCCACCAGTATGACGCCTGATTGGCCCCAAGCAGGAGGTGTGGGGCGGGTCGTGCCTGCGAGATGGGGCGGGTTGTGCCTGCGAGATGGGGTGGGTTGTGCCTGTGAGATGGGGCGGGTCGTGCCTGTGAGATGGGGCGGGTCGTGCCTGTGAGATGGGGCGGGTCGTGCCTGTGAGATGGAGCGGATCGTGCCTGTGAGATGGGGCGGGTCGTGCCTGCGAGGTGGGGCGGGTCGTGCCTGCGAGCGACTCTGTAGTATGATGATTTATGACATTTTTAAATCACTCTTGTCCCCGTAAACGCATCAATGCGGTAAAAGACATATAAAATGCATTTCATGCAATGCGTCCCATTGTAATTAATATGGTAGTGATTGGCATTTCCTGGGCCCTATGGCAGTGCACAGTGCTGTATAACTTACTGCGCTTCTCCCGACGGAGGCGCTGATATTAACACTGCATGGGGGTGTGCAGACTGCGCTGTATGGGAGACGCATGGTGCAGCGACAGCATACGTACTCCTGCTTGGCGCAAGAGAACCTCCATTAGGCAAAGCATCGATGTGCATATTTGCTCAACACGAAAAGTTAAACATGTTTCAAAAGAACACTTTGTTGTCTTAAATGCGCCATCGTGAAACGGAGCTCGCTAGGGTGATGTGTCAAGACTGAGTACTCACCGTGTGTGTGTGTGGAGGCCGTTTATCGAGAGACAGAATGTACAGACAGTCCTTCGGTAGCCAAGTTGCAGTCTCTTTTAGACTGGCTCGCACACAGGCCGCAGTAAATGATCGTCTCGCGTTAAAACATAACATTGAAAAGCAATGTTTCTGGGCTCTGCTAACAGCTGGTATTTACAGGCAGCGATAGACTGTCTCTCTAGTCGAGACTGCCTTTGAGTACAGTGCCCCCAGAGGATGTTTTTAGCCCAGACCTAGTTTAATTCATATCCCTGCAAATGTGCAACAGGTAATGCGTGTTACGGGTGTGTGTGGCCCATAGTGTGTGTTACAGCTGTGTGTGGCCAGTATTGTGTGTGTTACGGGTGTGTGTGGCCCGTAGTGTGTGTTATGGGTGTGTGTGGCCCGTAGTGTGTGTTACGGGTGTGTGTGGCCCGTAGTGTGTTGTGTGTTACAGGTGTGTGTGGCCCGTAGTGTGTGTGTGTGTGTGTTACAGGTGTGTGTGGCCCGTAGTGTGTATGTGTGTGCTATAGGTAACTGTAGTGTGAGTGTGTGTGTGCTGTAGGTGACAGACATGGTTACAGTGCAAAAAACAAATCTTATCAAGCATTTTAATCTTATATTTAGACTTCAGAATCTTATTTCTGTTACTTTTTTTGCTAAATAAGACAAACTATCTGCCAGTGGGGTGAGGTTGTTTTACTCATTTCAAGATTTGCCAGTGGGGTAAGACAATTTCACTTGTCAAGCAAAAAGTAACTTAAAAACAAGCAAATATTTTCCACTTTTGAGAAAGAAATAAGATTTTAAGTCTCATTACAAGACTAAAACACTTGACAGTTAATATGTTGTTCGTAGTGTAAGGAGGAGAGTCTCAGCAGTAGTTGTGCAATAGCTGGCAGTAAGGGAGGAAGATCAGCCTGTTGGAAGGTTCAAGGTTGTTTTACAGTAACGTGTGTTGTAAGAGGCTGTTGTAAAGCTCTCCCATTCAGGCCCAAGCACTGAGACCTGCTGTTGTGCTAGGAGCGGAGCAGGCTGTGAGAGCGCTGGGCTGTGCTAGAGAGCGTGGCAGGCTGTGGGAGCGCTGGGCTGTGCTAGAGAGTAGGGCAGGCTGTGGGAGCCCTGGGCTGTGCTAGAGAGCGTGGCAGGCTGTGGAAGTGCTGGGCTGTGCTAGAGAGCGTGGCAGGCTGTGGGAGCGCTGGGCTGTGCTAGAGAGCGTGGCAGGCTGTGGGAGCGCTGGGCTGTGCTAGAGAGCGTGGCAGGCTGTGGGAGCGCTGGGCTGTGCTAGAGAGCGGAGCAGGCTGTTGGAACGCTGGGCTGTGCAAGAGAGCGTGGCAGGCTGTGGGAGCGCTGGGCTGTGCTAGAGAGTGGAGCAGGCTGTGGGAGCGCTGGGCCGTGTTTAGGCTCGCGCTCCTTTCTGCAGCTTCTATTTTTACACGCCATCCCTCAGCGCGGGATTCTGTGTGTGACGCGCGGCTCCTGTGAGAATTGTGTAATGTGTAGATATAGAGTTACTGGATCTGCAGCAGAGACTTGGTGTGTGTGTGCGTGTACCTGCGTGCGTCCGTGCGTGCATGCTTGAGAGAGAGAGAGAGAGAGAGAGAGTGTGTGTGAGGCAGAGAAATGACTGCATCTGTCTGTGCGTGTCTGTGTGCGCATGTGTGTGTGTGTGTGTGTGTGTAAGAGAGAGAGCGCGAGTGAGTGTGTCTGTGTTGGTGAGTGTATGTATCAGAGTGAGTAAGGTCTTGTGCTGTTTGAGACAAAGAGAGACAATAAGTTAGTGTGTGTCTGTGTGAGAGGGTGAGTGAGTTAGTGTATGTGTATGTGTATGTGTGTGTGTGTGTGTCTCTGTGTGTACAGGCACGTTTCGTGATGTAACGGCAGCTTGGCCCTGCGGAGACTCTTGGATCAGTGTGTCACGGATGCTGCTGATTGGGCGTTTTTCTTCCCTTTATGTTCCCGGGGAAACGGCCTCTGACGTCATCACTAAGGACTTTGACACACATTCTGTGCCTGACTGCTCGGGTTTCATCTGCAACAGCAGTGTGCACACTCCCAACGCATGGCTATGCAGCCTCCGGCATGACCATGGAGGTGCCCAGCCTTTACACACACCAGCCACTATCACGTGTGTTGTGCGTGCATGCGTGCGCGCGTGCGTGCGTGCGTGGAGAGTATTTCAGTGTCTTCGTACAAACATGTCTCTCTGAGCCTTGCTTGTGTATTTTAAAAGCTAAATGCACAATATGATCTGTTCAGTGGAAATTGTCTATCAACGGCCTTGTTTGATTTTTTTCTTCATTAAACCCCTGAGTTCTCCCGAGCAGATTGTTCTTGGGTTGTTTTATCGACAGCACTTTTTGCAAAATTTAGCTAATTTTATTGGGTCGTGTTCCTAGTACCTTTTATATGATGCAACTTATATGTGACTTTGACGTTATTCAGATGTGCTCATCTCTACAGTGTCGTTCTTTTTGTAGCGTTTTAATTATTATACCCAATTGCGTGTGATATCTCATGATCATCGTCAATAATGGTAACAGAATACAGCTCCAAGTGATACTGTCACAGTGCACAGGTCCTAGATGTAGTCTACTTGTGTTTGCATCACCAGATGACGTGTACCGAACATGCTAACACCAGATGACGTGTACCGAACATGCTAACACCAGATGACGTGTACCGAACATGCTAACACCAGATGACGTGTACCGAACATGCTAACACCAGATGACGTGTACCGAACATGCTAACACTAGATGACGTGTACCGAACATGCTAACACTAGATGACGTGTACCGAACATGCTAACACCAGATGACGTGTACCGAAACAAGCAAACATGTAGTACAGTTACTGTTAGAAAAGTTCTCCTCCTCATTTTGTGTTTGCTGGAAAGCTGCATCTGTGAATGCTGCCTATTGTGTCCCAGTACCTCTCCGTCCCAAACGTGCGTAATTAAATATTATTAGTGAAAAACCCGCTGAGCCGCTGTTCCTGTCATCTTGGAGAGAAGTGTGTGTGTGTCTCTTTTTCTCTTTTTTTCTTTCTCTCCACACGTCACCCCTGCAGGGTCCTGCTCCTCCTGTTTGACCGGTTTTGCACACGTGTGTGTGTGTGTGTGTGTGTCTCTCTCTCTGGCAGCAGCAGAACCTGGACCCGTCCCAGCAGCGCTCTCTCTCTCTGCAGAGCCCGTCCAGCCAGAGCGTGGTAGCATTTAAATCACCACAGGGACGGGTCCCATTACATCTCCTGCACTCCAGCACTACAGTTCCCAGAATGCAGTAGTACAGTTGTAGTACAGATTTTTGCTTAGTTACAATTCGTGAATTTTTATTGGCCCTCTGTAAGGATTGATTATTTTTTATTTGCTTTTGTTTGACTTGTGTTGAATGTGTGTTTTATGTGAAAGGCCGCATCGTCTCCAGGGACAAAACGCTGTTCTTTTACTGTGCGTGTGTGTGTGTGTGTGTGTGTCCGTTTGCTGTGTCCTGTATTTCTATGCCTGACTATAATATTGATGCATTCAAGTGGATTTTATTGATAATGATAACTTGGATTTTAGAGCTTTTTCTTGGGTTGGGAACAGTGACCCTAATATGCACTATCAAAGTCTTCAAATGAACCCCAGGTAACCGCAAACTGTAGCTCAGATGAGTTGTGATGTGTGTGTGTGTGTGTGTGTGTGTGCGTGTGAGTGAGAGAGAGAGTAGTGTTGTTCAATGTCAACAAATTTCACATCGTCACATCGGCCAATCAAACATCGCTGATGTTCGATGTCATCGGCTGCTTGCGAGGGGGTGCATTTTTTTATTAGGCTATTGAAATATAAGTAATTCTGCAAAGCATCACCAATTATTTGTAGCCCGTTTTATTTTGTAATTTAGCATTGACTATTCAAATGTTTTTATGAACTTCATAAAGAAACTTTCATGTCCTTCTGAATTAAAACAACTGTTTATGATTTTTTACGATTTGTATGGTTGATTAAGCTACACCTACATCTTTAGTCGATAAAAAAAGCCCTGCATGTTACCACGATGCGCTCAGACCGGTAAAGATGAGCAATAACGTCAATGCTTCGTTTGATTACTGAGACGGTAAAATGAGAGACTATAGGCTACGTTTCTCACATTATCCAACAGTGCGCCTGTACAGTGGTGGAGCGCATTCCCGTACAGATGGCCCTTAGCTTGTTGCGAGCGTAATTTGGAGACGGCACCTCGTTAAGCATTTACGGTTGTGTTTCCTATGCAATAACAAACTGAATGATAATGGGAACGTCAGAAATATTATGCTTACGCGCTTAACTGAGGTTTTTTAAAAATAAAGGTTTTTTTTGCCTGTGGCTGCATTTTTAGGGCACCCCTTGGTTAAAAAATAAATAAACCAGGTGCTTATGCTAGACGTAGCCTAGCCTAGAAACGGCATGATACTCATTTTACAAGACGGAAAACATCCAACGAGCCGCCCCAGGCACCGCGCGCAACGTATTATTATGGTCCTATTTGCAAAGTAGTAGGCTAGACTACAGACAAACCAAACACAATTTAGCCCTATATTGTTAATGTTTGTAGTCATATAAGCTGGAAAATGTGTAAAGTTGTTTTGGGGAGTCTACACGTGCTGCGAAAAAAGCTAACAAAAAACTATAATTTTGGCGATGTTGGCCTAATGTAAAAGTCACATCGTCATTGGCACAGCACATCGTCGATGTCCGATGTCATCGGCCATCGGCACAATCCTATGTGAGAGCATGAGACTGTGTAGGTGTGTAGGTGTGTAGGTGTGTGTGTGTGTGTGTGTGTGAGTGTGTGTGAGATGCAGGAATATGTGGAATTATTAATCTGTGTGTAACTGTCTAACCTCCATACACAAAGACTAAATCTACTGCTCTTTAAAATTGCCTCATTTCCTGCCGTAAGTGAAAGCTTTGTTTTTCTGCCTCACGCTGTGTACTGTCAGAGCAGATCAGGTTGAATCGGATGTTTTATTGTGGACACATTGTGGAAAATTGCGTGTTAGAAATGTGATTGTGGTGTGCAGTCCATTATAAACGACTCATTGGTTGGTGATGTGACTATTTCAAATTATGACTTACCAACTGCTGGCCTCTAGCCTCTGGGAGAACCCTGGCCGGAACCCTGTCCTCCACAGCGGACAGAAAAGCACAGAGAGACTTCCTCTGTAAACAACACTCTCTCTTTCTGTGCTTGAAAAGGCAGCAGTGTGAGGACAGAATGGTTGGGAGTGGACACACACTCTCTCTGTTCGTGTAAAGGCAGCAGTGTGAGGACAGAATGGTTGGGGAGTGGACACACACACTCTCTGTTCGTGTAAAGGCAGCAGTGTGAGGACAGAATGGATGGGGAGTGGACACACACTCTTTCTGTTCGTGTAAAGGCAGCAGTGTGAGGACAGAATGGTTGCGGAGTGGACACACACTCTCTCTGTTCGTGTAAAGGCAGCAGTGTGAGGACAGAATGGTTGCGGAGTGGACACACACTCTCTGTTCGTGTAAAGGCAGCAGTGTGAGGACAGAATGGTTGGGAGTGGACACACACACTCTCTCTGTTCGTGTAAAGGCAGCAGTGTGAGGACAGAATGGATGGGGAGTGAACACACACTCTCTCTGTTCGTGTAAAGGCAGCAGTGTGAGGACAGAATGGTTGCGGAGTGGACACACACTCTCTCTGTTCGTGTAAAGGCAGCAGTGTGAGGACAGAATGGATGGGGAGTGAACACACACACTCTCTGTTCGTGTAAAGGCAGCAGAGTGAGGACAGAATGGTTGGGAGTGGACACACACTCTCTCTGTTCGTGTAAAGGCAGCAGTGTGAGGACAGAATGGTTGGGGAGTGGACACACACTCTCTCTGTTCGTGTAAAGGCAGCAGTGTGAGGACAGAATGGTTGGGGAGTGGACACACACACTCTCTGTTCGTGTAAAGGCAGCAGTGTGAGGACAGAATGGATGGGGAGTGGACACACACACTCTCTGTTCGTGTAAAGGCAGCAGAGTGAGGACAGAATGGTTGGGGTAGTGGACACACACTCTCTCTGTTCGTGTAAAAGCAGCAGAGTGAGGACGGAGTGGTTGCGGAGTGGTGCAGCTGTAATGCTGCTGTAATATGAAACGCTGACGGTTTTTCTTCTTTTTTTTCTTCCTCTTCTTCTTTTAATGGGTGTGTGTGCGCAGTGACTGTACTACTGTGAGAATGTGTAAGGGCCGCTCTTTCTGCCCTGAGCTGTGTGTGTGTGTGTGTGTGTGTGTGTGTGTGTGTGTCGTGTGTGCGCCTGCAAGCATGTGTGTGTCTTGTCTGTCTGTGTGAGCGTGTATGCGTGCGCGCGCGACTGAGTGTGTGCCCCCAGGACCTGAAATAGCACAGCTCTAATGGGGGGGGCTCTGTGCAGACATGGAAACAGGGATATCCAGTTACTGGATCATCATATCAGTGGAAGCTCCTTCTACTGTGCACCCGTGCTCTCTCTCTTTCTGTCTCACTGTCTCTCTCTCCCCCTCTCTTTCTCACTCTCTCTCTCTCTCCCTTTCTCACTCTCTCTCCCCCTCTCTTTCTCACTCACTCTCTCTCTCCCTTTCTCACTCTCTCTCCCCCTCTCTTTCTCACTCTCTCTCTCTCCCTTTCTCACTCTCTCTCCCCCTCTCTTTCTCACTCACTCTCTCTCTCCCTTTCTCACTCTCTCTCCCCCTCTCTTTCTCACTCTCTCTCCCCCTCTCTTTCTCACTCTCTCTCTCTCCCTTTATCACTCTCTCCCCCTCCCTTTCTCACTCTCTCTCCCCCTCTCTTTCTCACTCTCTCTCCCTTTCTCACTCTCTCTCCCCCTCTCTTTCTCACTCACTCTCCCACTCTCTTTCTCACTCACTCTCTCTCTCCCTTTCTCACTCTCTCTCCCTCCCTTTCTCACTCTCTCTCCCCCTCCATTTCTCACTCACTCTCTCTCCCTCTTACTTTCTCCACCTTTCTTTCCCACTTTCTTGCTCCCTCTCTCTCGCTCTCCCTCCTACCTGTCTATACACCTAGTGTCTGTAAATATCCCTATAAATCAACTGTCCTCTGATCATTCATATGTGTTTATAATGTATATTATATTATATCTGGCATGTGCTGTCCGTGGAGAACCAGCAGCTCTGCAGAACCTGAGGCGCCGCGTGAAACCCGGACGCATGGGGCTTCATCCAAGCTGTGTGTTTTTAGCGTGTGCAGAACCCGGCCAGAGTAAATTGCGTCTCACAGGGGCGCTCCTGGTGCCGTTTAAACGCCCTCAGATGGGCAGGGGGCACGGGAAACGCGTAGCTTAGCGCTGCTTCCACACCGGGCTGCACATTGAGCGTTTGCCAAATCTGCTTCATACATGTCTTCAAAGCGCTCCCGTTTTCATGGTTTTGCAGAAAGCCTTGCTGTGTGCCTGGCTCGATTTGGGCCTGGTGAATCCAGCACAGGGAGGCTCCCATAGTAGATGCAAGTCCTGCTGCTTTATCTCTAGGTTTCCACTCCACCGGATTGGCCTGCCTGGTTCTCCTGCTACTTGGCACTTTGAACTCCTGGCTGTCCCAAGAGGTCAAGCTGCTGAGATGATTTCAGATTGCTTAAAAAATGAGCATGCAGCACCATTTTAGCCATTTTAGAGTTCACAAATGCATTTACAAACGGGTGCTAGTGGAGAATGCTACACGCTGGCGTAGCGGGAATGAGATATGGGAAGGCGTGAGAAGTGGAACCCTTCCCAGTGTAGGAGGGCCTCGAATGTTTTGTCGTTCTGGGGTAGGGGAAGGGGGAGGAGCCAACAGGGGAGCTAGAGTCACAGGCCCCTCCCCCTGCTTGTGACACTTTCAGCCCTCAGATGAAGCCCAGGAGCAGGGTTACACACACACACACATACGCATACACACGCTCGCATACACATGCTCACACACACACACACACACACACTCTCTCACACACACACAGATTCACACACACACACGCTCACACACACACACAAACACGTTCACACACACGCTCACACACAGACACAGACACACACTCACACTCACACTCACACACGCTCACACACACACGCTCACACACACACACACACACGCTCACACACACACAGACACACACACGCACACACAGAGAGAGAGAGAGGCTGTTTGGGTGGAAGTCCAGTGGTGTGTGCAAGAGAGAGAGCTGGAGGAATGTTTAGGGTGGGGCAGTGGCATCCGTCACTGCTGTTGTGCACTCACGCACATGCACACACACACTTAAAGGAGGACTTTCCGTTGTCAGGGGTTTGGCTGGCGGTCCAGTTTATGATCATGTTCTGGGGCACATTGCAGTGTGAGCTCTGATGCTTTTAGCTCTCTCTCTCTGTCTGTTTCTCCCTCTTTCTCTCACTGTTTCTCTCTCTATCTCTGCTTCTCTCCCAGCTCACCGTATTTGTCATGGTTACAGGAGTCATGGCGACTGGCCCAGCCACTTGCACTTCCTGAAATAGTGAACAGCCTGGAGGAGCAGAACAGAGTGGGGCAGGAGGGCAGGGTGGGGCAGGAGGGCAGGAGGGCAGGGTGGGGCAGGAGGGCGGGGTTGTGTGTGCCAGCCACAGCGAGGGGGGTCAGGCGTAGGGTTACGCGGTATATCGGTACTAAAGCTTGGGTACAGGTCTGTGTGCAGGATTAGCTTACGTCATGTCCGTGGCTCACGTTTAAAGAATGCAGTGTTGTTGACAGGATGGGATTAGGCTCGTTTTGGCGCGGCACACCTAAGGTCCGGTGAAACTGACACACGTCTCTTTGCACAGCCTTTCAGTTTCAATTTGATCTGAGCTGGTCAGAAAACACTGACCCTGGGAAACGCGCTCTGATTGGTTTAGTAAGCGGACGTAAAATAATTTGCAGTGATTACATTTCCCCTGATTTCTCCCCGCTGACCACGCCCTTAGTTTTTGGAGACTCGGGGTGACAAGCGTGCCGCACTACTGAGGTGTGGAAATTGTACTTCCTCTTGCTGCACAATAAACTGATTTTATTCAGGCACTTAGCCAGACGCCTTTATCCATAGCGACTTGCGCAGCTTGGCCGATACTTTGTGAATGGGATGTCCCGCCATGCGCCATTCCCCGCCATGCGCCATTCCCCGCAATGCGCCATTCCCCGCCATGCGCCATTCCCCGCAATGCGCCATTCCCCGCCATGCGCCATTCCCGCCATGCGCCATTCCCGCTGATACTTAGCTGTACTTTCACTGCCTATAGATTGTGTCTGCTGTTCCAAGTGCGTTTGTGGAAACCCGCTTTGAGTTCCCTGTTTACAAAGCACTGTATAAATTGTTATTGTTATGCTAGTTGTCTTTGTTATTACTATAGATTTTGTTGTTATCTCTACGCAGATATATGTTGGGTAAAGGCGCAAAGCGGAAGCTGGACGAGGATGAAGACGGGCTGGAAGGCAAAGCGCTGGCGGGTTCCACTGAGTTGGCGGACGGGCTGTCCAAGGTGTCGTACACCCTGCAGCGTCAGACCATCTTCAACATCTCGCTGATGAAGCTGTACAGCCAGCGGGCGCCGCCCGAGCCCAGCCTGGAGCGTCGTGTGCTGATTAATAACATGCTCCGCCGTATCCAGGAAGAGCTCAAGCAGGAGGGCGGGCCCCGCCCCCTTTTCTTCTCCGCCACGCCCCCTCCCGATGACCCCGTGGACGAGGGCTTCCGCGAGGCCCAGCCCGCCTTTGGGGTCCTACCTTTGGCCCAGCCCCATCCACAAGCCCCCCCCCCTTCTAGCCCCGCCCCCCCTGACTCCTGCCTCACTCCCGCCTCCCTGCTGGAGGATGACGCCTCCTTGTTTTGCACTTCGCTGTCCTCCCACCACCCCCCCAACCACCTCCACCCAAACCCCCATCACGGATCTCCCAGACCTCCTCCACCCACGGCTGTGAAGGACAGCTTCTCCTCTGCCCTGGAGGAGATTGAGGAGCTGTGTACGACGGTGACGGCCACGATGACTACTACCTCCTCCCCTGTGCCGACCCCCGACCTGCCCTCGCTCCCTCCCGCGGGGTTCCACTCGAAAGACCACGCCAAAAAGCGAACGGGGCCTGCCTCGCCATTAGAGGGCCGGGTCGCCATGGCGACGGCCGAGCCCAGGCCGACAGACTCTCCCCCTCCCCCGCCCCCTCCGCCGCCATCCAGCGCGCTGGACGTAAGCACCACCTCCTCGTCCTCCTCTTCCTCAGGCTTTCTCACGGACCTGGCCCTGGACGATATCCTGTTCGCTGACATTGACACCTCCATGTACGACTTCGACGCCTGCACCTCGGCCTCGGGGACGGGGGCCTCCAAAATGGTGCCCATGGTGACGGCGGACGACCTCGTCAAAACTCTGTCCCCTTACGGGGGCGGGGCGCCCTCCTCGGTTGCCCCGAGCCAGCCTTTCAAAATGGACCTGGCAGAACTGGACCACATCATGGAAGTCCTGGTTGGCTCTTGATTTTTAATTTTTAAAAAAACTTTATACAAAAACAAAACAACAAAAAAAAAGTCAACAATTTTCTGACTGTTTTTGTACAGTTTTTATTTTTATTTTTATTTTATTTTTATGAAATAAATCTGCAAATTGTAAGAAAACGAATGGTGACGACGCCCAATGCTACTTCACAGCACTGTGCATGCATTTTTGCTTGCCTTTCCAAAAATGAAAAGGAACAAACACACCTGGCTTCTAGCAGATGTGAGTGCCTTCATCTGTGTATGACCACTTTGTAAATTCCCATTTTAGTTTTTTTTTTGTCCAATGTAAAGGTGATCTTCAAACAGCCTGTAAGACCTGCTAATCATCCAAGGCCACTTTGCCTCATGGTGCAGAGAATAAACATTTTCATTGTAAAGCACAAGGCTGTGTACAGAGGAAAGTATCAAGTTACATTTGCCTTTTCTGTATAAAGCTTTTCTTTCGGAAATGTATAGGAAGTGTTATCTGCCTGTTTTAAAGTTTTTGCTGTCGTCCTCTTGATTGGTCTATTTTGTCAGCATTGGCATGATGTATTACTGACGTTTGTGTTACAGAACACAGCTTCTTTCCAAAACGCTGCCCTGATCTTACATTTACAGTGACCTCTCTGGGTTGATGTTTTCTATAAGACACACGAGCTAAATACACATATAGGCTAAGTGTATTCAAATGGCTTCCTCCAACGTTTGAGTTTCGCTTAGTTTTATATGAATAGTGTGCGCATTTGTACAGTAACACACCAAACGCTACGTCAAACGAGACCGATAGCTTTACTGGGTAGTTCTACGTGCGTTCAGCTGCATAGTGGAGTTCATAGGGATTTTTTTCTGATTATTCTGGGAAATACTGAAATTTAGTTTCCCTTGTATTTGGATATTTTGCTGTATATTATCTCCTGTGGTCAGCTGTCAGAAAGGTACAGAAGCTCTTGGTGTGGGTGCTTGCAACATACCGAAGCTCTCCACCTCTGGCCAAGGCTAGTACTTCTGAATCTGTATTTCCTATTTTAATCAATAAGGGGGAAAAACTCACATCCCTGGTTGAGTCCGTTGATGAGATGGGAGGCGACAGGCAATAACCACTCCCTCCGCCAGTCACTGTGACCAATCAAACGTTGGAGATCACTCAGCTGGGAGGAGCCTCTGTTCTCCAGCCATTGTATTATGATGTCAAAGATCTTTTATACAAGAAACAAATGCTTATGTCAAGAGTTAAAATTACCATAATGTAAAAAAAAAAAAAAAAGTAGGAAATGATTGGAGTGGCTTTAGATGATTTTTCCCCTCCATAAATAAGAGCCATAAGATTGTCACATCATGTGATTGAATTTACCACAAGTTTGTTTTATAAGTTTTGAAAACATTTTTTGTCATTTTCTTTTAAATGGCCGTCCCGTTCCTATGGAAGTACAGAATATTAGAGATGTCAACACAAACTATCAGGTATGCTGCAAACACTGATTTTTGCCTGTATTTTTTTATTTTTCTTTCATTGAAGCAACAGTGTGATAATTTTTTTCTTCATGAACTAACTAAGCATTTACAACTCAATTGTAGAAAACCTCTGACAAACTGCGATGTTGGCTTAAAAACGGGCTGTTTTACAATGGGGGAGGCAGGGTCAGAGGTGGAGGAGGGCCAGGGACCTAATAAAGGATGGAGCCACAATGGGCGATCAATCATCACTTGTTTGAACCAATCAAAATGTTTCTTTCTCCGCAGCAAAATGCAGTGATTGGTCAACGGCATGTAATCATTCCTCCCATTTTGGGTGTTGTGAAATCTCCCATCACTGATAGGAGCAGGAGGAAGGAGGCTTTACTCCACCTCTCCCCTCCCCAGAAGCATGTGGGGGTGGTGGGGGGGCAGTGGCATAACCACACCCATCTCCTGGAGCTGGTGGTCGAGGCAGCTAACATAGTACCCGTGCTCTGTCATTGGCCAGTCAGGTCAGGATTCTCTCCAGCGATTGGCTGTCACTATGCGACTCGCTGTGCATTTCTGAACTAGCCCTCTCTATGCATGGTCTGTCAAACCCACAAAGCTTCTCCACTCCCTGTTGCACCAAAAAAAGTTATAATATTAATAATAATAATAATATTAAGCCTCCAGCCAGCGGCCAAATGAGACTGCGTCCCTCGCTGTTCCCGTAATGGTACTTATGCATATTCCATGTGCAAGAATGCAACTTTATTATCCTTAAAGTTTAAACAACGTTTCTGTAGGAGTTTCTTTTTTTTAAATTTTAATTTATTAATTCCTCTGTCGTCCAGCAGTGTTGGAGTGGTTTCTGCTCTCTCCTTGTCTCTCTGGGGTGTAGTCCGGAGTGGTTTCTGCTCTCTCCTTGTCTCTCTGGGGTGTAGTCCGGAGTGGTTTCTGCTCTCTCCTTGTCTCTCTGGGGTGTAGTCCGGAGTGGGCTGTGTGCAGGTGATGCAAGCCTGGTGTTTACAGCACTACTCAGCTGTGCAGTGTGGATGGGATGAAGTTCTAGCACGCAGACACACACACACACACACGTAGGGATGAAGTTCTAGCACGCAGACACACACACACATACGTAGGGATGAAGTTCTAGCACACACACGCGTAGGGATGAAGTTCTCGCGCACACACACGCGCGTTGGGAGGAAGTTCTAGCACACACGCGTAGCTAACCGCTTTGGCGACTGAGCGTTCACACGCGTTCGCCGTGAGGTGACGGTTTTGCAGGCGGCCACTAAGACGCTCTGCAGCGGGCAGCGTAGAGGGACCATTTACCAGGTTCCGAACAAAACCCGGAATCGCGGGTCAGTGACATCATCCATTCCAAATTAGGAGACGCAGGAATTCTATGCCAAGATGAACTAAAGGGACAAACCTATTGGAAGGCCAGTGAAGTCAGTGAGAATCTTTTAAAAATGATTTGATGGACAGAATCAAAGATGCCCACCTGTTTTTTTTTACTTGTTTCTTTTATTTACATAGTTTCTAAAGCCACAAGTGCAGAGGTCACTTTTATTGGTTATGATTCAAATGTTAATGACCAGGAAAGTGTGATTTCCCAGAATACACACACACACACACACACACACACACCTATGTGCCTTCCCTTTAGAGCGATGGGGACATCAGTAACTCTAGGTGAAGCTTCACATGGTGACATGTCTGCGTGTGTGTTGAGAGACGAGGCTTACCGTTTTACGCAATCTGACGAGTCGTAGAGCGGGGAAGAGCACATGCGTGTAAACTACCCACGGAGAAGAGCACACGCGTGTAAACTACCCAGGCGGAAGAGCACATGCGTGTAAACTACCCAGGGGGAAGTGCACATTGAGTGACAAGGAGACCCAAGCAGACAAATTTACTGATTCATAATTAATTTTATTTTCAAACTTTTGGCTTTGAAGTGATTTTGTTTTGTCTTATTTATTTTTCATCTCCTGTGTAAATATATTTATTTTAATGTGACGCTAACATCTGGATTGTAATGTGTACAGAATGTAAGGTAGGAATGTAATTATAGGAATGTATTTTGTATGGAAATGGGTGGAAGCCATGTTTATGACATTATTTTAGTTTACCATTTTACTGTTCTTGCTGGAGCAGGGGTGTGTGTGTGAGTGTGTGTGTGTGTTATATGTGCGTGCATGTGCATGCTTTTCGGGAATGGTTGGTACAGCAAACGGTTTCGCTTCTCAAACTTGGGGAGATGTTAGCGATCCACAGCTTATCAAATCAAAACTTCTTCCGTAAAAAAACTTTGATGCCAAACTCTGTTTAAAAGGGGAGAGAGAACCTGAAAGCGCTTTAGTTCATTACCTCTCATCATGTTTAAAAAACCCCATGTGCAAATGTGGCAGTCTGCTCTATGTGTCCTCAATTATTTTAAAAAAAAATTTTGGGGGGGGGGGGCAGGGGGGCTTGTGGAGTTTGGGGGCTCTTTTCTTTTTTTTCTTTTTTTTCTTTTTTTTTTGAAAAGGTTGTATTTTTCCCATGAGCCTTTGCGCTGTGCCTTTTTCTATGCAATATTACCAACATATTCACCTGGAAAAGAAGAGACATCAAAACTGATTACTGTATTCACTTCAAGGTATGGACTGATATATAAATATATATATATAAATATAAAAAAATGGAGATGTGTATATGAATTTGAAGCAGTCTTACTTTTGTAGTTTTATATTATACAATAAACTATAAAAATGAAGTAAATTGCTGGGATTTATTTTGTGTCACATTGACTTGTCTGTAGTTTCACAATCTGTCGTGAGACACTTTTTGTCAAGGCTTTGAGAAGCGTGCACGACACCAACAGCAGAGCCTTGCGCCGTTCTCACAGAAAACCCCGGAAGGATTGATACTTTTATTCCTGTACTCCTTCCTTTTAGGGTTCAGTAGAGAGAGAGAGAGAGAGAGAGAGAGAGAGAGAGAGAGAGAGAGAGAGAGAGAGAGAGAGAGAGAGAGAGAGAGAGAGAGAGAGAGAGAGAGAGAGAGAGAGAGAGAGAGAGAGAGAGAGAGAGAGAGTAATAATAATAAGTGTGTGTGTGTGTGTCAGGGAAGGTCTCCATGCCCCTCCCTGCTGTTATTCTCACTGAAACCTGTGAGGCACTGATAGATTTTCATGTTACCCTTCCTTTCACCCCCTCCCCCGTCCCTCAGCACTCGTTCCACTGTAAACAGTTGCTCCTGTTTTGCGCCCGTGACTCATCGCTCGTTGGTGTCTATTTTGGGCTTTTGGGGCCACGCAGTGGGACGGCAGCAGACACTTTTAGAAAACCGAGCCGGTTCACTGTTTGAGGGAGGAAGTGGGGGAATTGTTGTACCGTGACCTCGCTGCTTTGTGTGTTTTTCTTCTTTATATTTTTGGAAACTTTCGAGCCAAAATTGCGGCTTTGACGCCTATCATTTTGTTCCTGGGGTACTGGGGCTTTTAGCATAACTAGGCTATTACTGAATTTAAACTTGATAACAGTTGCCTCTTTCTTATATTATATTTTTAAGATGTTGCACTTCAATCTCCTTTAGATTTCTGGTTTTGGGGTGGGGGGGGTTTATACCATTCTTTTCTTCCTGCCAAATTTGTACTCTCATCATTTTTGACGTACTTGGTTTGAGTATTGGGCAAGAGTTCTAAAACTGTAAAACGGTGATACTTTTTTTTTTTTTTTAAGCCCTAAACTCTAAAGCAACATGTGGTTCCGGTCACATTTTTAGACGTGTGAATGCTTTCATTTAACCAAAGGGCAAGGACATTGAATCACGTATGAATTACATACTTGATCACACATATATTATCACTAAAGAAACCAAAGTGTTCTGTGGTTTAGATGGTTGACCGTGCCCCAGTCCACTGCCACCAGTGATTGACAGCTCATTGTTGTGACGTGGCTGCTCTAAAGTTGCGATACTTTCCACCTGTGTGCTGGCCACGCCCCTTTAACCAAGCCCCGCACAGTACTTTAAATGTTACAGTTGTCTGTAGGTAGTGTACAACAGACCTGAGTAACACACTGTATGTACATGAAATACACTGCCTGGCCAAAAAAAAGTCGGTGTACTTCAACTAGATGGTGTACTAGATGGTTGTAAAAACAATATATATATATAACATAAAAAAACAGACGGGCTGCTGCATGGCTCATTCGGTTAAAGGCCTCACACAATGAAAATTAACCTTTTTTAAGTGATGAAAGGGTTAGCTGTAGTTGAATTACTTCAAGGACGTGATGTATATTTTTTTTATTTAAAGTTGATATTTGCGCGGCTAAATATTTCCCTCACCTTTTTCTGTAAACGGCTGTGTGACGTTTTGGTGACGCGTACCTGCACTGGCAGACAGTGGAAAAAGGTTTTTCCTCCAATTACATTCGATTTTCGATTAATTTCGATTTACAATGTCAATGTGAGTGACAGCTAGCTTAGAGTAACTTAGGTTGCTCACAGTAGCAAGTTAACAACTGTCAGTGCGAACTGCAAACAAAATGGGACGAAAGTGCTTGTTTGGGTGGGAGAGTCCTCACGCTATTTAGTTTCTCCACAAACGCATGGCTACGGAAAAAATGGCTAGAATTACCTTCCTCGCCCTCCCCGTCCTCATCTCCCTCTTCGTTCTCATCCTCTTGCCCCTCGTTGTCCCACAGAAACAACGCTTCCTCCTCCTCAACAAGGGGGATCGAGGAGGAGATCCTCAATTTGAGACAATGTCATCCATTTTGGCTAATGCGTTAGCTTTCTTTTGAGCACTGCTATTCAGAAGCTAACTAGCTAGCCACCGCGACAGCCCGCCCATTCATTATTATTTTTTTTAAGTCCCGCCCCAACGTCCAGTTTCACGAGGAAGCCTTCTGGAAAGCATTAAGGAAATGGGGGGATGAGCCTCACGGCCTTGGATCGAATCTGGACCGTGCTTGTGCCGACTGTGGCCAGGAGCTCCACATGGCGATGCACAATTGGTGCCTCCGTCGCCGCGGGGTATGGAAGGGTTCAGTCGGACACGGGTCCACGTTTCATCACTCTTGGGCAACCCAAACATTTTTTAAGAAATATCTTTTTTTAAAACCTGACAAAAAAATATACAAAACAAGACTTCCAATCCTATGATAATAATACTTTTAAATAATACTTTTATTTTGTGAATATTGAAATATGTGATTTCAAAATAAAACTGTTAAATTGCATAAATTGTTTCAATATTTGCATCCAAATGGTACTTGCCATATTTTTTTGTCTTCTTCAAACACTATCCTTGGATGTAATTAAGATTCAGCAGCTGTTCAGTTCACCTGCATTGTGATTTACCTGCAGCCTGCATCCTGTTAGTTTGTTAGGTTTTTTTTCACTCTATTCATCGCTGAGAGCTGCTGCTAAGCATTTTGTGAACAGAGCCGCTCCCCGCCTGAGACGGCCGTGCGTCTGGAGCATTAACCCTTTGAGGAGCATGTTTTTTTTTAAATGTTTTTTTTATTTTTATTTTTTATTCTAAGTTAGTGTTCTAGAACTCCATTGCTTTCACTGACCAGTAGTGATTGTTACATCAGCGATAGAATGTTCAGTTACCAACATTCTAATCACGTATTTGTGATCTTACACGGGCTTAAAGGGTTAAACCCGAGTGACCCAGAAAAGGAGAGGCTGGAGAGACGGGGGCCTAACCGCTGGGCGTGCTCGGTGCTCGGACTGTTCCGCTGCCACTGGCACTCGTACAGAAAAGAGGGGGTTCAGCTTCTCTCCCCACTGTTTTAAGGGTGAAAGACAGCATGTTAAATGTGACCGGGTTCAATCTATCTGACCCTGGTATGCTGTGTAGACCCTGGCTTGTTATTATCATCCCATTATTATTATAGTTATGGCAGAACTGCTCATTCTCATGACCGACACACATTTCACAGGTTCGTCGGATAGCTACTAATGCCTTCAAGAAAACCATCGTTCTCTCTCTCTCTGAAATAATTGCATCAAAATAATAGAAATGCCACCTGCAAAATGAGCAGTTGTGAGGGATTCTGCCTCTGTGCTTTACTCCTACTGTCAAAGCTCACTCCTCATATGAATCTTTTTTTTTTCCAATTGGAAATAAATTGTGCCCGTCTTGCAGGACCCCCTCCCTCTCGCTCCCTCTTCCCTGTGCATAAAACCAGTCAGACCTGAGGTGGGGACGGTAGCTGGGCGCTGAAGACCGGAGACCGTCACCATTCATTACCATGAGATGTGCCTCATGGCTGCGAGAACCTGCATTAAAATGGTAATTCAGTCTATTTCATTTGCATACGGGGCCTCCTTCATAAACGGCTTTCATCCAGGTACTTTAAATGAGCCACGGACACTAACGAGCAAATAAAGCAACCATGCTTTTTAAATAAAATGAATTTTATGCTGTGGTCTGATTGGTGGTGGAGCTGCCATGCTTGTTCTAAAGGCAAGGTTGGGAGGTGGGGAGGGGCAAACTGCGAAATGTCAGCGAATCAAAGGCCATTCATCGATTCTCTTTTCCACTGGTTGGGGTCCGTGACCAAATCACCCTGTGTATAAAATTGAAAATGAGGGGGAAAGAGGCTCCACTATCATTTGCATGCATAGGCTCATATACCTGAGTGTATGTCTATGGTGCGAATAGTGCATTTGTGTGGCTTCTGTCACATTCAAAATGTCCTCCGGCGACTGTCAGGGAGCACGTCCAAGCTGAAAGCAGTCCTCCTCCCTCCGGTGACGAGCTCTGGCAGCCCCACTGGCAAACGTGTAATTGTGAGCAGAATCTGTGTGCATTTGAGAGGATAGTCTGTGCTCTCCTGAACTAAGAGAGGACAGGGGCAGGGGTGTGATTAGCCTCCACGCATCATTTGGAACTTTTATGATTGCAGACTTGCGGAAAGTCCGCATAAAGGGCTCGAAAAGTCCGCGACAGACACTAGCCGATTTTACAGTGGGACAGCCCTGATCCCTCGCGGACTTACCGTGAACGTGCGCTAAACTTACGTGAACGCGCCTCAAAGTTTGTGAGGGCGTGAGGGCGGACGTTGAGATCGGGCCTCTCTCTGTGGTCAGCGGACCCCCACACGTTTATATAACACCCACTCTAACTCACGGCTGCCACCGCTGGACAGAATGCGACTGACCGCTTTAGATGAATAAAAAAACTTTTAAAAGTCAGCTTGTGTCGCAAAGGCTCCGGAGCGGAAACATTTTTTTATAACAGCACGTTCACATGTTATTTACATGTAACACGCGTTATTTCATACATAAATGTTTGTGATGCTTTACCCCCTTTTGATGAAAAAAAAACAAACATTTCTTAGGGCCCAAGGTGGTCTGAAGTGCATCGAAGGTGATGTAGGCTAGGCCTACTTCCAAAATCAGGAATATTCAAATAAATGTGAACACTGGACTAAATATATATATATTTGGATATGTTGAAAAAGAATACGTTGGCCGTTGAAGTGACGTTTTTAAAAATCAAGCCGCTTGTCGCAGCTGCCATTCCTTCAAACGTGAGGCATACGCGTGCACGCGCCGCGGCTCGCAAAATGGCAGCTAGGCCTACATGAGTGGATCGAGAAGTGCAGTCAACAAACATTGTCACTGTAAAACCAATAGGCGTGCGTTATTTATATACTTTTCATGGATAAGCCAGTAAAATAATTGTGGACAGAGTGTTTTTACCTTGTTGCAACTGGTGGGTATATAATTTATATAATGCGGCTTTGTACTGTAATAAGAACTCTTATGCAAATTAACTGGTGAAATCTATTCAGCACATACAGTAGCTCGAATGGTATTCACTCTTTGCAACTGTGAAACCATGAAAGCCAATGGCTACCATACGAGCGTGAAAGCTTTCCTAGCCTACCTGGGGAAGACTATGTTCAAACATGGGCACGCAAACGTGAGAAACGTGACGCACAAGCACTTGACATTTGACAAACAGAGGTCGTTTTGCAGGGGGAAAAAAAAAATTCCAGTCAATTCGGGGCGTGCTAAAGTTCAGCCAGTTAATTATTCAGAGGGACACGTGTTACTGTGCTTTGCACACGAAACCTCCCACGAGCACGAGGAAGACCTGCTACTGTACCGCGACCGCACAGCGACAAGATATCCCACAATGCTGTACACATACACGTGTGGCAATGTATTACAATGCAAATGACTGCATTGCACTGAACTGCGTGACATCCATGTAGCAGATACTCTTATCTACAGCAACCTATGAAACAAAGTACTGTACATTCAAATTTTATGC
Organism: Ilyophis sp. 1 JC-2022; assembly: GCA_022702515.1. NCBI lineage: Eukaryota > Metazoa > Chordata > Actinopteri > Anguilliformes > Synaphobranchidae > Ilyophis > Ilyophis sp. 1 JC-2022. The sequence goes on from CM040405.1 coordinate 84,699,519, forward strand.
CTCTACCTGGCTTTACAGACTGTCTTATGGACTCTATCTCAATAATATGCTGTTGTTTAGAGTCGTAATGATCTGTTCCATCCTGCTAATGCCAAACGCTTGTTGCTGTTTTATCTGCCTTCACTGTAAATGTTGACCCATTATTAGTTTTGTGTTCTTGCTGGTGCATTTTATCTTTGTATGCAGCTTGTCTTGTGCTTGTTAACTGACTATTGTTTGGCTTTTGCCTGTCTCTATTGCCTGTCTTTTTTGCCTGTCTCTATTTGTCTCTATTGCCTGTCTTTTTTGCCTGTCTCTTTTGCCTGTCTCTATTGCCTGTCTTTTTTGCCTGTCTTTTTTTCCTGTCTCTATTTGTCTCTATTGCCTGTCTTTTTTGCCTGTCTCTATTGCCTGTCTCTTTTTCCTGTCTCTATTGTCTGTTGTTGCTGTCTTGTGTGTCCTTATTCTGTTTTACTTATTTTATTTATTTTTAATCCCCCCTTCCTATGCCTCCGCAAGAGTTTTTTAAACTCTTGCCAGGCCATCATTGTGAATAAGATTTAGATTTTAATTGGCCTGCCTGGTAAAAATAAAGGTTAAATAAAAGGCGTATACCTCCACAAGGCTTACAAACCAATACAAAGAGATACCTAGATGACAGTTGCTTAAGTGTGTGCAGGTATTGTGAGAATCTGTGAGCTGGACACTGCTGATATTTCTAGAGTAAAGCTGAGGTTTGCAGAACAGGAGCAACACTGTGGGTGGTGAAACTGTGTAGGAGAAGCAAATTAACTATCAGAAAACTACATAAACACTGGTGTTGTCAGGCAGAAAAACCTGAGTTCTCACCAGGCCCGTTCTCATCTAAGAATGCACTGAAAAGAGAGAGAGAGCATGAGAGAGAAAGAGAGAGAGAGAGAGAAAAAAAAAGAACAGAACGCTCTATGAAAGATTTCACTCAAAAGCAGGAAGGCAGAGAGGGGGAATTGTTTTACTAAATAGCGCCAACCACAAGAAAGGACTCAGTCACAACCGCATCGCGTGTCGACTCTCAGCGTTGGCATTAAGAACCTCGCAGGGTGCATTGTGGGAAACGTGACGGCACGCAAATCTCGGCTGTTCCGCTGCGCGCTTTTTTTTTCTACTGTGCGCTTTCTTTTCTTCAGCATCAGAAAGGTCACCGTGCGCCTTTCCAGTGTGCGCTAAACATACATACATGCATGCGTGCCAATGTGTCATTCAAGGTTGTAGCTCAGTGGTCCCTAACCCTGTTCCTGGAGATCTACCATCTTGTAGGTTTTCACTCTCAGTGAGCTGCTAATTAGTAGAATCAGGTGTGCCAAATTAGGGTTGAAATGAAATCCTACGGGACGGTAGATCTCCAGGAACAGGGTTGGGGACCACTGCTGCAGATTAGTACAGTCCTTCATCCCCATGAAGTGTTACGTGTGTAGAGTATCTTTGCCCAATCGCCTATGCTGATTGGAAACCATCCACACCTGTGCTCATTTGGAAATGCCTGCACTTGTGCTAATTGGGAACAACCCTCACCTGGCATTCTGGAGCCTATATATTCATCCCTTCTCTTCACAGGGCAGCTAGTCTCCTTGCCTCTGGCCAGTGTGTTAGTGGTGCTGTCAATATATCATCTTCCCCTTACGTCCCAGTTTCTTTTGAACGTTGTGTTTTTAGTTGCTTCAGCAGATAGGCTATTCTTTTTTGGGGGGGTTTTAGTTCGTTTTTTTTTTCTTTGTAGGCAGGTTGGGAATGTTTCTGGTCCACCTACCAATTTTGTGGAGGCCTGAATTTTATTTATTTGTTTTTTGGTCTGGCTGTTGGTCCACTACTGCATATTCCTTTTTCCATTTTAGTTTAGAAAAAAGTAGTACACCATGGTATGACTAGTGTACTAAGTGCTGTCACTAGCATTATACCATGATGTGACTCAGGCTGCATGTACTAAGTGCTAGCATTAGTATAGTGGTCTGACTGGCTGTAGTGTACTAATTACTAGTATGCTATCATCTGACTGGCTGTAGTGTACTAATTACTAGTATGCTATCATCTGGCTGGCTGTAGTGTACTAAGTTATAGCACTAGTATACCTTGGCTGTGTCTGAATCAGAGCCCTATCTACTGCGCCCTGTCTCCTGCGTACAGTCCACTGTGCTGTTTAATGTGCACTGTTTAGCAGTCAGCAAAAAATATCCACCATGCTATTTTCCAACCGCACTGTTGAGGTGTCGTAAGCAGGTCATAAGACGTCCCACCAGTGTTGCCATTTCCGTGGTTTTACAGCTAAATTGGGATACTTTCAAAGTGGTAAGGTAAAAATGAAAAGTCGCAAAGCACACACTTATTTTAAAAAGTAAAAACGTGATAAAATACGTTGGTTTCGGTTAAAAATAGCCTATAATTTGGGCTAGTTTTGAGTCACCATTTGGCTGTAAAGTCTTACAAGATCTGGCAACCCTGCACCCCACTCTTGTGCTGTCACGTGTTGTTTTTGTTGTATTTGAAGGAAAACGTCAGCGAAGCTGCGCCTAATTTTTATAAAACTAAACTCACAGCATATTTATGTGACCAAAATGTTTGTGTACTTTTTGAAAAGTGTGCTCCCGAGTGTACTCAGTGAAACCCCGGAAGTAAGTGTTCATCCGGGTGTTTGAAGTATACTGCAATTTGAAAAATTCTCGCCCTATCTACTCACCTAGGCTATTCAACAGTGTGGAAGAGTGCTGATTCGGAGACGGCCCATGATTTGGCTGGCTATAGTCTGCCCCTACAACTGGTCCAGAACGCGGCTGCTCGGCTTGTGTTCAACCTCCTGAAGTTCTCACACGTCACCCCTCTGCTGAGGTCACTCCGCTGGCTGCCGGTCGGGGCCAGGATCAGGTTCAAAGTTCTGACCCAGGCCTACACTGCAGCCAAAAGGTCAGGCCCCTCCTACCTACAGGACTTGATCCAGCACTACGCTCGTGCTTGACCACTTGGCTCTGCTGCTGAAGGGCGACTTGCACTTCCCTCCCTCCGTGTTAACGGCTCTCGCTCCGACTGCGGAGCTTCTCCACCCTAGCTCCCCAGTGGTGGAACGAACTCCCCACTCCGCTGCGCTCAGCTGAAACACTGTCTCTTTTCCGTTGTGGTCTGAAAACACACTTTTTCAGACTCCACCTTGACTAAACTACCTATATAGGGCCAATTATATAGTACGTACTCCCTGTTTATTTTTTATACTGACTGTATTCTATGTACATTACTAGGAATAGCTCCTACGTTGTGAAAAAGTTGTGCTTTGTCAGATTTGCTTTGTAGTTGTGTCAATGACCTTCAATATGCACTTATTGTAGGTCAATTTGGATAAAAGCGTCTGCCAAATAATTGTAATGTAATACTATGGTGTGACTCTTAGGCTCCAGAATTTGACTATGGAGCAGTGCCCTGGCTGTAGTACTAGCCTAATTATACTGAACTCTGGGTAAATGCTTAAACGCAGCCAGAACGAAAAATTCCAACGTCCTTTAATTGGAAGACATAAGTTTTTTAAATAAGCAATCCTGTCCATTATCTAAATAAGTAGAATGCCATTTTGGCAAAGAAAATGTTGGTGGTAAAAATGAATGTGTAGCATTTGAAAATGGCTGCTTTTGGGCTTATTTTCATATTAATTTCAATTTTATTATCCACAAAAAGTGAACACAGAGGTAGGGTCTATATTTTTACAGCAAAAATCTAAATAGTTTATCATCTTCCAATATTGGCACACGTCTGCGCAAAAACTGTTGTTTTTTTAAAGTACGTCATTTTCCCCATGTGGAATCATGTTCCTCGCCAGACAGAGGCGCTGTCGAGCTTATAAACCCGATGTCCTCGGCTGAACTACGTTTAAATCCGTACATTTGTACCAACAAAATGTGGTTGCCTGGTTCACACCGCGGTGACTAGTTACCTCCGACACTGACATTCTTGCCCTCGACGTACCAGAGGCCAGCTCCTCACTAATCTCCGTCTGTCCTGGCCGCCTGGTTTGTACCTCCAAAATAGACGTTTCGATATTCTATGCTCACCATTCAACAGCTGATTATCAGCCGACAGATCACGTGACAATCATGCCTCTGCACGGTCCGCATGAGCAGTCAGAATTGATCATGTGATAACCGTAAAAGGCACGTGCATTATTTCCTAAATTAATATTTAGAACCGTCCACTTCCAGATAACCGTGTACTTTATTTTATTTAGCATTCGTTTTATAAACTACATATTCATATCCATGTCATAATATGGTTTACTTATTATAAATCCAGAAATAATAGGGTTGGTTTTAAAATTCTCGTGTGACTAACCCATAATGTTGTGCTGGTAAATGTAAAAATAAAATTTAGCTTTTTCAGAGAATGTCATTTTGCAGAACATAGTATGTTTTAAATATGGATATACACGTGTGGGTACAGAAATACATACAGTATATGAATATATTGTGTTGTGTATGTGCAAGCACACAAACGCCTTGTTCTTAGTGCCTGTGGACCTGGCAGTGCTCAGGATACAGGGAAAGCCTTGCACAGCCTCTTATTCCCAGGGTGACAGCGGACGGCTCCACCAGCATTACTTCTGCTGGGCTGCAACTCAATAACTCAAACCTCCAGCCAAGTAGCCTACCTATGAATATTTAAAGCGGCTTGCGTTACACCGACCCCAGCTGAGCTGAGGCGACAGGAGAGGTGGAGCTTCGCATGCCAAACGGGGGGAAATGAGTTCCACACCGGAGCCAAAATGGGCGTGGAACCACCCCCTCTACAGCAGGAGCGTTGCACGGCAACCGAAACAAAGACAAAGAGGCATAATGCACTGTGACCAATCATCAGACTTGATTTACTGGAAGCCTTAAAACGTTCCGGAATGTTGAGATCCAACCTGGCTTGGAGAAACGGAAGATGACATGTCACGAAACCCAATTTACATATCTGCAGGGTTTCTAGGTAACGAGACACTCATTGGTCTGTGCATCAGTACTGACACTGAGCACTGTTCCTATGATAGGAGAGTGATCGGGTTGCTAAGGGTGGAAGGTCACGGATGCTTCTGCAGTAGTTTGCTTACGTTACAAAATGTACTTTTGTGAGTCGCTTTGGACAAAAGCACCTGCAAAATAATTAAACTGTACCGTATCTCGATAGCGGCGGACTTGTGCGTCCCGATCGTCATTTACACTTTGAAGGTGGTGATCTCTCACGACTTTACTGTTCTTTGAAGAGACAGAACTCCAGGGCAAAAATGAACAATTAGCGAGTGGTGTTTTTCTCTTAAATTATTTTAATTTCTTGTGTACACTAAAAGTACATTTACACACTAAAGTCTGAAAAGAGCTAGGGCATGCATGTTCACCTTTACATAGGCTCTTCAAGTCTATTGTCTTTTTCCATAGGAATTTCCCCGTACTTTTTACAGCCCATAGTTTTACTGTACACAGTCTGAAGCCACAGTGAACTATGATTACATCCATTTCATCTTTACAATGTGCAAAATCCTCCTTAAAACAGGTTTACAGTGGTAAAACAGAAGAAACGCGGGAAAAACAAACAAAGGGAAAAGTTGACAGCGAGCCGAGCGAAAGCACTTGTAACGTCAAAGTAACCGGAAACATGGAAACGGATATTGGTCCCTCATTCCTTGTGATTGGAGTTGATTATCACCATTTTTAGCTCCTTCAAAGGTAAATACTCTTAAAGTACTCTATGTCAGTGGTTTGAACCGTAGTAATTCCCCCCCTTCCCCAAAAAAGAATAAAACAAAAACATTTGTCTGTGCCAAACGGTCATTTTCAGAGCCACAGGTTGGGTAGTCTTACATATCAAATCCACAGTCAGACTAACAGAAAAATATACAATAAAGTTTTATAGAACTTGTACGCATGAAGAAATAAAAAATAAAAATAATAAAGTTTAGGGTAAAATTAGTAGAGTAAAACAAAGGAGAATTTAAAACGAAGGCAATGAACACAACAGGAAACATTGAGCTGGATTTCGCAGGCAGTGTTGGTTTCAAGTTGTCAGATTTTTCTAATTCACTTTCTTTACTCATGCCATTCAGACTTTAACCAGTATTATCTCACAATGACAAACATTTACACCCCCAGCACAGAAAAAGTAACAATCTTCCAAAAAAATAACCGAAGCTCATCCCTGATTATTTACAGATTAATTCCCCTAATATAAACATGACTTACTTCATAGGACTTCGGTCTATAAATAAATATATGCTTTTTATTTTTCATAATCACTGTTATTACACCATCTGTGGAGCTTGTTTACGGACAGACACACAGACATAGACAGACAGACGGACAGACGTTTCCGTGGGTGTCTGCCCTACCCTTCTTCACTGAGAGGATAATGGGTGAATGAAAAACTTCATTAAAATAATATATTTTTAAAAACAGAATCAAACAGAGAAAATAAAGTGTGTGATAAAAATGATTGAACAGATGGGAGATGGAGGCGGGGTCAGGATGTCAGTCAGGCGTGGGGGCGGAGCATCCCAGCGGGGTGAGCGTGGTGGGGAACATCAGCACCTTGGCCTGCATGAAGGACAGGTCCGGCAGCCCTGCGATCACCTTCACCGCCTCCTGGCTCAGATTCTCCTCTTTCCTGGGCTTCCTGTGGACACACCATGTAGAGAGAGAGAGAGGGAGGGAGGGAGGGAGAGGGAGGGAGGGAGAGAGAGGGAGGGAGGGAGAGAGAGGGGGGGAGGGAGGGAGAGGGAGAGAGGGAGAGGGGGAGGGAGGGGAGAGAGGGATGAAGACAGAGATAATGGGAAAGAAAGGGAGAGGAATGGAGGGAGAGACAGGGTGAGAGGGGCAAAGGGAAGATAGTGGGAGAGTGCAGTAGGGAAAGAGAGAAAGAGGTAAAGCGAAGGAGGGTGGGAGACAGAGGGAGGGAAGAGAGAGAGTGAGAAAAAGAGAGAGAAGCAGCTGTTACCCACAGACCTCCCACACGGCAACTCCACCCCTGCTTCCCCCCGTCAGCCATCACAGATTCCTCCATGACCCGAGACCTGCCCCCCCCCCCCTTCCCACCAAACATTCAGCTTTCCGCATGTCCTTATCTCACCCAGCTAGCCACCTCGTCTGAATTAACAAACAACACCTCCCCCCGTCCCTCACGGAAGCCCGACATACTGTGAAATGTACTAATATCTGGCTCCCCCTGGTGGTGTCCTGTCAAACTCTCCCGTGGAACGGTATTCTCTGTCATAGCAGGTCAGCCTGTATACCATAATAACTATGCACAGAGCAAGACTGTTTGCCTTTGGAAAAGCAGAACGTACGTCTCCATTAGCAGCTGCCCGAGGGCCTCCAACAAAACAGCCATTCAGTGGAAATAAACGCATACTCACAGCTAACACAGGCCAAACACATTATTACAGCTGCAGAGAATTAACATTTACAGCTATAATTACCATCATTTGTTTACCTGGTGACTTTATAAAAGGAGGGACAGATTACATTCGTATTATTTTCTATTTATACAGCTGGGTAATAACTGATGGTGCCCTTCTTTAAGGGTACATTTGGCTGTGCCCCACCTAGGAATTGAACCGACAACCTCTACATCACTAGACTGTGGTCTAGGGCTGGCCACGAACATTCGAATGGTTCGGAATTTGTTCGGTATATTGACATTCAGGATTCCGATTATTCTTCCTTTTTTAAATGTATTATTATTATTATTATTATTATTAAATAAATACTCGATTCTGATTGGCTGGAGGGTGGGCATTAAATCCGCCCGGCTATGAAGTAGTGCTGGGAACATTTTAATCCCCGTTCTAAATTAATACGCCGTCTATACGTCGTTATCTGCTGCCAGCGCCATACAGTCGACCCTTTTATGAATGGTAACAATGGCAACAGCAACAGCTGATGAATAAAACCAGCAAATTACGCTAAATCCGCTGATTTAAAAAGTGTGTATTCGCCAAATATCTTTTTAAAATTTAATCTAGCAAAGCAGTTTTGTGGTTAGAGGTGCCGTATTTATTCAGTTTGGAAATATGAACGTAACATAGTAATGTTAGAGCTTTACCTAATGTAACGCTAACGTGAGCAACGCTGGTTGCGAATGTTAGCAAGATACTTCACAAAGCACGTTAATCTGTGTATTAAAAAAAAAATTTATCCAGCGAAATGTCTTATATGACAAGTTACATATAACAGTAATAAACTCTGTAGCCTATCTATAGTAGGCTATATTTTCAGATGTTCCCATTTTATCATGCAAATCTGAAATGCAATTTTCTTAGCCTAGGCTGTTTAAAATAGGCTGCGTGACCAAAGCATTTTTAAAAAGCAAGACGGAAAGAGGGGGGTAAATTGAGTTGCGGTATCATGCAATTTTCTTAAATAATGTAACTAATGACAAAAATAAACAAAATTGGTGCTAATTTCATGGTATAAAGTTGAGAAAGAACCATTTTATAAAATAAAAAAATAATTAATTAAATAACAATAGGCTACTGATCTGCTGATTTTATAACGACTTTGTGCAATAAAATAGAATTTTGGAAATAACATGTCATTTCACGGCCCTTCATTCACAGCTAGGCTATACAATCTCGTCCCCACTGGATCTATAATGATCCAGTAATGAGCTTTTGGTTATGAAAGAGCATTAACAGGCCTACGGTATTCATAATTTTTAAACGTGTGCTGTGTTTGTAGGCCCGGCCCGAAGCCTAAAAAATGGCATTCGGGCCGGGCCTACTGTCCTGGAGCCTCAGAGATGCTTCCGTTCTGTTGGAACTTAGCTGCAGTTTGCTCAATTAATATTCAATTAATATTATCTGTACAGTAAAACACCAAGTGGCACCAGTGCATGGTCATCTGTGTTCAATAAGCATCTCTGCCATACAGGGGGGTATACTCAGAAGCAGGATTACTAAATTAGGTGGATAACTGCACTGAGTAAATCCAGGAACAGCTCTTTTTACTTCTGTCCGTGTTCCAGATTTTACTGTGCAGTTATCCAGCTAACCAAGTAATCCTGCTTTGTAGTATATCCCCTACCCTATATGCCTACGCTCTTAAATACAACATCAAAGTAAAATGATGTACAGCTGTACTAACTTTAGAACTGCATTTCCCAGGATGCTGTGCGAACCCGAGTGGTGCAGAGGGGCACACTGACCTGGTGGAGGTGCTGGTCTTCTCCATGGTGGACATGAGGCGGGCGAAGGCGTCTGCGATGCGACTGCTGGTGTTGCTGGTGTCCATCTTAGCGGTGGTCAGCTCGTAAAGCTCGGGGTCCACACCTTCAGTACGGCGGAGAGAGGCGCGGTCAGTGCCAACACACCATTACACCACTCCAACACACTGTTCGACCACTCCACACCAAACCTGCACCCATAACCCAACATATTCATCCACAGCCAGGTCTTTTCACACCACACCACAACACACTAGACGAGACCAGTGTGGGGCGGCTGTGGCTCAGGAGGTAGAGCAGGTTGTCTGCTGATCGCAGGATTGGCGGTTCGATCCCCGGCTCCTCCTGTCCACATGTCGAAGTGTCCTTGGGCAAGACACTGAACCCCAAATTGCTCCCAATGAGCAGGCTAGCGCCTTGCATGGTGGCTGCCGCCATTGGTGTGTGAATGTGTGTGTGAACGGGTGAGTGAGAGGCCATTGTAAAGCGCTTTGGATAAAGGCGCTATATAAGTGCAGTCCATTTACCATTTAGACCAACAAACCAGTGGCACACACCACACCGTCTAACCACACCTCGGCAAGCCCACAAGCCGACACACACCGTCTAACCACACCTCGGCAAGCCCACAAGCCGACACGCGCCGTCTAACCACACCTCGGCAAGCCCACAAACACACCGTCTAACCACACAAGCCGACACACACCGTCTAACCACACCGTGGCAAGCACACAAGCCGACACACACTGTCTAACCACACCGTGGCAAGCCCACAAGCCGACACACACCGTCTAACCACACCTCGGCAAGCCCACAAGCCGACACACACCGTCTAAACACACCGTGGCAAGCCCACAAGCCGACACACACGTCTAACCACACAAGCCGACACACACCGTCTAACCACACCGTGGCAAGCCCACAAGCCGACACACACCGTCTAACCACACCTCGGCAAGCCCACAAGCCGACACACACCGTCTAACCACACCTCGGCAAGCCCACAAGCCGACACACACCGTCTAACCACACCGTGGCAAGCCCACAAGCCGACACACACCGTCTAACCACACCTCGGCAAGCCCACAAGCCGACACACACCGTCTAACCACACAAGCCGACGCACACCGTCTAACCACACGGCACCATGGGTAAGGGACAGGTTCAACAGTAAAAGGAGAAAGCTTGAGAGATCATTACATAAATATCATCCTGAAAATTAAACATTTATAGATGACTGAGTTTGCAGATTAAATAGAGAACTGCACAAGTGCAGAGGCGCCCAAAAGCCCAAACAATTTAATTTCAGTTTGAGAGCTCTAAAATAACACTAGTCTAGGTCTGTTGTAGTACTGGGTGGCTTATAGCCACTGGGTTCTGGGCCATTATATCAGAACGCTTCATATACCAGTGGTATCTCTCCCTGTACAGGTTGCTGATTGCCCCGTAAGTTAGTTACGAATCAACACGCGGAAGCTTTTTTGTTGAATGAATCACGTTTCTTTTCCCCTTTTCACATTTAGTCGATTTTTCAGTATTTATTTCCAAAAAGGTTCGGTGCAGATCCCTACAGGACTAAAGCGCTGTAACAAAGTCTTCTGTGTGTGAACGAGGACTCGTTGAAAGTGGAAGGTGATATCGCCGATATGCTTATGTGAGTGAAGAGTCATAAAACACAAGCTTGGTATTGAATCCCTCCAGTGCCATTTTGTCCGCGCGTGTATGTATAGACTATGTTTGAGCTTATGCCCTGAAACTGATTTGTACAGTTATACTGCATAACAGACAGTAAAAAAAATTGAAAATAAAAAAATAAAAAAAATGTATAAGCTACTGACCTCACTTCGACTTGCTTTGGTTCATAAATTTCAGAACATTTACATCAGAATAACTACACAGGGCTGCCTTCACACAAAAACGGTGGAAGCTGTTCAACAGAGAAAGGTGGCGTGTGTATTTTTGAATCAGACAAAGAACTAAAATGCTGCTGCCAGGGCCACAATCCAATACATAAACACACACACACCATCTTAGTTCTGTTTGACCAAAACACCATTTTAGCGTTTCTGTTTGACCAAACTGCATTAAAAGACCCATATAGACCATTTTGTGATTGTTAAATTGGCTGGCTTAAGTGTGATTGGATAAAAGGTTAAAAGACATGCATATGAGTGGAACCTTAATCGATTGATAAGCCTACGAAGCGAGCCATTAAAACTTTGGCCAAATCATGGGGACGGAATTTACTTGCGGTTATTTAAACACAGCGGCATTTCCACAAAAGGAAAGAAACCAAACCTGTTCAATCTGAAATTGTCCTTTGTGACAGATTAGCTTCTCACCCCCGATTTTAAAAGGCACCCCATCGACAAAGTGATCCAGGAACACATAGTGTGTTAGACTCAGTAAAGAGGACAGCTACGACAGGACAGACCCTGACATCACTTCCTGTGAACTGCACAGCCTCCCCAGGTCAGTATACCAGAATAACTGCTTTTCAGTGATACAACTTTAAGGACTTGAGGTCTTTACACAACGTTAAAATGGAAAGGCACAGATTAAGCCCCGTGACTGGGGAGGCCACGCGAGTATCACATGAAGCGGCCAGGTTAACGGCTGAGGACAGGAAGTGGCAGACAGGAAGTGGGTTGGGTGGGGTGCCAAACTCTCGCTGACCTGGGATAGAGGTGGTGCTGCTAGAGCTAGAGTCGTCCACAGGTCCAAAGAAATCGAGGTTGAGCAGACAGGAGCCTCCGCTGGCTGGAGATTGGAGCAGCGGGCGGGCGGGCGGGCGCACAGACGGCGGGAAGGGGCGGAGCAGAGAGGGGTTACGCGTGGAAGAAGCAGGGGAGAGACGTACTTTTACACATGCAGCCTTTCTCATTAGTACAGGAAAAAACACACACACACACAAACGGGCCGATGACAGACACAAGAACTGGCCAATGGTTAATGAGGAAGAGAAGAAGATTCTACAGAGCAGAAAAATCCGTTAGTTCTGCCAGAATCAGTCCGCAGGTGCATTTCACACATACACAGATCATACGATTCACTTCTTAAGATTTAAAAAAATGTTTTTTATGTTGTTTTTTTTTGGAAGAATTTATATTCATTGCAACACTGCTTGAAGCAGCTCTGCGATCGTGTTCAGATCATTAACGGGAAACGGTGCCAATCCCGAAGGAACGTAAAATGGCGATGATACTGGGAAGGTTACCGTTATTAAAACAGGGAGTTCCTATAAAGTTTATTAGTGTGGTACAACACCGTTCCCTTTAATCAAGCGAAGATCATCGTACAGAGAACAAAGATGGTGTTTTAATATGCGGGGGCAGCAATGCGATAACCCAGGCTTCCCCTCAGGTGATAGTACTTCCTTACAAGCCTTTCCCCCTGAGGAAGTAACCACATATCATTACAGAGAGCCGTCCCTCACATCTCCTCCTGAATGAGGCTTTAAATGTGCAGACGCAAGGTAACCATATATTACAGGCACGATTCGGCTTTGAATCCAGAAAAAATTAACTTTCCTTAGCCAGGATATCCAACTTTACTCGGACAAACTGTGCACTGTGGAAAAAGTATATATTTGAAAGAGCCAAGAACCGTAGAATCTGGATTTAACTCAAGGCTAAATTATCTACTTTTAACAGAGTAAAAATAACTTCTTTTTTTTCTGGTAAAGCAATCAATAAACCCTGAGGAACATGAACACTGACCAGACCAATATTCAAGACTAGTCCAACTCAAGACTATCTGTTATAGTTGAGTTGGAAGTTGAGTTGAGTTGAGTTGGAAAGAAAATAAGGGAACCGTTGCAAAATGTTAAGCTGTGATATAAAACTCACGTTCTTTCTGACACAGAAAATATTAAGATTCTGTTCAGAGCAAAGATAATGCATGCAACAGAAGCTGCCCCTTGTTTCGACTCTGGTTATTTACAAAGACTCCATCACACATGGATAGATACATCTGAAGCTATGTCCTATTTGAAACTATTTGAAATCACGAGTGATTAAAAAAACTTACGCTCAAAATATAAGGAAAAAAACATCAAAAAGGCAGAGATCATTAAAAAAAAACCTAACGATAAGAAATGCTTTTAATGAAATCTTTAGATTTTTTGAAATCAAATTGTGAGGTGCAAAGAAGTGCTACAAGCAAAACGTTTTAATATCAAAAATATTAATAAATATTAGCTTTTTTTTGTGCTTTCCCAGCCTTCTGCAGTTTCTACCTTTATTTAGTGAGAGTGAGCTCTTTTGATGCTTATTGCGTTGCGTTAACTTGGCCACCATCTTGCCAATTACATTCAAACAGAGCACAGTTCCTTTACGTGATTCGCTGAAAAGAGTGGACACAGGACAGATGGTAAATACTGATGTACGCCGTCACATATAGGCTCTATGGTAAGCCTGGGTTTCCAGTCTGTGATAGGAGAACGTGAGACTGGCTCCTCCACGGAGGGACGTACCATCGAGAGGGTTCGTAAGGCCACTGCTGCTCCAGTCAAACTGGACAGGCGGGAGCGCCTCCTGGTGGGGGGAGGAACAAACATAAACAACAAAAAAGCGTGAGGCCCAACCAGGCGAGTTATCCATCGACTACCGTCCGTTACACGCACAAAGCCGCCTCGCACAATCGGCGTAGGCTGGGCCTGAATCACAACTCTGACTCACCCATGAAGGTGTGAATATAAAACATATTACAGCACGAGGGTCTGTGCACCACTGCGCATTTATGAACATACAGAGGGACTCATCCGCAGAAGCGCGAGAGACGCTCACCTGGCTGGGATCTGGTGAACAAGTGCTCATCTCCGGGGAAACGGGCGGGGCTTGTGCTATGGAGGTGATCTTCTCCGCCGCGGATATGGGCTTCACTGGCTCTTTGGTGGGTTCCAGCATACCCTGTGAACCAGAAAGGAGAGAGTGTGTGTGTGTGTGGGGGAGGGAAAACGCAGAGGAGGATAGATAGAGAGAGAGAAAGGGGGGGTATAGAGAGAGGGAGGTAGGTGAGAGAGGAACAGGGAGAGGGAAGGAAAGAGGGTGATGGACAGTGGAGAGAGAGGGGGAAAACGAGGGAGAGCGGGAAAATGAGGAGGGAGATGAGAGAATCAGAAATAGAAGCGGCTTCACGCCGTGCGTTTCGGAGGCGAGCGTGCGCTCGTCTCTCCTGAACTAAAGCTGCAGCGATTAGCATGAGCAAACGGCAATGTGGCATTCCCAAGGAAGAGCGCGTGAGAGAGAGAGAGAGAGAGAGAGAGAGAGAGCGTGAGAGAGAGAGCGTGAGAGAGAGAGCGTGAGAGAGAGAGAGAGAGAGCGTGAGAGTGAGAGAGAGAGAGCGTGAGAGTGAGAGTGAGAGAGAGAGAAACTACAGAGAAACTGCACTGACGGTGGAAACTTAGGGAATGTGTTGGCATGTGTGTTACAGGTAATGACAGCTCCATGCTCTGAATACACACTCACCAGGCTCGCAGCGTACATGGGTACAATCACCGGCTGCTTCTTCTGTCCCGTAAACAGCTGAGAGAGACGAGAGAATAAAACAGTAATACATAATCATCAGTACACACAATTGTTGTGACTTATTGTTGCTCTAATTGTCTCATTTAGTCACTTAGTATGTGTGCTATATGTTAACTACATAGCATAGCTGTAGTTAATGGTGTTATAGGTCATACTTTGCCTTTTGTATATATTTTGGCAACACACCTCTGGTTGGCCTGCCAATAAAACACTACTTAACTGAAAATTGAATAGAAAGTGAGAGAGGCAGTGCAGTTAAGGCATCGTCTCATTCACTTAAAGGGGAAATACACAGTGGTCTAATTTGCGCCGGTGAAATATGTGCGGAGAAACTCGATTAAGGGCCGCGGGAGTATTCCGCTTGCTAATGCAAGGATTAAAAAAAGATGAACTCACAATGTTTCGGGTGTCGATGCCCAGCGAGCAGAGGAGGGCCTTGTTGCTGTGGGAGCCGCCCCACTGGTACCTCAGCCCCAGTGCATCGTGGATCTCCAGCAGCTGCCGCCACACTCGCCCCAGGTCCCTGCACGAATGACAGTGCGGCGCGGTCACATGACCCGACAGTCACCGCGACGACAGACTGACTACTCTCATTTACAGTGTGGGCTGTGGCTATTATGCTAACAAAGAGGCCTGCTGTTCAGGGTAAATCCAATAGCCTTAGGTAACCTACCCAAGCAGTGAAATTGGCCTAACATCAGTACCCTTTTCCTTTTGGGTGTCCCATATAGTGCAGAATGAAGTTGCTATCCATGTCTCCATGTCACATGGTGAAACAGCGCCCCCTCTGGTCAGTCATGTCTACAGTCTGTCAACACAGGCTACACGTGCTCCCCCAACACAGTGCCTGTGCGACCGCGGAGCGGCTTCACGCCGTGCGTTTCGGAGGCGAGCGTGCGCTCGTCTCTCCTGAACTGAAACTGCAGCGATTAGCGTGAGCAAACGGCAATGTGGCATTCCCTGCCTCACTTCCAGGTACCAGAACTAAAATCTCTGTCACATGGTTAGCTGTGTCACATGGTTAGGCCTGTCACATGGTTAGGCATGTTACATAGAAAGGTGCGTCTGCCAGTAGGACAGTGCACGCATCACATGACATAACCTGCATTACCAGTGGAGTATTATGGGGCAGCAGTGTAGTACAATTTTTTAGGGAACAGAGCTTGTAATTCAGGGTTTCAAATCCTAGGTGGGGAACTCCACTAGTACCCTCAAGCAAGGCACTTAAGCTGAATTGCTTCAGTAAATATCCAGCTGTATAAATGGACTGGATTATACTGCATGTAAAGCTGTGTAAGTGGCTGTGGATAAGAGCTTCTGCTAAACGCCCTAAATTACATCACATAAGATAGCATAACCATTCTGGGGATCCCAGCCTGTGTGCGCTCAGTAGCGACTGCATCATCATCCTGGTCGCCGTGACAGCAGCAGACTCACTCGTGGGGTGCAAGCGTGTCCTCGTCCCCCTCGTCCCCCTCCTCCTGGGGTCTCTTTGGGGGGTCCAGCAGGACCCTCAGCGAGAACACCTCCTCCTCAGACTCTGCGGAGGGCACGTCTGAGAATGAGGCCCGGAAGAGCCGCTCCAGCCGGCTGACCAGCGCCACCTGGGGGGGGGGGGGGGGGAGCAGATGGGGACAGCGTATCATGGGCAGATCCAGTATTTTTCGAAAGGGGGAGAGGGGGTGGTGAGACAAACTGTGGGGGGTGGATACAATTCTTTAATTGAGAAACATTTCAGGCACCTAACACACTCAAACCCAAACCCAGCAGTAATTTAAACCATCTGTTAGGGAATCATGTGAACCCCCCTGTGAACCCCCCCTGTGAACCCCAGCTGAATGCACCATTGAAAATGGGGGTTCACAGTGCTCAGAACTGTACTTCAACAGTCATAAAATAAACAGCATCGACAGTGAAACTCCGCTCTGGTAAGAGGCAGAGGGGAACAGAACCCGGGACAGAAGAACAAAACCTGGGACAGGGGAACAGAACTCGGGTCCAGGACAGGAGAACAGAACCCGGGACAACGGAACAGAACCCGGGACAGAAGAATAGAACCCGGGACAGAAGAACAGAACCCGGGACAGAAGAATAGAACCCGGGTCAGAAGAACAGAACCCTGAACAGGAGAACAGAACCCGGCACAATGGAACAGAACAGAAATCAGGACATTAGAACAGTACCTCGGACAGGAGAAAAATGGTTACTGTAGTGCATCGCAGAGACACAGCCTGCCAGGAGTCACCTCCCCCCGGAGCAAAGGGAAAAGGGAACGTTTGGCTGGGAGGAGACGGGACAGGGCAGGAATGTATGGGACGGGAGAGGAGCGAAAGAGCATCCCGGAATGTGGAAGTTCCAGGAAAGCAGCGCACACAGTACCGCCGGAGAGAGCATGGAGGTGCTCAGACTCACAACCTTAACCCTCTCTCAGGTGTTTATAACAGATATAGGCCCTGCTCTCCCATATCCGCCAGTTAAACACATAGAGCAGTTCTAGGTCTGTTCAGCCATCTGGCCAGCCTCACACCAGCTGCTCTTATACACCTCCTCCACATTTCTGTCTGCTTCACAATAATACGCTGCATTCTGAGACTACACATGGAGATAATTAGTATGGATTGTTTTTCTCCTGTGGATCAAACCCTAGGACTGACGCTGAATTATCTGTTTTATGTGTCATTTCCTCACCCTTCAGAAGCTGTGATGAATGAGTCCGTTTACACTTTATTAATTTATTAATAACTCTGTGTGGGTGAGCCACCCATATAACAGACCAGGTGGATTCTGGGAAATAGAGGGAAGAGCATACACGCGCGTGCATACACAGACAGACACAGACAGGCACAGACAGGCACAGACAGGCACAGACAGACACAGACAGACACAGACACACACGCACAAACACTCAATGTCATCGTGACATCATGTCAACAGAACCACAGCAGTAGTACACAGTAGTGGTAGTATGAATATTCAATGATTATTCGATCCAAACTATATTTCTGTTAATATCTCTGTTGGGCTATATGTATTCATATTGCTGTGGTGACCATTTCCATGCACTTTTATGATTCAGAAAACTAGACCTTCACACACAGCACCCATTTTGAGAACATACTCGAAGCGTTTGTTATTTCAGTAACCCCTCATTTGTTAGTCGAACACAATAAACCCTATAGTATCAGTTTGCATTACAGAAAAGTGCTTTACCTTCAAGGTCTACATTAGGAGAAAAGACAGCTTTATGTTAAAATAATGATTTCAAACAAACAAGACAGCAGAATAGTTCTGGAATCCTATATATAAAAAGCAAAAGTGACCAAATTACACAGCATTTATTCTTCACTACTGACTATCGTTATGAGCTTGTTGCCATGCCAACAGTAATTACGTCCATTCCACACAGCACAAAAACTGATTGAGCCAGTAGGGGGCACTAACTACACTAACCTTAACAATGAAGAATTCCTGTTTCAGAGATGAAATGAGCGCTCTATATCTAAGCAGTAAAAAGCAAACTCTTCCTCTACCATTTGTGAAAACACACAGAGATGACACTAGGACCCATACACACAGTCATTTTATCTCAATTAAAGCTGCAGTCACGCAAGATTTGTTTCCCCGGGTCTGCGTGTTATAATACACTACCTATAATACACTACCGGACATCTAAACTTCTGTAACCTCAAACCCCCATTTTCCCTTTGACCCATATAAGTAGTCCGTACATGTGACAACCAGGGCTATGCATTAGGCCTACTTCTGGAGAAAGTTGTGTTCTCTTACTAAAACACAAAGTATTGCACTACATCACAACTTTATGTCTTTGTGTCATTTATATAAAACACAAGAGCAAGAATAAAGTGAAGCCCGTTAGGTAAAGCAGCTAGTGTTGGAAGTTTTCTATGGTAATCTACACTTGCTGGGGATTGTGGGATAGCTACAGAGTGATTAAATAACTTGGAGCCCTTAGAAGCGGATGCTTATATGACACTGGCTGTAATCTCATAACGAGAGAATCGCGTAGAGGAGGCGGACACGACCGTGAGGCCCATCTCACACGACCACCCCCAAAACACACGCTGCATTTACACCAGTCAGTCTGAACCTTCAGACCACGCAAAGAGACGTCAATAGAAACCATTTTGGCTTTAACTAGCTAGCCGCATGTCGTCATGGTGACGCTCGCCAACCATGCTTGTCCAAGGCTTCTCTTTGGTCTGAATTTCTATGAAATTCTACGACCCAGACAATCTTGATCTATTTTTAACATACACTTGAATACATTGTCAGTGGTGACCTTGGCCACTGGTTATTAATAAATGTAAAGAGCGGTCATTCATAAGCAGTGGGCCCTCTGCCGTGTGCCTCCTGAAAAGACCCATTATGTCTACTGTGCATCTGACTACCCATTATGTCTACTGTGCATCTGACTACCCATTATGTCTACTGTGCATCTGACTACCCATTATGTCGTCTGTGCATCCGACTACCCATTATGATTACTGTGCATCTGACTACCCATTATGTCTACTGTACATCTGACTACCCATTATGTCTACTGTGCATCTGACTGCATTCGGCTTACATCCTCAATTATAATCACAGGTTCACAAAGAAATAAATTCCTCCCCAGTATTTTGTTCCAGTAACCTGGATGTGCTCATTCTTCCTGCCAGGAGGTAGAACTAATTAGTGAAGTCAGCTGTCTGAGTTCATGGGTGAAAGAAACATGATTATAATGCTATAGCAGACGCATTGCAAACGCTGGGTCCTGAAAGGCTGAGGACCACGGCATTACACAGATAAATTAAACAGCTCTATTGTCTGGAACACTATCTGGACCAGACCAACAGCGTGCGGTAAAAACAGTGCACTTTGCAACGGTTATTTACGGTGGTCGTTGTGAGAGAGTGGGAAAGGGAGCAGAGCCAATGAGCTTCAAGCAAGGTGAGCACTATTTAACAATGGGAGGAGAGCGCTGACAGGTGAAATTCCCACAATCCCCTGGGACTGGCACGCGCCACAGACGCTCAGCAGACCGAAACAGCTCTTATCGCCGTTTTCTCTCTCTTTTCGAAAAGCCAAAGTTCAGCAGCAGTAAAAATGGCCTTGTTGAGTCGATGACCTTATCTCCTTTCGCTACACAGTGTGCGATAACCTCGACTGTGAGGCGTCGGGACGCAATGCTGAGACACCATTCTCCCTGAGCAAGAAAAACCACCAGTTGGGGGGGCTCTTTGATAGCTTAAAAATATAATAATTATTATTACATTGGTGTCATATGAACTAAAAAAACAAACAAAAAGAAAAAAGACCTCTTAAAAATATCTGCTAAAATGGATTTTATAATCGTTTTGGCTTTAACTGTAAAATTTGACACCCGCACATTCCATCAGTGATCTCTGGTTTTTGTGATGTCACAATAAATGCTTCTGTTTATTTGGCCCGAGTAGTCCGTTACCTAGTCACTGCATTGCTGGGATTATGTGGGCGTAGCAAACTAAAATATGAGGAGATGACTAAGGTCATTTTAATATCACATAGTGTAACACTGAAATGAACCTACTGCAAGATGGTGTGTTAAGTCTTGGACAATTACATGATTTCTGAATATCGTCATCTTGTATTTCTGCCCAGTACCTGACCTGGGTATGATTTCATCCTGTTAATTTGCTCTGCTTGCAGCTAAAGCAAAACATACTACAGCACTGAATCTGTTGCCTCTAAAGATGAAGGTGGGATTACTAGATAACTGCACTGAGTAAAACCGGGAACAGCTCTTTTTACTTCAGTCCGTGTTCCAGATTTGGGATGGTTCCGGGTTTTACTCAGTGCAGTTATCCAGCGAAGTAATCCTGCTTCGTAGTATACCCCGCAGATGTACAGAGTGAATCTGGGCTCACCATAATGACCTTAGCTGTCCAGTGACAGGATGAGCAGCAACACTACTTTAAAAACATCCATTTCCACCTGCTGCAATCATTTAATGGCTGGACCTGATTATTATCACCACAGCACGTGGTTTGAAATAGAAGCTGCATTCTGTTCACACTTGTTTAACACACGGGCCTTCATTACACCGGCAAACAACCTCAAGGCTTCAGTTCTACAAGTTAATTCAGTTTGAATAACTGAAAATGTTTGTATTGCATTACTGTACAACTGCATGTCTGTCGGTCTGTCTGTCTGTCTGTCACTGCACATTCGGCGAGTTCATGGACTCAGATTGTGTGCTATGTTCTGGCTTTAAGGGGCACCTGTGCCAGCTCCCGCGCTCATCCCCGTGAGCTCTGATCACACCTCATTAATCAGCCCGGCAGTAATTCGGCCGCTTGGTGTTAATACTGAGATGACACAGGTGTGTCTACATGTTCATTCAGCTCTGTTAAACACACATAATCTGTCATTCTTCAATTCACCCTTTAAACACCTCCTAAACTCTAATTAGACTGCACGACGTTATTAGACGATATTAGAACCACAGACCAAAAACACAACGTGATCTAAGACTTCCTCTCTATCTTTGGTAACTTGTTTCGCCTTAAACCTCCAGCTCGTAAGGAAAAAGGCACAAACACGCCACAATTAGGGATGCATCGCCTCAGAGCACAGACCGCATCCATAAGTTCAGAATATTGTTGCCCTGGACACCATTTAAGAAAGGGAGTAAACTAAGAACAGCCATCCTGGAGGATCTAATCTTTTTTTTTTTTTTTTTGAGGAAGCAGTGGAAAAGGTGGGCGTGGTCACATAAGCAGCCGAAACTGGAAGAGCCTGTCAATAAGGCCAGGGGTGCCTGCAGAACATGGAGTCCAAATTATCTTACCCCACTGGCAAATCTTGAAATGAGTAAAAAATAGCTCACCCCTCTGGCAGATAGTTTGTTTTATTTAGCAAAAAAAGGAACAGAAATAAGATTCTAAAGTCTAAACTTGAGATTAAAATGCTTGTTAGGATTTCGTTTTTTGCAGTGAAGAACCATAGACTTCATTTCCCATAAGCCCCTCTGGCAAAAACCTACAGTGGTCTGCAGTGTAGTCAGCCCTGTCTGCCAAACAGGCACGTTCCCCTTGGCGTTGCTGCCGAAGGTCAACACAGATTTACGGCTGGTGTGCCCGAGACACAGTCTCCTTATCAACGGCTTTGCACAGCGTCAAGCTTTTAATCACCTGCCTTTAGTTAACAACCTTTTACAAAAGCCAGCAACCCATTCATACAGTCGCTACGACTCAGTACGACTTCAGGAGCCCATTTACTGTGGGCAAGTGAGGACATAAAAAGAGGAGACCTTCCTTTCAGTTGAAAATTTGAATGTGTAATAATAGCACAATTCATATCATCGGTGAGAGTCTTTTGTACATTCGAGATCAATGGGAAGTAGCAGAAAAGCGGGCAGAGTTTCCCTTCAGGCCAAAGTCTGAAGGTACTCTAGAACACTACAAAACCGGCTCGCTTTCCTGTTAGCAGCCCACCTAACAGGAAGCTCTGTCGTGCTCTGACCTTCTCCGGCTGTGCGCGGGGCGGGGGCTCATTCCGGCTCTAGCCCGGATTAGAGGCGTTAAGGAAAGCCCGCGTTTGTTTATTCAGGGAGGTGTGCCTACGTGCTTTTGTCCTGCGGTGGCCAGTTCGTTCACATTCCTCGGGTGTAGTGACAGATGGGGAGACACGGGAGCGTGCGCCGGCTGTGAATGTGATTTAGGCCAGTGCGTCAGAGCGCTCACGACATCTGTCAGAGCGGCATTCTCACCTTTGCCAGGCCCATTAAGCACATCACAACACCAGTTACCACACATTCCAAGCGCAATTTCCCTGACTGATAAGGACAACAAAAGCGCATAACTTACGGAACTTACCGACAGGCTGTCTCTCCTGCAGGTCTGGAGGCTGCCTGAGGGGGGTGCTGTGACGGGGGTGCTGTCCTCAAACCTTTTCTGGCTCTCTGAAGGCGCAGTGCTTTCCTCCTCTCCAAACGCCGCCCAGGAGTCGCCCCCGTCTGTCTCCTGGTCCTCGAAGGCGTTCCACCCAGAACCCGAGTCAGGACTGGCTGTGCCGGCGGGGGCTACGCTGAAGTCTGCGAAGCTGTCACTGCCGGGGAAATCCGCGAACCCCTCCCTGCTGACCTTCCCCTCGTCCCCCTCCCGGGGGGCACTGAAATCCCCAAAGTCCCCCTTGTCATCCCCGGAATCCTTGGCCAACTCTGCCGACTCGGCAGGCTGCTCAGACTCAGTCCGGTCAAAGTCGGCAAAACCCGGGCCGCTGAAGGAGCTGGCATTGCCGAAGTCGCCGAAATCCTCCTCCTCCTCCTCCTCCTCCTCCGTGGGCCAGCTGGGATCAGCGGGAGTGAGTGTCTCTTCCTCCGGACACGCTGAAGGGGCCAGGCCCGGCGTGCTGAAGTCCCCGAAATCCTCCTCCCCCTCGGGAGACACTGCCTGGCAGAAAGACGCAAAGCTCTCGCTGACCGACAAGCCCAACTCGTTCTCCATCCCCTTCCCTCCCCTGCCCGGCCCTTCATCATCGCAGCCTGTGGATACAACCTCTCCTTCGCACTCGTCCGACTCCTGCACCTCCCCCTGCTCCTCCATCACCTCCCCATCTACCTTCCCCTCCTCCTCAATCTCTTCGTCAACCTCCTCCCCCACCTCCTCCTCCTCCTCAATCTCTTCCTCAACCTCCTCCCCCACCTCCTCTTCCTTAATCTCCTCCCCCACCTCCTCTTCCTCAATCTCCTTCCCCACCTCCTCTTCCTCAATCTCCTCCCCCACCTCCTCCCCCTCAGTCTCTACCTGCCCCTCCTGCTCCTCTGTGCCGTTCTGGATGACTGGTCCCCCACCCTGGTCCACTGCCGCAGGGTCCGGATGAGCCGTGCAAGAGTCTGTGTCCCTCTGCTCAGAGTGCTCATCCGTTAGCGAGCCCCTGTCCCTGTTGCTAAGGGTTTCCATGACAACCACAGGGAGGTCAGAGGTGTCGGGTCGTGTAGAGCGAGAGTCTCTGACGCCGTTCTCCTCCCCGCTCGCTTCTGCCTCTCCCGGGTCTGACTGTCCATCACTGACACCGTTGGCCAATCGTTTCCCTTCATCTGACCGCTCCCCGTTTGCTCTCGTGTCTGTGACCCATTCTGACCGATCGTCAATGGCGGAAAAGCCGTGAAGTTCATCCTGTGTGCCGGGAGGGGGGTAGTCCAGCGTGGGAGCAGTGGTCCCTTTGTTTATAGGGTGATCAAGCGATGGGCAGAGGGGCCCGTCCTCTCCATCGAAGGCCACAAACCCGTTTGTGAGAACCTCGCCCACGCCGTTGCAGCTGTGTGTCTCAACCTTGGTCCGACCGCCGCCCGCCTCGGGCTCGGATGAGTTCAAGTGAGCGCTGCTACGTTGGGTTTGGTCTAGCGGATTTTTCCGCTCCTCGGCACTGACGGTTTTCGCAGGGGCTCGGCCTTCGTGGCCGGCGCTCAAGTCTGCCCCCTGGGGGTCGGAGTTTGACGGGCCACTGCCCAAGGGCCCCGGGCCAAGCTCTGCAAAGTGGTTGGGGGGCGAGGTGTCCGCCGCCGTCGCCGCCTGGGACTGGCCGAAGACGGGCTGGGTGTCGAACTCCGTGAAACTGACGCTGGTGGGCACGCCAGAGAAGGCGCCGAAATCCCCAAAATCGTCGTCATCCTCCTCGGCCCCGTCGTCCAGTGGGGGAGGGGAGGAGGAGTACAGACGGATCACGTCGGGCTCCATGGTCCCGCGGCGGTCTCTCCGGGCCTTGCACTCACACCTGCGGGAACGACAGGCACGTCAACCAAACTGCACTCTATGACCTCCACTCTCACTTCTCAAACCACCAATTGGTCAGTGGCTTATATTTTGTGCAAGGACTGAAATAAAAACATGCCACCAACAAAATGATGGTAATATTTTGATTGTAGCTGGTAAACTTTTCTACTCTAGCAGCCACTTTGGCAGGTAACCAACCAAGTTGTGTTATATTCTAAAAGGAAACACCCTAATTCAGCATTAAAACAGCCTGCACAACAAACACAATCCTAATTTAGCATTAAAATCAAGTTAAATTCAAATGTACAAAAACAAGATTGTTTCATAAAAAAGAACCAAATTAGCTAAATACTTTGATTTAAATGACCATTCTGTGTAAAGTAGTTTGTGTAAGGGGAAGAGATACTGTATACTGGCTATGAACGGAGAAGTTACAGATGTTTGAGCAGTACTTAGCCCAGAGGCCTAATCATCACAGAAGACGACTTGATTCTTGAGCTTTGCCTAAATTATGCTTTTGAACTTGTCTCTCGATTGTCACGTATCACAGAAGGAAAAAAAAAATCTGATTTCGACTGAACTTTGATTTCAGAGCAAATCCACACAGAACTAAGCATAATCCAGGGTAATTCTCGCCAGACTTTTTTTCCAGTGGTGCTCAGACCTTCGAGGGGGTACGTGACGTGGGTTGGAGCGAAAGTAGAACGGCAACAAGATACGGGTGACACGGGCTACTATTTCGGTTACGCAGGGGGCGCAATTGAGAGAACGGCGCACTGCCCGTTACACTTTGCGGAAAACCCTGTAATCGAACAGCGTCAAGAGAAAATCAGAAATCCTTGACTGTGTATTAATAATCTGTAATCGACTGACGCCTTGTAACATTTCTTATGAACAAGAACAACTCTAACAGTCCGAACTCGGAACTTTCAAAAGGAATTTATGGCATGAGGTACAGGAAGTTGAGTGAAGTGACTCACTGGTACACTGCCGATTGATTGGCCTGCGCTGCAAGCCCCAGAAACAGGAAGCACAGGATAAAATCTGTCCCACAACATTAGGCAGCGCTTTCTGACTAAACCTTCCCCTCACACTAATCGAGAGCCAATCAAACCGCAGACCACTTACATTACAAGACCAAAATTAACATATTTTTTAAAAATAAAAAAAAAGAGGAGTGGGGGGGGAGAGACACTCGTAAAAAGTTACACACAAACAAAACAGCCCTGCTTCCTCTGGTTTAAGCCTCCCTGTAAAAGCTGACCGTTGCTGACCGCTCAGACAGCCTGGCCTCGCCATCAGCTCAAACGAAGAGAGACCTGGAGCTTAGGTCATCAAGTCAATGAGCTCAGGCCTTGACATCGAGACACAGGCCCCGCCTATGCGTCGCTACACATAAGATCACAGCACGGCCCTGGCTCCCCTCATATAGACACTATTCTGCTTTTACTCAAGACATGATAACAAGAAGCCAAGGGAATTAAAGCACAAGAGCTGCCGTCTGGAAGCCGTCTTAAACCTTCCGACCTGAAATAGAACCAGAGAAGAGGGATTTACACTTAGGCAGCGAGCAGGCACTCTTATGCAGAATGCACAGCACATCTTAAATTTGTTTACATACAATCCATTTGTACAACTGGATAAGTAATTCAGTTTGAGCACCTCGCTCAAGGGTACAATGGCAGTGCCCCCATTTGGGAATGGAACCGGCGTCCTCTGAGATAGCCCAGTGCCCTAACCATTATACTACACTGCCGACAGATGCCTCGTGCAAAATGTGTCCAAATGTACCAGATGTTGTTGCAAAAATTCCCCTGTATTTCATAAACTAACCCAGGCTATCCTGTTATCTGCTGCGGTGTTTAAAAAAAATAAAATAAAAAAAAAACGGTGGATTTTTTTTTTTAAACGGTGGATTGCAGCCCAGCCCCAGCAGCCGAGCTATGCACCTCCAGCCTGCGCCTGACGTGTTGTCTGGAGATCATCAAGTCCAGCAACTCCCAGTATCCTGGTACGACCCAGGAATAATGCCCATGAAACAAAAGAACCAAAAAAAAAAAAACACCTCGCAGTTGAAAGAAAAGAAGAGGAGGAGGAGGAGCGAGTGAAGGAGAAGGGGAATAAAACGCTCACCCTGAGAGGGTCGTTAAGACAAATCAATCTCCATAAGACCTTTAAAATAATACACCCCAGCCATCGTTTCTGGGGCGACCTTTTATTTCGAAACCGAGCTGACAAACAACTTACTCGCTTGTCCAGGAACAGGAACGGGGACCTTTATTAATGAACCCGTACATTCTGAAGGGCTCCGGAATGTTCAACCGTGCTCTACCAAAAGGGTGGATTTCTGGGATTGTGCACCGTGATTACTCCATTGTGATTTCGCCTTTTTGGCACAAAATGGTCGGGTTTACAATTAAGGTAAACAAACGAATGGCTGTGCTATTCAGTGGCCCTCGGGACTGTAGTCTCAGACACATCATTTGGCCCAGCACTTGAGGGGCACACGTGACGACCAAACCCCAAGCCAACCGCAAGACACTTTCGCACACCAATACGAATGGGGTACCCAATATTTTAAACTATTTTCTCACCTTGATCCAGTGCACTTTTTAAGCCCCCCCCCCCCCCAAAGCTAGGGAACCGACAGATTGTTTTCCATTAGAGTAATTAAGAGATAATGGGGTGGTACAGAATTCGAGTGAGAACACCTGGAGACGCCAGGAGGAGAACAGAGGGCTTTGGGAAAAGATGAGGTCAGAGAACGATCAATGCAGCGCTCCTTTTCACTCAGCCAAGCGGAGAGCCATCAAAGTGGTGAAAGAGGGGGGGGCGGAGCCTGAAGAGCGTCACGTTTAACTGGCGCAGCTGAACTTTCTCGCTGCTTCCCGTTTACCGCCAGCCGACAACAGGCGGTGTAATTGCCGGAGCAGCTCATGTCGCGTCCCTGTCAATCACCGAAGGAGACGGCAAAATGCGAGAACAGTCCTTTAAAAGCTGGAGAAGGGCTACACAACTTTCTCAATGGTCGCATTTGTCGTCAAAACGTTTCATAGTCATAACATCCCTTTGCCCTGCCCACAGAGAAAGAGACACGCCCCCCACCTCACTGCTTCCACAGACCTCGTCGTGAATGTGCAATCTCTTCAATTGGTTTGCGTCATGAACCACTTTGTGTTGGGGGGGGGAAATTGGGGCCCAATTGCTGGTTTCAGAATGGAGCATTCGAGGGTAAAAAACACAGTGTATTGTGCTGGATTTCTCTCACAACAGTTCTTTCTATGATCGCTCCCAACTCAGCATGACCGTTCCCCTGATATTTTTCTAAAAATAAAAAAAGTTGCATACTCCAGCGTTAGCTCGGATCACGTTTCCCCGTGTCCCGCACCTACTCAACACCCCTGCCACAGAATACGGGAGCTCACCCCAGTGCTCATAACGCGGTTTCCATATTACAAATATGAGAGATCATTTCAGTGAGCTTTGCATTCCTCGTGGGTCTTGGTAGCTTCTCTGGCAGATGCAAAACCTGACACAAGTCATTACATTGTATTACAATCACTTAGCAGACGCTCTTATCCAGAACGGCGTACAGTAGTGAAGATGATCACATCTTGATACGGCCGTCCCCAAAGGCCTTTAAACACTGAAGTTTTACTGCCAACACATAATTAGTCAAACATGAGCGCTACATGAGGACCATTCAGACATCAACGTGTTATTGCACACGATGAAAAACGTATTCGCAAAAATAATGTATAGCCTAGTCTAGGTAATGCACTGTTATAAGTCAGCCAATTCTCATGCTTCACGAGTAGCCTACGAGTGTAAACCTTAGCTTTTCTACCGTTTACAACACTGACCTTGTATACAAATTCTTATTAAGTGATTAGAATTAGTTTGTCATGTACATTATAAACTGAGAGTTTATTAAAAGCCTTTTATTCCCGCAAGTTAATTCCATTAACTTCCCACATCTATTCTACAGCTACACTTGGCGGGAACCCAAAAATAAACCACTTTTTAACAGGAGCAAGCCGGATAATGTGTTATACAATGGTGAAGCAGGCACGGCTGGTGAGTTTGCAAATGCAATGTTATGAGTCCGGCAACTTTAAAGCTCTACAAAGCAACCGTTTGGAAATGCAATATTAAAGAAGGATGCCTTTGTATCCGCGAAGCTGTGTCCTCTGCAGTTTTAGGATTTAAAACGTAGCCTAACAGGAGTGGGGGAGTCCATGTGCAAACAGAGCCCTGGTGAGTGCCGTTTGCACATTGTGCTACGCGAGTCCGGATTTAACTAATTACAACAATTGCAAATAATTAAATAAATTCCAGAAAGTTTGAAGTGTTCCTACATTTCGTGTTCATCGGAAGCCCGGTGTAAGCATGCAGTAAATTAAATCCCAGATTCTATTTTTATTCAAATCTGGAATTTTTCAACAGCCTTCTTTCAACTGACAAACCAGAGTTAAATAGCCTAATACAAATTAACATAAGTATGAAAAAAGAGACCCACATAAGTTTTCGTTATCATTTATCCCGTTATACGGCGATCCCAAACGTCTGTTTCCATGGCCACACTTTTTCTTGGGAAGTAATAGTGTACTCTGCTATCAACAAACAATATTCTTTTAACGTTACTTTACATGGCGCTAAACATGACATGACTTTTCACAAAATAAGCGAGACTAGATGCAAAGCTATTCAAATCACTCGGCGTGCAAATGTCTAAATTGCTTTAAGCTGTTTTATATGGAATTACTCTGTAGGGCCACTTCTGGAAAACGACAATGCAAAACAGCGGCTTTACATTATAACGCACGGGAACAGGTTGTATGAAATCAAATATATCCCGTAGTGTTATCTTTAAGTCCTGAATTATTCACAACGTAGGGTTTCTTTTCGGCTCGCTGTTCACGCAGGCGGTATAAGCTTCGTACCTGTGCCGAGTAGCATCAAAGATAAACCACTGATTTGGCTTCACCTGCTACTGTATTTAGCCAGCCATCAACATAACAAGCCTGGAATCTAACTTAGTTTGCAAGTTAAGTTAGGCGGTTTGTTAGCAAGTTAACCATGAAAGCTAACCGATGCCATTTAAATTCGGATTTTAAACCCTAATGTAATAGCTACAAATATACATCAGCTGGCTAACTTGTTAAGCTAACTAGCTAGTCTGTTGGCAAGCTCCGGTAATGTTACAGCTCGTCTCCATTCGGTGACAGCTGTCATATGGTATCATTTCGCACCCTTTATGCAAACCAAAGTGAACGCTGTGATATAAGAGACATTTTTAACTCGTAGAGAAATGGGTAACTGTCTCCATTTAACCTTTCAAAACTATCAACAATGAGAAACACAAAAGCGGAAGCAGGTGCCACTTAGACTGGCTAGCAAGCTAACGTTAGCTAGCTTAGAATAGGCCCTAACCTGGATGGGAAATGTAGAGATCGGCGTGCAGAAAAACGTAACTTATGACAGACGACAATGTTTACAGAAAGCCGGTGCTGACTGTAATAAGACCAATCCTTTAATGGAAGCTAAACTTCAAACAGAGAAGGCTGTCTTTAATTTTTAATGACATTCTTCAGGTCAGATTTCGCCAGACTACTCCCTCCCTATCCAGCTCGCAAGCTTCCTCTCCGTTAGCTAACGCAGCTCGCTGGCTAGCTACCCTGCCCGGGCTGACAGCACACAAAGCAACATTTTAGCCTACCTTCAGACCTAGAAGCTTAATTCTCATTGTTCAGGTGCAGTTGACATCCGTCGCAGTCAGAAGTGGGTGAAAAGGAGGGTTACGGAATTACTGCACTTGAGTTAAGTATAGATAAATGAAGGTTAAAACAACCGGCTGGTATTCGCAGTTCTTCCCCTGTATATCGGAGTCTCCGTCCCTTGCCCAGCATGCAACACTTCAGAATCGCTCTGTGACATGAAAACGTCACTTCCGTCTGGAGCAGGTTGTTGTTTACCAGACGCTCCAGGACAACTGAGCAAGCAACAGAGACGTGTCTTTTATTGATTGACACCTCTTTGAAGAGTATGTTTTTGGAATGTTTTTTCAAAGTTCTAAGTCAGTGCTCTAGAACTCCATTGCTTTTAATTTCCAGCATTATAATGTTCAATTAAGAACATTCTTATCACATTTGTGATCTTACTTTTAACGTTAATTGTTAAAACGACTTTTTCTTAATTTCAGTCGAATATAGCTTTATTTCTAATGCTACAATACAAATTGTTAAATTTATACGTGCAGTTTACTGTATATCCAAGCTATCTAACTTTACTACAATAATACTGCTTTTTCAAAGGTCGGTCGAATATAGTCTATGTATTAGCAGGAGTAACTTGCCGTTGAGTGTCAGTCATATTAACATATATGAACTAGTATCTCAAAATATCAAGATATACAAATGATTTGCAACAAGTTAGCATGTTATACATTTATGAAAAAGACAAATTATACAACTGAAATTAAAATTTGGGTTAGAATATTATATTTATGGCACTGTTCAAATTATGATCAAATTACCTTGCCTTGTATTGCTTATTCTAAGTTAAACCTGTACTTAACAAAAGTTTTACTGGGGTTACTGGGAAATTACTAGCACCACAGAAGAAAGGCACATATTTACTCTGAAATATGTCATTTAACCAGCATTTGTTCTATCTGAGGCCAAAGGCAGGGAGGAAGAGCAAATGGATGTGACTGTGAGAGCATATTAATGTGATCAATAGCAGTACCGCATGTGTTATTTATTCCACTAACACATTCATCTCAGGCTCGAGTTTCCTGAGCACTCAGTCAAGGACATAATGAATTCAGCCGGCCTTACAGCAGGAAATAATGGCAGAGTGGTGGCAGCAACAAAGGAGAAAATTCCAGACGTTCTTGTCAACAAGTTCTTCCCACTTGTCCTGTCATTAATAAAAACGGGGAGAGTGGACTGGATTGTGCAGAGAAACAATGGGTCCTTTCTCCAGCACAAAATAATTGTGCTGGAAATCAGATGGTAAATGACACAATAACTTGTGGGGAGCAAAACAATGTGCAACTGATGTTGACAAATGAAGGCTTTGTTGTCAGCGCGTTGAATTATTGTAAGAGACCATTACAAACTGTCTCTCTCTATAGGGCTTGAATGGAATAGAGTCCCTAGTTTTTCCAACGGTCCAAATAGGTTATTTTTCCCATGAAGCTTATACTTTTTGTATTTGTTTTTTGCACTCAAGTTGGGTTACATCATTTTTCATCAGTTAAAAGTCTTTATCAAGCTCCCAAACTACCACTCTTGTTCCCCTCACTCGGTGGGAGAAACCAATTAATTTTGAACTGCCTCTCTTCTCCTTGCTTCTGCAGTTTATGTTTCTCATGACTTGGTCTCTTTCTTCACATATAATTGTGGATCATTTGTTCTTCCTCCTGTTATTTATTCTATTGAGATTTGCAGTAATACTCATTGCTTACTCCCTTTTGAAGTACCCCACGGCTCTATTTTAGGTTCACTTCTGTTTTCGTAATGCACCCACCCTCAAGATCCACTCATGGCTTCTTGCAGATGATGAAGTTATGGCTTTCTTCCCGTTAATATTACATTTCGTCTTTATTCTCAGTGTGTCTTATTCATCACTGAACTGGTCTTCAAATGACCATCTCTTCCCTTGCATGTGCTCACACAGTCGTATACTGGGGGATTTTGTCTTCCACTCCTCCATGCTTACATCACATCTAGGTCCCCAGTGGCCTGCCTACAATGCTATTATTACCAATTAATTGTCTCCTAAAGGCATGCTGTCCTTAAACAATAGTTAAAGAATACATTTACTCACATACATTTTTCTTGCTTGTTCATTGGCTTGTTTTTAAATCGGGTTGTGCAGATGATCTTGACATTATAACCTTAAGTCATATTTTATTCTTTAAAATGTACCAAAATGAATCACCTTTTGGGGACAATCCCTGTGAAACGAATCCATGCAGTACACCCTGAAGGAGTGTTTCAAAAGTGTTTTTATGGTGGAAGTATACATCCCATAAAGATGTAAAAAAAAGGCTGATTTTAGGTTTTTCTTCCATCACTGCACTGAATACCCTCACAAAGAATTGTCATTACATCATGTAATGTTTTGTCAATGTTATCACATTGCGGCTATATGGCAGAAACATTTTACTTTTAGATGATGTAGAGCTAATATTTACCAGAGTAAACCTGGTGTATTGCTGCAGTGCGTAGACTCTGTAAATGGAAAAGTTTGTGATAGTTTTTGCGTTTGAGAGCCAGCAATTAAGAAAATATTAGCGTCATGGCACTCAAAAAAACATCATAATGTGTGTGTATAGGGAAAAAAAAATTGTCACCACAAATTAATGTATTGATTTGTCGTAAATAAGAGGCCCCTAGTGTGTGCCAGCCGTTCCTGTGGCTGGGTTCTGCTGACATTGTTTCTGGTGCATTCTGGGAAATGTCTTCAGCCTGAAAATGAACGATCTTGGGGAAAACACAAAGATACATGTTGTCAGACACCATTGCACTCAAACTCCCCAAAAATGGTTTCACAAATTTGCACTTTATTGAGCAGAATATTACGAAATAAAAACAAAACTAAAACTAAATAAATAGAAAGATAATAGCACCTCTAAGGCCCATTCACTCAGTCAGACTGCAAGTGGAAATAGAGCCTATTTACAGACGGGCTATTTGTACAGAAGGCATAGCTGCACTATTACAGTACAATGCAAGGTAACTCTATACATTGCTGGAACAACAATCACCACCAGATCTGAAACAGGCCATCATTCCGTTTCAAATTTATACATGAACAGAACCTTTTTGTTGTTGTAAATTATTCAATTTGGTTACACACTTTATGAAAGTGCTTGTTATAATCATAGATTAACAAGCTAATTATAGCTTGAAAGTGCCTCTTATGAGGGCAGTTGGCTAAATAATTTGGTTACAAAGAAATGTATTGAATTGTCTTTCTTGCATTATGCCATATTCTAACATGCTCATTGTACCTACTTCATAGGTCAAAAGGCATTCATTACCATTGAGAAAAAAAAACATGATTGTACAACACTTAACACAGACACACTTGGGTACAGCCAAAAGCTGTGACATTCATTTGAATTTATAAGGCCTGGTTTCAAGGCCCTTTTCAATGTAGTGTTAATAATAGTACAATACTTATTTGAGGCTGATGAAAACAAAGAAACTTCATGCTTTGTTACAATCCAGACTACAGTGCCCATTGCCCCTTGTGCTGAAATATAGATTTTCCTACAAAGTAATAAAGAGCCTGTTATAATCCTGGCAACACTTCAGCCATGTTATTCGGTCATTTAAAGCTAATCCAGTAACATTGTACATATAGATACATTTCAGATATTTTCGTCACTTTCAACTTCCAATATATTTGTTTAAAATACAACAAAAAATTGAACTTCGTATCTTCAAACAACTTCATAAATTCAAGTGAGTATAATTAAACACACGTTTCACTAGTTTAGGATTTCTTATTGTAGCAAATACAATTCAATGGATGCTGGCCTACCATTGGGTTTAGGACAATTAGGGTAAATGATTAGAGAAAGAACTGGTTCTTTTAAAGCCTGGACTGAAATTGACCCTAAAGATACGAGGCAAGACTTCCTGCTCTTATATCTCTGGAGTCCAGACGTACGAGAAGGTTTTTGTGTAAACAGCAGCAGCACTGCAGACGATTGTTCTCAACCACAGTCACATGATCTAGTCTACATTATTATAAAAGTACTCAGCTGCTGCATCACAACTGCACACACACACACACACACACACACACAAAATCAAAACGCAAGTGGTTCCCAAAAGTTTAGAGCCCACAAACCCCCTCGATAACTCACTACTTTATTAAAAAGCAGCTTAGGGTATTTTTTAATATGGACTTACATTTTATTTATTTATTTATTTATTTATTTTTTAAATCGCATGTCAAAAGAAGTGCATGTACACTGTAACTGGCATCATGTATGTAACATGTATCACGCAACCCATCTCAATCCCTTTCATGACCCACAGTGTGCGGACCATAGCTCGAAAACACTACAGGGGTGCGTCCTGTTAGTGCGTCCTGTACTTTCTGGTGTTTTTCCTGCCCTAAAAAACCATGTGATGTGAACCAGACTCTTTAAAAAATAATAATAATAATTTTTAAAAATTTTGTTGAGCTTTTTCAGCTTTATTTGACAGCACAGTGTAGAGAGACAGAAAGAGTGGGAGCGAGGGAGAGACACGCGACAAAGGCCAAAGGTCGCGCAGCCAGATTCGAACCGCCAACGTCGCGGCTCGCAATGAGCATATGGACGGTGCTCTACAGGCTACGCCGCCGACACACCCCAATCAGACCACTCTTTAAAGAACGAAAACACTCCTACCACCTCTTCCACACTGCCGACAAAGATCAATGATCCATTCATTCAGGCTGATTATTTCTTCAGCTGCTCAAGTAAATACGTTTAGTCTCTCACCCGAGAGAGCCTTAACTGGGAACTGGGGACAGGAAACAGGAAGAGAAGGGAGAAGGTGCAGTTCTCTTGGTGAACCGAATCCTGCTTTTTAATCTGCTCTCGTCTCATCTCCCTCTTCATTCAGCTTTATCTAATCCATTCCAAGGAAAAAATTTTTTGGCCATGTGTGTACAGGAGCAAATCTACAAAATGAGATGGAATTAGTATTTTCATACATGTGTATTCAGGCAATAGACCTAGGTCAAATACATATCTGAATTACTTTAACTCTTTAGATGCTGGTAAAAATGAGAAAATACTCCTCCAAATCCCTGAGGATTTTCAATTAAACATTTTATTCACTGCAACGTACAATCATATGAAAGAACTTATATTTCTGAATATCAGTGAAAAATAAATGTTTCTTTTATAATTCTCATTCTGGCAGGGATTTTACAGGTGTCTGAAAGGTTTAAGTATGTAAAATGATTATTTGACCCAGGTCTGTCAAACATGTGTGCAGATATGTTCAGGATGTCCATTCCCAAACCAAACTTTATTTTTTGTTTTACTGAAGGAAAAATATTTATTAAGCAGACTTCACAAATTGAAAACTGGTCATGGTGCAAGGAAATATTTTCAATCTTTCACTTTCAAGCAATCAACATATCCAACGCTAGGAATGCAAATATTCATGTTTGCCATCTTCTATGGCATGGGTCACAACTTACCCACAATGCACTGCACTTTATTTCCAGTCAAAAAGAGCAATGAAGCCTGCCCAGAAGACAGGGGGAAAACAACAACAACTATCAGAGCTCAGCAGCTACGATGTTCTGTAACAGAGTAATAAAAAAATAATAAAAATACATTTCTAAGCTAAATTCCTCCGGCAGGAACAGTATCGGTCAGCTGGTTGACCCCGATAGCGAAACCATAGACGACGGAGAAGCAGACAATGGCTGAACAGAGAATGAACAGAGCGCTTGATAAACCCCATATCACGTCTCCAGTTACGTGTGAATGAATGGAGGGGGAAGATACCGCACAGTGCGCTGCGCAGCGGCTTATCCGTTCTCCGTGCTTACTGCAGCTGGGAGCGACCCCGCTGCTAGCTGTTACAGCCGCAGGGCATCTTGTTATGAGTATAAACAGGGGCAGGAAGAAGCTAGAGGACAGTCTCTGTCATACAGCCCCACAGCACCCAATCTAATCAGACACTTCTTTTTTAACACAGGCGGTACTTCACAAAAGAAAAAAAAGTACTGGAATGGCAACTCTTTTCCAGAGACATCTTTTCCAGAACCTTGTGGAAGAAGAATTATCTGTGTACTATTCAGAGATTTCCAGTGGGAACGTGTGACTAAAACTGTTCTGTGAATAAGGCTAGCGGCAGGCTATCACCAGGTCAGCGCTTGTACTTAAAACAAGGAGAGAAGACATAGGACCTCACTTCTGGTGATTTCCTGTGTCCGTTAGCATCCCTGCGGCAGGTGAATCAAGGACAATGGCTTAAAGCTGAGCCATGACAAGCCCGCGTCAGCCGGACAACCCCGTGCTCGCAGCCAGACTAATAACGTGATGTGAATAATGCAGTATAATGTATGAATCATGAGATTTACGTGCTACGGTATGGAATCATCGCAAAAAAGAAATGAAAACATTCTTGTTTTTTTACATTACAGATTAAAAAGAGAGAGAGGAAAGCAAGGCGTTCTTCCCCTGTAATAACACGAGAAATCCCACCCGCTTACCTCAATTACAGGTCAAGAAGAGACAGTCAAAAAAACACACAACCCTGTATCTCAGTTAACTATCACAATCACAAAGCGCTACTGGAACTGCCTGTAAACGTTTAGAGAAGTATTATAATACTTGTTCATTTGTAATATGAATTACAAATACTTGTAATATTTCTAATATGATATGCTGTGCACGTCCCGCACCACTGCCGTTTCTAACCACGCCATGGTGTCTACGGTTTATTTATCTGGTCAAAGTGGGAAATCTTAAGTGAAAAGAGAAACTAATTGCCATATAAAATGCTTGCTTCATCCAGAGTGGATATGTACATAGTCAAAGCTGTATTTAAACCACTATATAATTACTGGTGGTTTTATATTCAAATACTTTTTTTATGAAGTACACAACATTCTGCTGTACATTCAGGCTGTTAAACAAAGTTAATAACAGTCAGACAGAAGATGGCCGCTTTGGGGGAATCAAACCCTCCAATTGCATATTTAACCCTGTTCTTAATTAATAGTCCTTAACAAATACGAACGAGCCACCAAGAAGCAAAAGGGCACTCACTTGAGCACCGGTTTGTAATTCTTCATTAGTGGGTGAGTCAATCATTTAATTTAGTCGTTTCTCAAACCAACCCATCGAGAGAAACAAATTCTACTCGCCATTATTAGGATTCTGAAGACAGGAAATGAAGGATCGCAATGAGCAAAAAAGTAATGATAAGCACAAATGATTAATTTCATATCTACAACAGTTATTAAATTAATAACTGCTAATTAAATTAACATAAAACTGCTACATATTGACAAGAGACGTCACAATATAACTATGTCGCTGATTCAATATCCTATTTGCTTTTACTTCAATTAACTGAATTTAAAATGCAGCTCTGCATGGAATACAATTTGGAAAGAATATTGTTTTTACACTGCAATCCTAAACCGTAACTTCTCATAGATAGCCTACCATTGTCTTCTTCCTCATTGATTATTAAATACATTTAGACAAATAAATACATCTATAGATATTTAATTCCTGAGAACCTATGGGTTTTCATCAATACAAAAAAAATGCATTCGTTTAGATTTTCATCTGAAATTTAACCGTTGTGGTCGTGTGCTCTGCCAGCATTCACACGCGTTACATTGTGTTGTCCCTGACAAAACAAATTGACTAATACATTAAATGTTTTTCTTACGGCCAAGACAAGCAACTGCACATTGCAGCCACATGTCCACGAGCTTAGATGGCGGTAATGTGCCCAGATATGGGATATGAAAAGGTAAAGTCAGGCAGTAGACTTTGTAGCACAAGAGAGAATGTGGAGGGTGGAGGGTGGAGGGCGGGGGGGTGGGGAGAGGATTGTGATCATTGTGAATGTATTTTTCAGCCCGTTCTATTGGACGATGTGTCTCGAGACAGGTGTGCATCTTCACCTGGATGAAACCTGTCCGTCGGCAAGGGGGGAGCGGCTTCGGTCAGCCCAGCTTGGTGATCTGTAGACTCCCGTTTATCCTTATCGTGTCAATGGCCGGCAAGGACGCCACACGGTGGTAAAAGTCAAAGAGCTGGTGTCCGTCCACGAATATCCGGAAGCGCTGGTGTTCGCAGTGGATCTCGATCTGCTCAGGTTAAGGGAGAGAAGAGAGAGGGGTGGAGAGGAGCGGGGGTGGAGTAAAAACAATGACGCTTCTTATTTTAAAAATTATATCACTCTGCAAAGTGGGTAATCACTTATCTGAATCACAGGACTAATTTGAGCAGCCCTTTATATTCTATTGTATCCCTATTCTTATTCTGAATACCGTATTTTACTGCGGTGTGTGGTGACATGCACCGGAGCCCGAAGTCGTAGCCTGACAGTGAATCTGTGCAACGTAACAGGACAGCTAAGGTTCAAATCCTTCAACTTTGGACCCCAGACAGCCAGAGAGTCAATGGATTTGCCTGGCCAGGTATCTATCTAGTTCAGAGGTCCTCAATCTTATCCAGAAAGGGCCGGTGTGGGTGCAGACTTTTGTTTAAACCAAACAGTAACACACCTTATTCTACTAATCAAGGTCCTTAGCAAAGACTCTAGTGGATGATTAGTAGACTCATGTGGGTTACTGCTTGCTCGGAACAAAAGCCTGCACAAGCCCTTTCTGGATAAGATTGAAGACCCCTGGTCTAGTTGCAATAAATACTGGCTTCACAGAACCTTCTAGAGCATAGGTGTCAAACTCCCGGCCCGCGGGCCAAATCCGGCCCGCCACGTCATTTTTTGTGGCCCGCGAGAACTTAATTATCTGACGCGGAATCCGGCCCGCCACGTCATTTTTTGTGGCCCGCGAGAACTTAATTATCTGACGCGGAATCCGGCCCGCCACGTCATTTTATGCGGCCCGCGAGAACTTAAGTATCTGATGCGTGTATCTACGTGGCTGGTTAACGGGGATTTACTTTTACGATATAACAAACAAACGCAAACGCGGACGCACACCCGCGGTACATACGTTAAATAAAACGTTAAATGAAGTTTGTATAAAAAAAATTTAAAAAGGCGATCCCCCCCCCCCCCCCCTCGTCAAAAAAAATTCTTGATTGCACCCCTCCCCCGTCAACAATTACAATCGAGGTCCGCGAAAATCCCAAGTATGGTTATATTTATAGTCTTACAGTTACAACCGGCCCTTTGAGGGCAACCATAATGCTGATGTGGCCCGGGGTGAAAATGAGTTTGACACCACTGTTCTAGAGTGAGGCCCATTGAGGGAGATTAAGTGCAAGCTACATTTATATTTCACTCCATTACATTTATTTAACAGACACTCATATCCAGAGTGATTTGCAGGGGGATGTACACTAGTGTACTACCAAAGTGAGCACATCCGCTCATGACAAATCACCTTTTTACAGTAAGCTTTTACCAGGACCAGTACATATTGGTAATTCTGGGGAGAAATTGCTTCTTTTCAATCTTCAGCTCTTGGATTGTTTTTACCATTTACCTTGTCTAACTGTAGGTCTCAAAAGTAGAGGTGGGTAGGCACTTTGTCCCTAATTTTCTTGATCATGATGGTTTGTGTTTTCTTTTCCCTCAAAAGTATACCAATGGTCATTGCTCCAAGGTTACATTACGGATGTCAAATATCTGAAAGATCTGAGAGGTCAAGATGGAAAAAGAGCCATATACCCTGGAATTATGGCTTAACTAAGCAAACAAGGAATAAAAAAAAGAGATGACAGATACCCGAAAAGGCTGGTCCTCGATGAAGGGGAAGTAGGGGATGGGCTTCTCCGCCTCACCCCATGCCCCAGAGACGCAGGCCTTTCGCAGAAACTGCCGGTCCTCGAACTTCGCAGAGAGTTCCAGGGCCACGTCCACGGGGGGCTTCTCCGTCGAGCCACAGCCGCACGTCAGACTGATGTCGATGCTGTGGGGGGGGGGACCCGAGGCGGGAGTGAAAGAAAACCCTCAAAGTTCATAACGAAATGCATTTATATAGCCTAGTAGTGTACCTTCACAAAACATCTGTCACAATTTGCCTCACAGCATACCCCAGTCTACCCCCCCCCACCACACACACACACACACACACACACACACAAAAACAAGCCTTGGGGCAACAGTGGTAAGGCTCCCTTGGTGGCATATCGTACGACACTTTGGGAGGAACCAGATTCATCAGGACAAGTCCAAGCGTCTCTGAACGACTCGGGGTGAAAACCATAAAAGATGACTGAATAATACAACGTCATCAATAATAACAACATTTTTTAAAAACCCACCCGCTCTCATAAGTAAGCAGGCGCTACCATTATTGAGAGTAAACTTCAGCAATCAAAAACAATTCACAACAAACACATTGCTTAGATGCTAGTGATATCACTGTGTCCAAGGTATGCAGACCTTTCTCCTTAGAAATACTGTATTAGAAGCTAAGAGGCAACATTTTTTTTGATACCCTGAATATCTCCAAATGTAGGACTCCGAATGTAGGTTTGAGCATAGACAAGTACGTTGGCACAGTCCGGGTTTGAAACAAAACTATCCACAGTGGCGCCTGAAAGTATTCATACCCCTTCACTTTTTGCACACTTTATTGTGTTGTAGATTTTATTTTAAATGGATAAAATTGCCATTTTTGCCCATCAATCTACACTCAATAACCCATAATGACAAAGTGAAAACATGTTTTTAGACATTTTTGCTAATTTATTCAAAATCTAAAACTGAAATCTCTCATTTACATAAGTATTCGTACCCTTTGCTTTAATGTATTTTTAAAGTATCATATTTCCTATTTGGTCGCATATCCTTTGCATGCTGTTACTTCCTGAAGTCTGTGACCCATCAACATCAAAAAACTCTCGATATCTTATTTTCAGGTACTGTTACAAGCGATACTATAACCTCTCTGCATGCAGTAGATATGGATGGGTTACTTTAAGGGTTGTTTCTCCTGACAAATTTTCCTATTGAACTCTATGGAAAAATTTGTCAGTAGAAGAAACCCTTCAAGTTAACCATCCATATCTACTGTATTTCTGGCAGCAAAGTGATGGTTTAAGGCTTGTTTGATACGTCAGAATCTTGAGGACTTATAGCCATTTAGCCAACCATGTGTTCCATACTGTTCCAGTGTAATTTACAGCTAAATCTAGTCCTACCCCCCAATTCCCATAGAAATCCATTCAAATGCAGAGAGGTTATAGTATCGCTTGTAAGAGTACCATAAAAGAAGATATCAAAAGTCTTTTGATATTGTTGGGTCACAGACATCAGGAAGTCATGGCATGCAAAGGATATGCGACCAAATATTTAAAATGATTACTTTATTCTACATGGGATTTTTTATTAATTAAATAAATTAAGTAAGTAAAAAAACAAATGTGTCATTTGTTCACTCAGGTTCTCTAAAATCAATATTATATTTTGTCTAAAGATCTGAAAACATCCAGTGCGAAAAATATGCAACAATAGAGGAAATCAGGAAGGGGGCAAAAACTTTTCCACGGCACTGTATGTAAATGAGAGATTTCAGTTTTAGATTATTAATAAATGTGCAAAAATTTCTAAACACGTTTTCACTTTAACACAATAAAGTGTGCAAAAAGTGAAGGGTTCTGAGTACTTTCAGACGCCTCTGTATATAGCCCATCCACACAATAGGACAGTGTCTTATCAGGCTGAGCCATCCAGCGGCCCTACCCTACAGATAACATTCTGATTTGGATCATTCAAATGTCATCTTTCTCTCGAGTAAAACTTCCTTATGAGTAGGATATCAGCTGTATACTTTATACATGCTCTGAAATTATAGCTGCTTAGTAAACTCAAAACTTGGCTATACAAAATTTTAAAAAAAATTAACAAAATTAAAAATTTTGTATGGATATAGAGCTATGAGTGACCGTTTGTGAGATGATTTCTGGATTAGAGGACTGTGATAGACAGATATACGATGGGGGGTGGAGCTACGAGATGGAACGAAGGGCAGAAACCAAGACAGATCAGATGACGCATCCTTGTGTGCATATCAACATTCCAAACCCAAAACATCGCGGATCATAAAAGAGTATACATCAAACTACTTTTAATCTTATGTGGACATCGTTATATTTTAAATTCCATGTAGGCTATAATTACCGGGGACTTAAAAAGATAAGATGCTCAGTGCATGCCCCGTGAAGAGCTTTTTGGGTGTTTAAAAACATTGTTTGAAGCGTGCGCCACCTGAAGGTTTCTGGTGAGTGGGCGTGTTTGTTTGTTTTTTTTTGTTTTGTTTTTTAACCTTACAGTAGGACTTTTCACACTGCACTGTAGGTAGCCCAGGACTATATCTCTCTTAGCACAGAGAACGTTCCCGGGACGTTCTAGTAACGTCCCCCAGACATTCATTACATGACGTTTTATTGTAACCAGTAACAGACGTTGCAGGAACGTCCCTGAATGTCCCATGAATGTTATGAGCACAACGTCATAGGGACGTTGCTTGAACGTCCCCGAAAAATGTTATATTGTAACCAAACAGTGACCTTCCTATGGCTTTAATATACGTCCTAGTAACGTTTTTAGGATATCCTTAGGGAACGTCACATCATAACTTTGACAGGACTAAAATGGTACGTCCCTGCCGTACACTGTTTGCTGGGTAGCCAACAGTAGCTACTGATCTGGTTGATAAAGGAAGGAAATCGGAGTCATCTTAAATTTAAATGATACCAGCTCAGTAAAATCAGAGATTGTGGAAAGTAGCGATTAGCCTACCTCTCCGGCTCAGGATCTACGATACCCATCACAATGATCTTCTTCCCCGGTCTCATCCCACCTCTGATACGGCCACTGAAAGGAACTGCCTGGGTGTTTCAGAAAGCGAAAATTTACCAGGCTGACAACACATAATAAGTAGGCACGCAAACCAAGAGCAAGCATGCACTCACAATTTAGCCTAATGTTCCCAATTTAAAATGTTTTATATATATATAGTTTATATTACCAGCAGTCGTATATCTTCTTTGTCCGGAGATATTAGACCGGGATTTTCGAATGAACTGTTCAGCCGATCATCGTCGGTATTCTGCAAATATACATGGGCACACAAAGGAAACCGGATTAACGTTATAGCGCAACTGTGCCCACACAAAACTGAACTGTACTCTTTAAGGGCCACTGCATCGACAGGCTACAGCCTAAAATGTGTGCTTGTATTGGGCTATAACAACACGTCTGGCCACTGGTCGGCTACCTTTCCTTCGCCAATATAGTGAGGACATCGCTCGACCGACAAGTGTCAAACATCTGTCACGTCTAAGGCTGCGGGACAACATTAAAAGCGTGGTGCACGAAGCGCTTCAATTGAGCCTAAATTCGCAAGTAGGCTACTGCCAAACGAAGCTGTAGCTGAACCTTTCGCAATAGCCTGTTCAAAGTACACTACCAATACCACTCAGCAAACCACAATTTAACTAATCCTGAAAACTAGCTACACGAATAGGCTACAGCTGGATCCATAGCTATTTTTCACCTGACATAGCCTATCCACAGTAATGCTGCTTATGTATTTGCTGCAACCAAATACCCTGGTGCAACACAAAAGGATGTGGGACCATGATTGCAATATCTACCGGTACACATTTTAGACTATTTCAGAACAAAGCCGCTCGCGTCTGTGTACGTGTCTCGTTGCGACTTAAATGTAGGCTACTTACAATTCCGTGCTTTTCCGTAGCCGACACCGCCATTTTGTACGCAGAAAACCATAGGAGAAACGGACCGATCAGCTGAGCTCAGAGGCAGACCGGCTCAGGAATGTGTCAGACTCAGGATGCCTGTACGAGGAGACTGCTGTACATTCAAAAGGCTA
This sequence comes from Ilyophis sp. 1 JC-2022, assembly GCA_022702515.1. Lineage (NCBI taxonomy): Eukaryota > Metazoa > Chordata > Actinopteri > Anguilliformes > Synaphobranchidae > Ilyophis > Ilyophis sp. 1 JC-2022. The sequence goes on from CM040405.1 coordinate 84,743,572, forward strand.
TGGCGAAATATTACAGCAAGTAACCCCACAGTATCGTAGGAGACGCCCTTCTCCCTCCAGTCTCGCCCACTTTAGTAAAGAAACGGAATGCTGACATGCGCGACACAAAAAACATAATCCCCGTCTAGCCCTAAACCCTAATTATCCAGCTTCTTTCTGTTAGAGACATTGTTATATGCGGCGGGGAAAAAAAGATATAATTTAAGGGTGTGTTTTTAGAATTTTTCTTAAATAATGGGTGCTGTAGCCTGTTGAGTAAATGTTATGATGAACATTATAGCCTAAGTAAGACTACTGGGGAAAATGTCCAAGTTCTTTCCTTTTGAAAAAAAAAAAAGAAAGAAAATAAATCTGGCGACCATATGCTATGAGATTAGTCAAAGATGTGCTCTCGTAGCCTACTTAGATTGCATCATTTACGTATCGTCATACTGACCAATAATCGGATAATTTATTTTAGGGTAGCCTAATATTTCATAGCCTAGTTTTACATCTGCCATATTGTCTTCATTGCACGCTACAACAGTTGTTCGGTTTGATCTAAATATTGCCCCCACGAGACAGGCAAGTCATTCCTGTGAACACTTAAATGCAAATAAATTGGTTTTTAAGTTTCCATAATTAAAACGACAGGAGGTCCATGGGTGTTAATTAAAAACTTCCGCCCTGCTGGCTGACTGTTAATAATAACATTTTGCTGTGGAGTGTTATAGCCTTGGCTACTTGATTTTCTGATGATCATCATCATCATCGTCATCATCATTATTATTGTTGTTATTATTTACTAGACATATAGGCTACTATTTATCATGACTATTTAATTAATTGTATTTTTGGACAGATGTATGCATATTCTGCTGCGTAAAAAAATGTTTTGGTAGTTGTACTGTATATGGAAGTAAAATCTAAAACTGTTTGTCAATCGATTTGCAGGGCTATTTAATCAGTTGTTTGCTTGGTACATGTAGAGTAAGACGATCCCATGTGTTTGTTTAAATTTTCTAAAACTTTGTTTGCCCCCCCACTGAGCAACACGTGATAGCATTTATAAGGTTTCGTTTAAGCCTTCACAAATACATGAAAAAATGCTGATTAAAGGAGTCTATCATTCACAGTCTGAAGGACTGAAGGAGTCGGAAGGAGCAGTCATGCCCACAACTGTCCTAACACCACAATACCCATGTCAGGGCCATGTCTACGCAGTCAGCACAGAGCAGCTCGGCTGTGGCCTTACATTCGTCCAGTGGGTTTGCTGATGTGTCCACTAAAGCTGAGCTTATCAAACATGCTCATCAAAGGCTACAATGCGGTAGTTTTAAAAGACCACCATTAGATTCAATTTGTAAATACATTTTTTATTACACAGCCCTGCAGGAGAATAATTTAAGCCTTGTCTTTTATTATACTTTATGGGGGAAGGGAATATACTGCAATATATTGTAAATGTGTGGAGTTTTGGAAAATATTATGAAAAATAATTTTGACAGCATCGTAATATAATTGCATATATGCCAATATATTGTGAAGTGTAGCCATATATTTTAAAATATATTACATTTCCATAAGGGATTTTATTTACCATTAGATCAAGGGGCATGCTTGTTAACCACACTTAAATCTAAGCAGTAGAAACCATGTTTGAGTCGATACCTGAAAGTTTGCTCCAATAGGGACAGAGACCGCAGCACTGTGTGTATTGAGGAAAGTCGTGGAAGTGGAGTTTGTGTGTTGAACTTATGACACTGGACATCTCGGGACAGCGGGGTTATTTCTAATGATGGCTAATCCACTTCTCTTAATTCACTTGATTAATGCAATGATTCTATTGAATGTCTTTATTTGATATGTTTGTTTGTGTGTTGTGGGTCTGCCCCACTGTCTGTCCTTTTTGTTGTTGCTGGGGCTACAACTGAAGTTCCCTAAAAGGAAATAAAAGTTATTCTTTTCTATTCTATTCTATACCTGTGGCAAGGATTGAATGATCTTGAACAACGACCTGTCTGTGGGAACCACTTGGAAAAAAATTTATTCCCATATGAAGTACAACTCTTGCGCCCTTATGGAAGATTTTCACCTCAAATTTTTTTAGCTGCATAAAGCAGCCTGCAGGTATGTTAAAAGATGTCCTGCAGGATGGTTTTGCTGACCAAGCAAACGTATTCCAATTAAACCTCACTGCTGCCCTCCCGTGGAGAGTCAGTATAATGACAGGCCACGAGAGGGTGTGCGATTTCTTACTTTGAGCCTGGTCGAAAAATCCAGTTCATGAACCCAATGCTTTCGCCTCACTCCATGACAAAGCAAGTCTGCTTCTTCCCAGACCAAAGCATTTCTTGTACCTGTGAACAGTTCTTTATCATTTATGATGTGAAATAATAGTACATGGGAAAAGTAAGTATGATTATAGAGACATGATTTTGGGGAGCTGGGACAGTGAGGCAGTCATCAAAATTTTTGGCCTGCATGAACCGCAGGGTTTTGGTGGAGTGTTACCCATGCATTTGGAATGCTGAAAAATAGCTGCTTCTGGAGATGACTTCACCTTTAAAAATATCCTTGCGTGGAGTGAGTACTCTAATATGCACCCAAAGGGCCCGACATGTCATTTCAGTTGAGAATTCCCTCATAGTAATATATTTAATTTCTGCACAGTGTACAGGCACTCGACACTCCAAGTGTCCCAAAAGATACGGAGGGAGAGACGGAGGCAGGGCGCGTGGGATTAAAGATTGTGGCGGGAATGACCCAGATTCTGCGTTCGCTTTGGCACGCCAACGCTGTCACACTACCACACTGACAGACATTAAGAGCTGTTGCTAAGATACCATGGAGTCTTACAGCAACACTCCATCCCCACTGTGTTCCCTACGGCAGTCAATGTGTCCTATAACTCAAGATTATCTGGCAATGCAAAAAGTGAACAAAAAAACACAGGAATTCCCCCATTGCAATAAAACAGGAAAAGATTGTCTTGCAAACAACAATATCAGATGTTTTTTTGTCCACTGAAGAAAATCTTGTAACATCTGTCTTATGTGTACTTAGCACAGTAAGGCAGGACTGGGAAAATGAGTGGGTATTCATTCAATACTGCGCCCAAGAGCATCTGTTACAAATAGGCTTGCCACCCGTCCAGGTTTTTCTGTCTGTCCTGGAGAATCTTGGTAATTCTGTAGAGGCTTACATGGACAATCTCTTGGTTCACGGGCAACGTAGCCTATTTATTTATTTATTTAGTGAAATGTGGTGTCCAGGTTTTTTTGTGAGTAAAAGGTGGCAATCCTAGTATATGTATACATTTTTTTTAGAGGTGCGTTTGTTGTCCTTCTTTAATGAGCCATACGGAGACACAACCCTCATGAAATCCACGAGCTGACAGTCCTGCAGAGAGCCACACTAAACCCACATTAATGCTCCTTCTGGACTTTACCTTTCACAACACACCCACACACACGCCAGATAGCACTCCTGTCTGTTTGCCTGCTGCAGACAAGAACAAACAAGCAAGCACATATTTTGTGTAGTCAGCATGTGGTCCCCTTGACTTCTATCACAGGTATGGCATATACAGGGTCTCAGTAGTAAAGCTATTGATTTCACAAGTGCTTCTATTACTCCTGTCTCACTCACACGCTACCTCCTTTACGGATAGAATTTACATAATGTTCGTTATAGTTCATTTTCAAAAATGTTCTTTTCAATTTCTCAAATTACGAAAAAATACACGAATAATAAATTCAATAGTATAATACAGAACTGCATTTATATAGTGCCTTTCATGAATACCAATGACTGGTATTGTACAATGAGGTGAACGGGGGTGGTTTTGAGTTACTGCTGCATTAGCGCCCCCTAGTGACTAAACAGGCACTTGCAGGTTACCCACCAGTCAGAGATGCTTGTCTCTCCCAATCATTGCTAGCTCTCCTGAAGCACTGCGTGGCTTGCAGTGAAGAAAATAATCACTGGCTCACAGGCGAGTGTACCAGAGGAGTGCATTTTACACATTCCCTTCCTTCGCTCTCTTCCCTTGAGTGAGCTATTTTGTGACAAAATTTGTGACGTGCAGCAAGTGAACCTCACAGGTGCTCCGTGAGCGAGAATAGACAGGGAACAAACCAAAACGGAACTGAACGGCCCTCGCAACCGATACAGGAAGTGCTAATCCATAGAGTTTTCACGTGACCGTCCACTTTTTCCACGTGGAGCATTGCATTGTGGGATTCCCTTTTTGCTGGAAGCTTGCATTTTACACCCTTGGTGGAAGGGAGGATAAATGAGAGATTGAGAGAATATAATTATTTCCTGCCCTTTTTTAAATTGTCACTGAATGCCGAATGCCACTTGGTGTGGCTGCCATATTTCATCCTGGCATTTTGGGAATTCTCCCCTTGAAGCAAGAGAAGGGAACAACAGGAGAAAAGCCTAACATTCAGATCCGAATGCAGCCCATGTTTGTGCACGAGCAGCGTGCTCACTGTGTGGATATAGACAGCTTAGCGGGGACCGTATCCGAATGCAGCCCATGTTTGTGCACGAGCAGCGCGCTCGCTGTGTGGATATAGACAGCTTAGCGGGGACCGTATCCGAATGCAGCCCATGTTTGTGCACGAGCAGCGTGCTCGCTGTGTGGATATAGACAGCTTAGCGGGGACCGTATCCGAATGCAGCCCATGTTTGTGCACGAGCAGCGTGCTCGCTGTGTGGATATAGACAGCTTAGCGGGGACCGTATCCGAATGCAGCCCATGTTTGTGCACGAGCAGCGTGCTCGCTGTGTGGATATAGACAGCTTAGCGGGGACCGTATCCGAATGCAGCCCATGTTTGTGAGATGCTACTCTCATAGCGTAATGGTATATTTACAGTCTACTTCTAACCATGATCATCACAGTTATGCTTATTTTATTTCAGTAATTCTAATTACAAAATCAGCTTCAGCTTTTTGAAATCGACATACAATGAATGAAATGCCACTTAAATGAGATGTATACTCATGACATAAGCAAAAAAACACAGTACAGTACAGTTTATCATGTGCGTCTGATTTCTGTGAATGACGTGTCCTTTGATGTTAAAACGATTATTTTACAACGGACAATGTGTTCCCTCATGGGGAATAATCAACTCAATATGTCAATGAATAGAGTACACTCATTTTTCTTCTCTACGGAAAAATGCCATATTTGTGCCAGAGACGCACATCAGTAAACGGGGCCACTATATACAATAAGCAGGGGCCACTATATACAGTAAGCAGGGGCCACTATATACAGTAAGCAGGGGCCACTATATACAGTAAGCAGGGGCCACTATATACAGTAAGCAGGGGCCACTATATACAGTAAGCAGGGGCCACTATATACAGTAAGCAGGGGCCACTATATACAGTAAGCAGGGGCCACTATATACAGTAAGCAGGGGCGCAGTCTAGCATGTTAGTAAATGTAAATGCTGGAGGACCGCTCTATACCTGTAGCTACACTATGCAGCCACAGCCCTTTCACTGCATCTGGGACAGTATATTGAACTTGCACTAAACCTGTATGCATCTTTAAAGAGGGCCTTGTTTTATGTAATGCTGAGAGGAGAGAGAGCTTAGCGCTAAGCACGACGTTTTCAGCTGGACTCGGGCCAGACAGTAAAAGACCCCAAATAGTGGCCGGTTATAGGCAAGGGGAGAGGAGAGAGGACGTGGCAGAGAAACAGCCCATTCGAACCCCCGTTAACCCGTCAGTCACAGGCTGCCGATCCGACTGGGGCTCTGAGATGCAGTGTTAAATCAACTCTGACAGAGTAAGTTTTATCCTGAGTGCATTTTATCTCTCTTTAGACGCACACAAACGGAGTTAAATTAACACTGGACAATTCAGTTGCTCGCTTGCGTTCTGGTCCTTGAAAATCCGACACTCAGACAGCCCTCTTAGCCAATCACTTCTGTTCCTCCCAGGGCTTAGCTCCTGTGAACTGAGCTTGGCCAGTTTAGACTGGTGATAAGAGCACTGTGTATTTCCACACAGGGACTGAAGGAGCCTTTGTGTCAGAGGCTACATGCACACTTATAGCCTGTGACCTTTATGAAAGGTCACCGCATAAGCATGAAGGGGCCATCATAATGTCATCCAAAGGGAATACCTAGGCTACAATAGTGAAACTAATTAAGTCAACAAATGCATTCCTTTATTTTAAAGTGTGTAATCACAAATATCTGATTAGAATGTTCCTAAGTGAACATTCTAATGCTGATGTAACAATGGAGTTCTAGAACACTGGCTTAGAGTTTTGAAAATAAAAAACATTCAGAAAAACCTGCTCTTCAAAAGATTTAACGATCATCTGTATGTTTTTCAAAGCCACAAAAAGGGTGCATTGATGTATTGGTGAATTTACTTCTTTTGACTTTGACAACGAGCCATTGGTCACTGCAGTGTAAAGGGTATATTAGAATGTTCCGTGTAAAAACCAACTCTGATGTAGTACGTTTGGTCCACCTTGGATTCCGACAAATTCTATTAGAGTTGATTTAACACTGAGACATTTTTGCTGTGATCACACACACGCACACACACACATACAAAGAGTGATTTCACAAACACTGAAATTAGGAGGTTCAAATGGGCAAAGGGAACTCACATGACCTGATCACATGAGCTGACATCACCACTTTTTATGGTTAGTGCCAGCCACACTGTTCCATAACTGTCTCCCTTTAGTTTAATAAATGAACGTGACACAACTGTGAAACCCAATCAGGCTTAAAATCACAAGGCTATACTGGCATGAAAAGCCCCCACCTGACAACAGCACAATAGCCACTACAGAATGGTTCGCCTACAGTATATCGCATCACTTCTATTGCTGGAAACATCCTTCTGAAGCTGCAATCTCATTCTTTCTCTTTTTAACCTGGAGTTACATACAGTACTTCCCTTATATAATAGAGCCAAAATGGCTGAAAACAGAACAGATTCTGTTTATGCAGCTTTAACAAGGACCTTGGTAAAAAAAAAAAAAAAAAATAACTAAAAAAACTAAAAAAACGGCGCTTTATAACAGCATCAGCAAAGACGCTTTTTGGCTAAAATAAAGTCATGAAGTAAAACAAAAAAAACGACAAATATTTCATACACAACTCCCCCCCCCCACACACACACACACACACTTTTTTACATTACATTACATTACAGTTATTTAGCAGATGCTTTTATCCAAAGCGACATACAATAAGTGCGTACAGAGACATCATCGAAGTAACTACAGAACAAAAGCGAGTCGCCCTGCTGTAGAAGAGCGAAGTGGTCGAGCTGGATTAAGCCCTGCAGGTAGGCGGGGCTTTTTATGCTGAACATACAGTCATACCTCTACAGCAGGGCTCTCAAACCCTAGTCCTGCTGGGGGGCAGTGTGATAAAACACAGGTGGCCATGGGTTTAATAGCAAAGCGCATCGCTTGAAGTGTCTTTGCAAAGGCCCTGGCGAATGGGGTCAGAACACGACAGCTATTGTTGTTTTGTGTTCTTTTACCATTCCTCTGCAATACGCCAAAATAAATAAAGGCTTTTAAAGGGTATTTTTTTCTCTTCCTCCTCTTTCTGGTTCAGAACAGGAAGTGATGTCATGCACTGGCACTCATGCACAGGGGACAAGTGGAGAATGCACAGCCCAGTTGGGCGCCAAATTATTTTTTTAAAAAGACAATTGGGGAATGTATTGTGTGTGTGTGTGTGTGTGTGTGTGTGTGTGTGTGTGTGTGTGTGTGTGTGTGTGTGCATGCACATTTTCTCAGGGGATTAGTGATCTTGAGTGCATTATAAGAGGGTACAGGACTTGAGGTTAGTAGCTTCTACTCACTAATGAATCATTAATGAGAATGAACACATATCCACATCCATAGCTATCAGTTGTTTCCGTGTCATGAAATTTTAATGGAGGAGAGACTCAAATTTTAAAAAAACATTTAAATGGAAAAATGAAAGGAGAAATATTTATAAAAACATTACACATGAATGCCTACAAAGTTATATTTAGCATTGTCCCCTAATAAAATGCAATGTATTCATGTTAAATTTGTATTGCTAGAATTATTCATATTACATTTTTTACAGAACACTTTTAAAGCAATCAGTATAGAAAATACCTGTTTTCAGTGTAAATTTAGCATACTGATCAAATGTAGCCACCATTCTTTGCAACTCACTTACAAAGCCACCGTGACAACTGGGGAAATCGTTTTTTTCTGACGTAAGTTTCAAGATGACAGTGGGATGTTCAATTAAATTGAATTAACTTTTTTGAAATAACCCCTCGATATCAATTGCTTTAAAAAAAAAAAAAAGAGTGTGGCAAAACATAGCCACCAGGGGGCATTTAGTGCTCATATTTAAGTTGCAGCTCTGCACACAGATATAACGGGAGGTATTATTTAATTAATATTAATTAGAACGTTTTTAGGGACACTGGTGGTGATGGTTGGAAAAATGCTTTCAACACATTACTAATGATGTCATTGCAGGGCTTTGCAGAAATTAATTGCAATATTGTCAAATTTTTTCAGGAATGACCATGCTCTAAGTGAGTCTTCACCTTTCACCTTTCCCCATTCATCTGCACTGATTTATGACACAAACAAACAATGCTATCTGGGTGTGTCCCAATACTTGAAAAATGCACCCTCCCTTCCTCCACTACCACCTCCTCTACTCTGTGCCCCGGAAAGCGATCTTTGTGTCCTAATCTAATGTTGCTGATTACTTGATTATCTTAATTACGTATTCATGGTTACATATTAACTAATGTCTCGACGCAAACCGCAATGTCAGGTACATTGTATACTGTACATGCAAATACTTGTACTCGAAACGTTCAGACAGTTTTGCATACTTTCGGTTAGGAGAGGTGGTAGTGGGGGAAGGGAGGTGGGGAGTGAAGAATATTGGGACACAGCCCTTGTCTTGTGTGCATGAATGCCAGTGCATGACATCACTTCCTGTTCTGAACATTTATATAAAGGGTGTGTCCCAATAATCAAATAATGCATCCTCCCTTCCTCCACTACCACCTCTTCTACTCCGTGCCCCGGAAACCGATCTTCGGTTCCTCCCTCCCTCCACTGTCCCAATAGTGGAGAAGACGAGCGAAGCGGCTTCAAACTCGGCTTTTCCTCCCCTCTGGTGAAGCATACATCGATGTATCCTACTGCGGAAGTTTTTGTTCACATTTTTGGGTGACATCATCGTGTTCACGCCCACAGATATTTAAGAAAAGGCAACAGTGATGATGCGTAACTATGCCTTTTATGAATTTCCCCAAGATAATGATGCCCCAATGCAAGATATTTAGCCTAAATTGTGTGCTTCAGTAGGTTATTAGCACACAAAGGACATAGCATCCACAACGGATAACAAAATGCCAGTCCGTTTTTGTGGTTCATATCCTACATAAAAATTTGACAATTTAAGTCGGGGAAATAGCTTTATTTATTTGCTTCCACATTAACGTTGCTTATTAATGAACATGACTATGCATAAATATAGCCTAAGCATGACAGCTACCATTTCAGTATGTGAATATGCATTAATGAATTTATTCAACCATTCCAAATGGCCTTTTTAAACTTTATTTCAGATGTTACAGTAGAGTATAACACTGAGGTGTGTGTGTGTGTGTGTGTGTGTGTGTGTGTGTGTGTGTGAGAGAGAGAGAGAGAGAGAGAGAGAGAGAGAGGTTGTAGAGGTGCAGGCAGTGGGGTGGGTGTAGAGGACCGTATTTCACAGACACACAGAGCTCATGTTGCTGAATGCAGGAGGATCGTGAGGACTGTAACGCAATGCTGTTGACGAGCCCTCAGGTCCCCTGTAGGTGTGAGCTTTCTGCAGCTGATGTGCTGCCGTGCCATTATCAACACTTTCTCTTGCTCCTGAAGTTAGCGCTCCTGCTGTTAGCGCTCCTGAAGTTAGCGCTCCTGCTGTTAGCGCTGCTGCTGTTAGCGTTCCTGAAGTTAGCGCCGCTGCTGTTAGCGCTCCTGCTGTTAACGCTCCTACTGTTAGCACTCCTGAAGTTAGCGCTGCTGCTGTTAGCGCTCCTGCTGTTAGCGCTCCTGAAGTTAGCGCTGCTGCTGTTAGCGCTCCTGAAGTTAGCGCTGCTGCTGTTAGTGCTCCTGAAGTTAGCGCTCCTGCTGTTAACGCTCCTGCTGTTAGCGCTACTGCATGGTGTTCAAGGTCTCGCGTTAGCATGTACACACACCTACACATACAGGTAACAAAATGCATACCCATGCACACTGACATACGCACATAAACACGTAGAAATACAGACACATAAATACATACAAACATTCAAATACACACACACACACACACCTGTGTACATCTTTGCAAAGACACACATGGACACATGCTGCACACACACACACACACCCACACACTAGAACATATACTGTATGTACACATATGCACATGTATGAGCATGTGTGTATGTGTATGTACACAGATACATGCACATTCACATGTCCACACATACACTCGCACATAGTATCCCTCACTTCCAGTAACCTAGCGACCTTGAACCAACCCAGGCGGAGGAGGAGGAGGTGTCGCCTTACAGCAGCACCTGGCTGACAAAAGAAGATAAAGATGGAGAGAGAGAGAGAGAGAGAGAAAGAGAGAGAAATAGGCTCAAATAAATGCCTAGCAGATGAGGACCCAATCGTACGCTCCCAGCTTATTCTTACTTACAGTAATATTGCCTCAACAACAGCAGGAAGCACTGGAGGCACATTTAGGTGACCTCCGATAAAACTGACAGGCTCGTTCATCCCAACAATCAGCCAGAAAAACAGGTTCAGACTCGAGAAGATTATCAGCTGAACGGAATGTTCTCATCCTCTCCTGCTTCTCCCTCATTGGCTGGCAGTGTTCTAGAACAGTTTCTCTGAGGTTACCAGCATGTGCCAAAGACGCCCTGTCTAATCTGAACAGTAGAGAGAAAGAGAGAGAGAGAGGAGCTTAGTAGTAGAAGAGTATTGATTTACCTCAGGTATGGGTCAGTGACGCGACCCTTACCTGTGGCCTGCTCTGAGTTGCCCTGCATCGATCTGTCCTTCTGTTTGCAGCAGACCTAGTGAGATTACTTTCCTTCCTCATTAAATATTTACCTTTCCTGCCGTGGGGGGGGTTGGGTGAGTCAAAGGTCTCCTCTCATGTGCACTGTTTGCGCAATCTATTGATGTGTATGAGAAACTGTTTTTACATTATAATTTACACGTGCAGCAGAACGTTGTGTGAGGGACGTCTTCCTGACACACAGAAGCAGCAGACAGTGGTCAGAAAAGGGAGAATTTGTCTGGCTTTTACATGCTGGAGGAAAATATATCTCCAATAAAAGTAGATAATTCATGTATTCAGTATAAAAAGTAGTCAAAGGTTGACGCAAAATCACCTCCTTCATTTCCCAGTATGCACTAGTAATATATGTCAGGACGACTCACGTATTGAATATATGGATGAATATATAATAATGTTAGTTTGGCGCTGATCATCAAAGTCAAAGTCAAAGTGTTTTTATTTATCAAGTGCACAGTATAACACAAGGTCATTCTGAACAATGAAATTCTTAGGACATGGCAAGCAACAACTATGTAGTAGGCATTAAAAACAAACAAAAACAAAAACATATATAAAATTGTTAAAAAAAAAAAAAAAAAAAAAAAAAAAAGTCAAATAAGGGCAAGAATAACAAATATAAATATACATAGCGGTAAAACACTAGCAGCAGTTCCAGATATGGACAGTAGGAGTAGGAGTATTAAATATAAAGTGTGGAGGTGCCGATAGACATGTGCAATAGATTAAATTAAGGTGATGTACAATGAATGTACATAAGAAGTGCCTAGAGCATACAATGAGGTGCGATGAATGCGATTAATGCTGCTGGTTGAGAAGCCTGATGGCCTGGGGGAAAAAACTGTTTGTGAGTCTGGTAGTCCGTGCCCGAATGCTCCGGTAACGTCTACCAGACGGCAGCAGCGAGAACAGTCCATAGCCTGGGTGGCTGTAGTCTTTTATGATTTTCTGTGCTTTCTTAAGGCATCGCGTGTGGTAGATGCCTTGCACAGAGGGGAGGTGGCAGCCAATGATGCGCTCCGCTGTCTTCACCACCCTCTGGAGGGCCTTGCGATCAGCAGCGGAGCAGCTGCCATACCAGGTAGTAATGCAGCCAGTGAGAATGCTCTCAATGGTGCACCTGTAAAAGTTGGTGAGAGTTTTGGCAGACATGCCAAACTTCTTGAGTCTCCTCAGGAAGTATAGGCGCTTTTGGGCAGTTTTTACTGCCGCGACCGATTGCCTGGACCAGGATAGGTCATCGCTGATGAACACACCGAGGAACTTGAAGCAGGAGACTCTCTCCACTTCAGCTCCATCGATGTGAATGGGGGCGTGACCCCCCCCCTGTCGCTTCCTGAAGTCCACGATCATCTCCTTAGTCTTGCAGACGTTGAGAGAGAGGTTGTTGTCCTGGCACCATGTTGCTAAGATGCTGACCTCCTCTCTGTAGGCGGTCTCATCGTTGTTGGAGATGAGACCCAGGATGGTGGTGTCGTCTGCAAACTTAAGGATGGCGTTGGAGCTGCGCGTGGCCACACAGTCGTGTGTGAACAGGGCGTACAGGAGGGGACTGAGTACGCAGCCCTGAGGGGCTCCGGTGCTCAGGGTCAGTGCAGAGGAGAAGCGGTTACCCATTCTCACCACCTGGGGTCTGCCCGTCAGGAAGTCCAGGATCCAGTTGCAAAGGGAGGTGTTAAGACCCAGGATCCTGAGCTTGGGAATGAGCTTAGCGGGCACAATTGTGTTGAATGCTGAGCTGTAGTCTATAAACAGCATCCTCACGTATGTGTTACCCTTATCCAGGTGGGAGAGGGCGGTGTGCACTGTCAGGGTGATGGCGTCGTCCGTAGATCTGTTGGGACGGTATGCAAATTGAAGGGGGTCCAAGGTGTCAGGAAGGGAGGAGCAAATGTGGGTTCTGACTAACCGCTCGAAGCACTTCATGATGATGGAGGTCAGTGCTACAGGGCGGTAGTCATTCAGGCAGGTGATGGAAGGTTTCTTTGGTACGGGGACAATGGTTGTCTGTTTGAAGCAGGTGGGGACTGCAGACTGTTTCAGGGAGAGGTTGAATATAGAGGTAAATACCTCCGCTAGCTGGTCAGCGCACGCTCTGAGGACACGGCCTGGAATTCCATCTGGCCCTGGTGACTTCCGAGGGTTTACTCTTTTAAAAGCTCTCCTCACGTCAGCCATAGATAGGTACAGAGCGCAGTCATCCTGGTCCTCAGCTAGTTTTTCAGAAGGGATGGTGTTGCTCACCTCAAACCGTGCGTAAAAGGTGTTGAGCTCATCGGGAAGAGAGGCGGCGGGCTGGGCATCACTGCTATTTCTCCCTTTGTAGTCTGTGATGGAGCGCAGTCCACGCCACATGCGTCTGGGGTCGGAACTGTGGTAGTTGGACTCCAACTTGTCCCTGTAGGCTCTTTTTGCATCTCTGATGGTTTTCCGTAGGTCATATCTGGACTTCCTCAAGGCCTCCAGGTCCCCAGATCTATAGGCAGAAGACCGTGCTCTGAGTTTAGCACGGACATCACCATTAATCCAGGGCTTTTGGCTGGGGAAAGTCCTAACATTGACTCTCGGGACAACGTCATCTATGCACTTGGAGATGTAGGCTGAGACAGAGTCTGTGTATTCATCAATGTCCCCATCAGCTGCAACACAGAACATCTGCCAGTCTGTGGTTTCAAAACAGTCCTGCAGAGTGGCAATGGATTTCTCACTCCAGCGTTGAACTGCTCGAAAAACCGGTTTTTCCTGTTTTAGACGTTGTCTGTAGGTTGGGAGGAGAAGAATGGAGGTGTGATCCGCCTTACCAAAGGCAGGGCGGGGGAGGGGTTTATAGCTGTCCCGTAGTTGAGAATAACAATGGTCAAGAGTCTGATCACCACGGGTAGGAAAGTTAATATGCTGGTGATATTTAGGCAATACTTTCCTCATATTAGCCCTGTTGAAGTCGCCAACAACAATAGAAGCTGCCTCAGGGTGAGCGTTCTCTAGTCCATTAATTACTCCGTAAATGTCCTCTAGTGCGCGTGTTTTATCTGCCTGCGGGGGAATGTAAACTACTGTGATTATGGCGGAGCTGAATTCCCGAGGGAGGTAGAAGGGACGGACTTTTACAGTTAAGAGCTCCAAGTCTGGTGAGCAGTGTTTTGTAAGCACTGCTACATCCGAACCCCAGCGAGAGTTAACCATAATGCAGACCCCACCGCCTCTGCGGTCATGGATCTGCTGTACTTCTATCAAGCAAGTAGCATGGCCCATCTCCCCTACTAAACAGGAGATACCAAACCCCTCAGTACATAGAAACAGATGCAAACAACAGGTGGAGGCTGGGGTGGTGGAGGGTGAGCAGCAATGTTTTTAGAACAAGCAGCAGCGAAACAAACAAAGCAGTGCAGCCAAAAGCAGTATGGGAGATGTAGTCTCGCTTTTAAAAGCAGTATGGGAGATGTAGTCTCGCTTTTAAAAGCAGTATTGAAGATGTAGTCTCGCTTTTAAAAGCAGTATGGGAGAGATCCAACTCTCGCTTTTAAAAGGGGCGCTCCATTAGCAGTGTGCATGTGATTACTTGAGTATGAGAACATGAGTTTGCTGAGGCCGACCATTGGTCGGGCACAGCAAGAGTTTCCTGACAGAAATTGCTCTGCGAACTTGCACATTCATCAGAAGGGATATGCAAGAATAGTTTCCATACTGATCTGTAAACTATTCTGATTCTCACATTGATCAGTACACTAGACTGATTCTCACATTGATCAGTACACTAGACTGATTCTCACATTGATCAGTACACTAGACTGATTCTCACATTGATCAGTACACTAGACTGATTCTCACATTGATCAGTACACTAGACTGATTCTCACATTGATCAGTACACTAGACTGATTCTCACATTGATCAGTACACTAGACTGATTCTCACATTGATCGGTACACTAGACTGATTCTCACATTGATCGGTACACTAGACTGATTCTCACATTGATCAGTACACTAGACTGATTCTCACATTGATCAGTACACTAGACTGATTCTCACATTGATCAGTACACTAGACTGATTCTCACATTGATCAGTACACTAGACTGATTCTCACATTGATCAGTACACTAGACTGATTCTCACATTGATCAGTACACTAGACTGATTCTCACATTGATCAGTACACTAGACTGATTCTCACATTGATCAGTACACTAGACTGATTCTCACATTGATCAGTACACTAGGCTGATTATCACATTGATCAGTACACTAGACTGATTCTCACATTGATCAGTACACTAGACTGATTCTCACATTGATCAGTACACTAGACTGATTCTCACATTGATCAGTACACTAGACTGATTCTCACATTGATCAGTACACTAGGCTGATTCTCACATTGATCAGTACACTAGACTGATTCTCACATTGATCAGTACACTAGACTGATTCTCACATTGATCAGTACACTAGGCTGATTATCACATTGATCAGTACACTAGACTGATTCTCACATTGATCAGTACACTAGACTGATTCTCACATTGATCAGTACACTAGACTGATTCTCACATTGATCAGTACACTAGACTGATTCTCACATTGATCAGTACACTAGACTGATTCTCACATTGATCAGTACACTAGACTGATTCTCACATTGATCAGTAGACTAGACTGAATTTCATTAGACCCTTTCAGCTGAGTCCAGCTGTGATCCCAGGGGTGTGTTTTTCTTGTGGGGTACCATTAAATAAGAAGAGCCGGGACAGTCCACTTCAGTTTCTCACCCAGTTATTGATGAGGCGCACCATCCCAGTTTCACTAAACATGGCCTCCTGTTCTCTGTCTTGTATGTCCAACGGGGGCGGGGGCAAAATGGAACACGAAGAGGAGCCAAAATGGAGGGAGTGCAGCAGAAGGGGCTTGGTGTCCATTTGAATGCTCTCCCGATATTTAGACATTAGTGATATGAATGAGATAGATTTCAGGGAGGCCTCTGGCAGGATGGGCATGGATATCGATCCCCTCATTTTCCATGGCCAGAGTGTCCCAGGGGGAGTCTAAAACGGCCCAACCTGGGGAGTGAAATTACTGGCACCATACTTTCTTTCAAAAGAGCACAACCATTAGTAGCAATCCGAACATCTGTAGAAATGAGTCGCTCACATGATGGGGGAAGAAAATTTTAACAGGAAACTCATAACAGGATGATAATTCCATAACAGCGTTTTTTTTTATTCTTCTTCTTTTTTTTCCAGTGAGATCCTGAGGGGGCTCATCACTTCTCCTCACTGTAGATCAATTCTGGACAGTCTCCCCTCCTGGATCGTTACACACGGAGCAGACTAGAGGCCATGTGAGGACTTCTGACTGGATCGGTCATCCACCCTCTTACGAAAACACAGTACATTGCAATATACTGCTAATTTGTTAACTCGAAAATATGACGATAAATATATTTGACAGAAATGTTTTTTTCAGGTGCTGCTTTTCCCCCCCCATGTGTCTCACGCCCCAAGCCATCGCCATTTTTATCATTCTCAGCCAAGTTGTTGCATCGCAGCGCTGCCTGGCCTTGCTTGACTGCAAAGCGCAGGGGCGTGCCTCGGCGTGAATACACACGGCAGCCTGGGGCAGGAACATGGTACTGATCCTTTGTGAAATCTCGCCTCTCTGGCTCCTCAATTATTCGGCAGCCTTTATTAAGCTCTCTGTCACCAACCCTTTGAGGTGTTTTGCAATGTTTCAAAATTATTTTTTTCTAAATTCTAAGTCAGTGTTCTAGAACTCCATTGCCTTCAAATTGCCAGTAGTGATTGTTACATCAGCATTAGAATGTTCAGTTACGAACATTCTAGTCACCTGATTTGTGATCTTACACCTTAATGGGTTAAACTGACCAACTGTGCTTTATTCGTTCTGTCCCTCCTGACATAATCACACCAGATGCTTGAGGTGAACCTCATTGTCAATGTGGCAATCACGTGTCCAATGCAGGTAGCCATTTCGTTTCACACTGCCACTGTACACACAAAACGAAAACGGTACATCTAACAATACAAGCTAACAGCACACAGAGTTCTGGATAAAGTATTCAGGCACTAAGGTACAAGACTCTAAGGATCCTGTTCTATGTTCTTCCTATTTCACCATCTTCTTGCCTGGAGCAGTGCTGAAAAGGTGTCAGGTGAGTTACCTGCATGTACCTTACATTCCAGGTCTTCAGGTATTGACTGGAAGGCACATTTATAACTTGTTGCACCTCCCCAAGGCCTTTCTCAGTGAGAACGTATGGAAACCGGATCTTTGTGTTTTAATCTAATGTCACTGATTACGTCTTAATTACGTATTAATGGTTACATATTCATTAATGTCTCGACGCAAACCGCAATGTCAGGTACATTGTATACTGTACATGCAAATAACTTGTACTCGAAACGTTCAGACAGTTTTGCATACTTCCGGGTAGGAGAGGAGTGGTAGTGGGGGAGTGAAAAATATTTGGACGCAGCCAGGATTTATAACTGGAGATATATGGGCTCTATTGCGCCCCCACCAGGACAGCTGGTGCCATGGCAACAGGAACTATAGATCTGCTAAATGTACTTCAGGATCTCATAGCGTCGACCCCAATAGGCTCCTTCTATTAAATTAATACCACTCTGCAAGCCCTTTAAACTGCTGGGACTAATCGTGTGTGTGTGTGATTTACACATTACACATGAAATAGTATGACTCTTCCTATAAGTGAATTGCTGTGAACTGTATATCACAGCACACATATGGTTAGAATCAGAATTAGAGAGATGTCTGGTCGGTCACAGTACAGTATGTGCCCAAAATGGTTGCATGTGTTTTTTTCCTCTATGGACTCTCTTTGGGTAGGCCAAACTGTAGTCGTCCTGTTTTTTTTTTTTTCTGTTAGTTATCTCCTGAAAGATACAGCCCTCCCCTTCCTGCCGCGTTGGTTGCAACACTCTTTTAACATGTGTGGTGGAATCATTCAATTCCGTCCCTCTGTTTGCCCAAGAAGTGTCGGGTCTGCGTGTGTCTGCCACGTGCATGCCGATCCCGTGGGAGCAAAGGGCCTCGGTGGTGAAAATTGGACAGCACAAGATTCCATCGGCTCTTTGTGATGTCACACTGTTCCCAGCATGCCCCTGCACTGGACAGAGCAGGCTGTGAGTTGCAGTTTTTCCAAACACAACACTTGAGTTCTGCAAGGTACTATAATCACATTGTGGTGATTACGCAACACTTCTTCCTGGAAGAGTCTTTCCAGTCTGTCCTGTCTAGTTTATGTACAATTACAGTAGCTCAGGTGTCCACAGGTACAGTTTCAAACTTGCAGACTACAACATTTATTGATGTTTGCATTTTGATATCGACCCGCAGGAACCAACTCGGTGCCAAAGAGTTATTTATAAAATGAATGGTCACTTGATATAATTTCCATTTGTGGTTCATATCCAAATATGTTTTCACAAAGGTTGTCTCATACAAACAGCATTTTAAAAAAATAAAATGCATAATCATATACAGTATGTCAAAAAGCTCCACTGTATTTAGTGCTGTGGTAAATTGAAATGGTTTAATGGTCTGTAGCCTGTATCATGTGGTCTGTAGCCTGTGGCCTGTATCACGTGTTCTGTTGTCTGTATCATGTGGTCTGTAGCCTGTATCATGTAGTCTGTGGTCTGTAGCCTTTGGCCTGTATCATGTGTTCTGTTGCCTGTAGCTTGTGGTCTGTAGCCTGTATCATGTAGTCTGTGGTCTGTAGCCTTTGGCCTGTATCACGTGTTCTGTTGTCTGTAGCTTGTGGTCTGTAGCCTTTGGCCTGTATCATGTGGTCTGTAGCCTGTGGCCTGTATCACGTGTTCTGTTGCCTGTAGCTTGTGGTCTGTAGCCTGTGGCTGTAGCCTTTAACCTGGGGCCTGAAGCCTGCGTTAAGGGGGGAAAGCTCTACCCCCTCACAAAGGCAGGAAGGAAAGAAGCCTGTGAGACTTCCAGACCTGCATCTGATTGGCTACAGGAGCCGGGGAAAGAAAAGGGCAACAGAACCCAATGCATATTTTATTGAGTGAGCGCCAATACTGACCCTGAATAAACCCATTTGAATATTCCACAAACGCCTCTAATGAAGAGATTACTCCTCTCCTACACACCCGAGTTGGAGGAGGCCAGCTTGTGCAATGCATTCCTTTTGTTTTTTTATTTATTTTTGGTTAATTTCCACCCGATCCCCTCAGCCTTACAAGACAGGGCTGTGTTCACTAGCAGTGGAGCAACAGTGGCTGGATGCATGCCAATTCCGGGGGGGATTTCTACCCTGGAAGAGGAGGCTGAGGTGACCTCTGACCTTGACGACAGCGAGTGAGAGCAGAACAATCCCCTTTCCCTGCTAAATAAAAGTTAGGACGTTCAAAGGCAATGCCAACTATCACTAACGGTCACCAAGATTTTCTCTCAACTCAGAAAGCAACTGTTGTAATAAATAACTGCGAAACAATGAATGGCTCTTGACACAGTCGCAGTAAGACAAAGTTAAATAAACACACACATATAGACACAGACATACCTGCACACACATACACACACACACACACACACATATAGGCACAGACATACCTACACACACATACACACACTCACACACACATGCAAATAATGTTTTAGAATATTGAGAAACAGAAACAGGACATTGGAAGGAGAGAATCTGCCGAAACAACTTTGTTCCTGCAGCTGTTAGATTGCTTAATGACTCTGGACGTCTCAAAACAGTGGGGCGGATGAGGAACTGCTGTTGCTTTTGATGCTCAATTTTTCATCATAACTAATAATTGGTTCATTTAATTTTATGTAATTTTGATCATAATGCTATTAATAGTAACTTTAATCATAATCATATTTTACTCCACTCATGCCTTCACTTTGATGTGAGGCGTGTGATTAAATTTAATGTCTTTATTTAACATGTTTGTTTGTGTTTTGTGGGTCTGCTGTCCACTGTCTTTGTTTTTTTTGTTGCTGGCAACTATAACTGAAGTTCCCTCACAGGAAAATAAAAGTTATTCTAGTTTATTCGATACACACACTCACACACACAGATGTACACGTGCATGCACAGACACATGCATACATACACACACACAGGCACATGTACACGTGTGCAGGCACATGTGCAGACACTAGGCACAAGTACACACACACATACACACATGTACATGTGAGCAGACACAAGTGTAGGCACAAGTACACACGCACGCACTTACATGTGCACACACATGCAGACACTAGGCAGTGGGCACACACACACACACTCACATGTGCACGAATGTACACGTGTGCAGACACTAGGCACAAGTACACACACACATACACATGTGCACGCATGTACACATGTGCAGACACTAGGCACAAGTACATACGCACACACACACACTCACATGTGCACGCATGTACACGTGTGCAGACACTAGGCACAAATACACACACACATACGCACACACACACACTCACATGTGCACGCATGTACACGTGTGCAGACACTAGGCACAAGTACACACAAACACACACACACTCACATGTGCATGCATGTAAACGTGTGCAGACACTAGGCACATGTACACACACACAGACATACACACAAACTCACATGTGCACGCATGTACACGTGTGCAGACACTAGGCACAAGTACACACACACAAACACACTCACATGTGCACGCATGTACACGTGTGCAGACACTAGGCACAAGTACACACAAACACACACACACTCACATGTGCATGCATGTAAACGTGTGCAGACACTAGGCACATGTACACACACACACACATACACACAAACTCACATGTGCACGCATGTACACGTGTGCAGACACTAGGCACAAGTACACACACACAAACACACACACTCACATGTGCACGCATGTACACGTGTGCAGACACTAGGCACAAGTACACACACACAAACACACTTTGCTAAACTGAAATGCCAGCAGTAATTCATGCTGATTCCTCATTTTGAGCAGAACTGCCAGGAGCACGGTGACACAGCAGATCACGGCTGGTCTCTGAGGGCCAGGATCCCGGGCCTGTCCATCGGGGGGGGGGGCTGCAACCCGCCGCAGCGCCACGTGGGGGGGGGGGGGGGGGGCACAAACCCTCGCTTCGCTAAAAAGGCCTTTCCAGAACTTTCTCTGAGGATTTCACCTGAGAAACCTAACCCCTCCCAAAAGACCAGGCACTCTGATCCTGACCCAGGGTGTGTCACCAGGCTACAGAGAACACACGCGACCTCCTGCCAAAGGCCAGTGCGAGGGCAGGGCCCTCTGCCCCCCCGTCCCCCCGTCCCCCTCCCCACAACCTCTCACAGCCACTCCCGCCCTCTCATTAGCCTCCATTAAGGCACGCATCTGCACTTCAATCGACCTGCTTCAAGAGCGCGCGCGGCTTTGCCTGCCCCTTGTTTATTCGCTTAATTCAAGAGGCAGCAGGGGCCACATCAGGTGAAATTATGCTAATGATTACAATGAAGGCAGGGGAGAGGCTAACAAGTACCAAACTGCCATGCACCGTCTCCGGCCTCCCCCCGTCTCCGTTTTAATATTAAAAAGGCAGGGCACACAATGTTCCAGCGCACAGAGTCACGGTTTGATCAGAGCACATTCAGTCGGACACAGATCAGGGAGGGGGGGAGGGGGCACGAGGCATTGATCTAGTGATGCTCTTGAAAATGTCACTGGTTCCTTTCCCAAGGAAGGGAGATTGCACCTCAGAGGCGACATTACTCCCAGAGCTGCGATGTGAAGAGGATACGGTTAGAACCAGACCTGGGTCAAACAAAACGCATACATTTAAAAAATATATATTTATCTCTTTAAATATCAGTAAAATATAAAAATAAATAAATAAATTAATAATAATAATAAACGTTCCTTTATATCACTGAATTAAACTTTAAAATTATTTTAATTAAACTTGTAACCAATATGTATAATTGTGTTACAGAAGGATCTTTGTCCTTAATAACAGAGAAAATATACATTTCCTTCAAAGTTTTGACTAATATATGGAATATTACTGCAGTCTAAATGAGTTATGGTATTTATAAAAATTACCGGCTGCAGCACGTGGTTATGTTTCTGAAGCAGATTTATTCACGTTCAAGAAAACTGAGCCCCAAAATCAATTTTGTCTAAGGACAGCTTGATGCCATAATTTGACCCGCTGGATTGCAAATTATTTTTGGGTGCATGGTAGCTTTACAGTACGACAAGCGCGTTCTGTTCCACAGGCTATACCACGGTCTGTTGAGAAATGACAAATCCGTTTGTTTCAGCTGAAGGGTAGAAGGGTCTGTCAGTGCTCTGATAATGGCCCTTCTGTGTGGCCTGTAGCATCAGTTTCCCTCCTCTCATGCAAAGGCAAGGCAACCGGCGTGACACACACTGAATGTCACGGTAACGGGGTGGTCGGGGAAAAAAACGAGAACTGGACACTTTCCCTCCCTCTCCACTTAGACAGTGTGGCTTGAGCTCATATCAGGTGTTTAGGCTATGTGTGTGTGTGTGTGTGTGTGTGTGTGTGTGTGTGTGTGTGTGTGTGTGTGTGTGTTAATACCCCCTCTTCTCCCTGTTTCTGTCTTTCAATACTGTCGGCAGCGCTTAATTTAGATTTCACACTTATGTCACAACTGGCACAATCAACACTCAGCAAATAAAAAGAAACATCACTTCATAATACACAATTAATGCAATTACACATGTCTTTCTCTTCCCTTTTGTCAGAAAGAAATAAAAATAAAGATTGTTCTGTTCTTTCTCAGTATCATTTCATACGGGTCAATATTCTTGTGATATATGTACAGACACACTATGTTTAATGAATAAGTGCAGACGTGACAAGGCACCTCAGCTCTACGAGTGATAGAACTCCGTGGAGACTACGCACGCATTTAGACTTTTCCAGGGAACGGCTCGAAAGCAGAATCTACGGATTTAGTCCGTCGATTGCGCTTTCTACTGAAAAGGCTCGAACTGCTCTGGCGCTCTGTCCTCGTCGCCTCTGAGCCACGAGTTTACAGCGAACATGAAAAGATCCTGACAACAGAGCAAAATGACCACGTTCGCCTATGTAATTAACTGCCTCGTTTCTATAAATATCTACATATTTAACTTAGCACGCATTTAGTGAAACGGCAAAAGAGAACAAGCAGACGGCGATTTATCAAACGTACAGGCCTTTCTTATTTCTCACCATGCATGCGTGCCAATTTAGGGACAGGTGTTGACCCAAGGTGTCTAACAGTTTGGGGACTGGATCCAGTTTTAAAGACTATCGAGGCAAATGAGATCCACCAATACAGACACCGCGAGACAAAAGATGCGTGTGTTAAATAAAAAAAAACCTACAATAATTCTAAAGCACATATAGGCTACTGAAACAAAAGAGAATACACTTATGGAATTTGGCCAATCTGTCTTTTGTTTCTCTCGGGTTTGTGATATCTGAAACATTCAGTAAACATATCTATGTAGGGCTACATGGTTACTGTCTCCATAGCAGCCTGACAACAGCAGACAGGCCGGCCTCCGAACGCACGGCCGTTGGTAAACGTAATATTTGGTTAAGCAGGAGCAACACGGCATTTTTCTTATGTAATTCCATGGCACCGGGGCAGCCTTCATAGCAGTCTTTGTTCATAGCTACTTTAGCCACTTTTGCCCTTGAGAACTCGCCCAGGTCTGTTGCTATGTTTTTGTGTTTGATTTGCAACAGCAACAGGAGCCGACGTAGTATGTGCCAGCACATCCCTCGAGAATGCGCACGTCTCCTCGAGGCCGTGGTAAAGCTACGCAATGTGTCCTCTGAAAACGTGCAGTGCAGTGGATTAAGTGGATTACAGTTACCCCGCCCCCGCCCCCTAAAGCAATGAAACGGGAACAGGTTTAGTGCAGGAGTTAATCCGTAATTTCTGTAAAAGGAACTGATTCGCATGGCTACGGCCGGAGCAGATGAAAGTGAAAAAGCAACGGAATACTTATACGAGCTTTCTGCACTGCACAGAGCCTCGTTGATATTCTTGAAGCCTGCTTCATAATAGTAACCGATCTGAAAACCTGATCTGCATAAATATCTGCCAGAAATATGCGAACGAGTAACACTTGTAAAAATCGCATATGTTTCAGGTGAAAACGATAAAAAAAATTTAAAAAGTTTATTGAGAGCAAATTAAAAAGCAGCTTATGTGAAAATGTGAAGCGTAAAGGGAAGGTGTTGGGAAGTTGAGTCTGTGGTAACACCCAGACAAGTAACATTTAATGTCCGTCAGAAGAGATTAAGAGGTGAGCGTGAGGCATTTCGGCAGTGGTGGTAACTACGCTCCAATGTGGCCGACCATGTGTTTCTGTGCGTATGTCAGCCAGGCCAGTGGCGTCATAGGGAGGGTAGAGATGAAAGTGAGAATCCCATTACACCCACTTCAGCACCCCCCCCCCCCCCAACGCACCACTACCCCGTGTCAAGGTCATACAGTTGTCACAACATTGGACGGCCACACTTTGGTGCAAGTCCCTGCTTTGCCCTTTCGAGCTCCTCGGCAGAGGATGTGCAGCAAAACAGTTGGTGCAAATCTAACACTGTTGGTGTAACTTTGGCCTGTGAGTCTACAGGTCAACAGGCAATCTCAGCCGTCAGTCCAATCCACTCACGCAAGGCGGTGTGGGCCTTGCACTGCGTGCCAACAGATACTCGATCCCACTGGAGGTTTAACTACGGCAAATTTATGAGGCTCATTCCTCTTAGTGCGGTGTTGCATCCTTTCTTGTAAAGTGGCTCTCAGGGCTGAGATTTGCGATCGTTGCCACGCGTCAGGACCATAAATCATTTTATGGTGTCGTCGCGGATTGCGTTTGTTATGTATTCAACACAAGTGCCGTTTTGTTGCATGAAAACAGCTTTTTGTGGCAGTTGATTCAGTATCGTTGGATGGAAATGCAAGACTCTGCACTGGTGCTGTACCAGTATGTCTTTGCAGACCTAGGTCTTTAATACTGTGCTTTTTTATTGCCTGTTGTGCAATCCCATTGTACTTCATGAGTGGTTCTGGAGCTCGTAAAGACAGGAGAAGAACGGTTTGGAGAAGAGAGAAGTGTTACACTTTGCTAAAGACCGTGTGTATGCGGTCATGACCAAAACATCAACTGGAGCCTTTCGCTTCCCTGTCATCTTTGCTTAAGTTGAGGTTTGCTAAGTTGACCGCATTGTCAAACAGTTTCGAATTTGCATCTCCCAACTGCCGGTCTCATGTCTCAGCCCTCTTGTCAGCCCGGTAAGCACACGTGAGCGCTGATCATCAGATATCCGTTGATCTGTCTGATACCCTGAAATCACGGTACCAATTGAGGGGAATTAACAACTGAGTACTGTTAGCCCTGCCGAAAAGCCTGCGATAACAAACAAACACATTTAAAAATTCGGAGAGAAAGGATAAGGAAAAGTCCACGTGGGGCGGGGTTGGGGGAATGTGAGAGGTGGCCTTGCAATAATAATGAGGGCGTGTGACTGTGACTGTCCCGTTGCAGACTGTTATTGCAAACCTGCGGCCTCCTGTCAACCTGTGAGATTCATGGTTCATCATTAAGACTCATATTTCCTGTTTCACATTTGAAAGGGCAAACTGTTCGTTGCTTAGTGTGGGCTATAGCATCTGGTGCCAGTGAGAAGACCAGCGGAAGAGCGTTAAGGTTGAGCGGAGACACCCCAGTGAGAAATAGCCGGAATACAGGTTTTACCCAGATATAGCCTGGCTACATCCTAACCGGCTAGAAAACTTTCACTTTTTCAACCAAATGTAGCCGGTTTTTCACCTGAACGCTAGACGGCGTTTCACAGATTTTTCCAAAATCCACAAAAAAAGCTCACTGGGACAGAGGATCCTAGGTATATGATTGGCTGGAGAGCAATTATACACATAACATACAAAGAACGCAGAGATTATGCAGGTTAGCATGCCATAGGAGCGTTTGCGCTAGCCTGTTGAGCCACATATTCAGTGGGCGGGGCATGCTAAACCTCCTGCCAAGTAGCAAGTATATACTTGCTCATTTCCTGGGGATTTTGAGGGAGTCTGGACATCAGACAGAGACATCAGAAATCTCTCAATTGCCCAGGTTCCATGCTTTATGCATTCATTGACATGCTAAAGTGCTTGAATTGGTGATCCTGGCAACCAGAATGTTGAAGCTTGGATTTTGAATTTAGGGCTGTGGGTGGGAAGTATGCTCTCGTGAATTAGGCTCTTCTGCAATAAATCTAACCAGGGTTCTTCTAAACAGCAATGACATTACAATAATAATTACTTACATTATACAGTACCCTCCACTTGCCCGCACCTGAATTGTGTTTTCTCATTAGTTTTGTCGCACCTTTTCTTCGTTGTTTCTTAGTTAGTTTGGTATTTAGTCTCCTCTGTTTCTGTGTTCTCTGCCGGATTGTCTTTTGCCCTACATTCATGTTTGTCGAACACTTTCCAGCTTTGCCGGCTCCGTTCCTGGACTTCGCTTTTGCTCATCCAGCTATTACTTCTGGTGATAAAAATAAAGATGTATGCAAATATATGCCAGTTACATTGTACACCTTAAATTTTCAAATATCATATATAACTTTTAGAACTATCAGACTTTTTCACTGTTTCTATAGTAGTTCCTACACCAGCTCTAAGTTGTCGGTCTATGAGGATGCTGTCCGCCATTAGAAATTTACAGGTATTTACTAAGCAATTCCCCCTGACAAGACCATTTATTCAACAGCTCAGAGAACCAGCAGGTGCTAATTTACACTTGTCTTCCACATCTCGAGAGTTGCTGTCCAGCTTCCTGTCCGTCGCCACTTGCCCCTCCCTCCCCCACCACCGCTGCCAGCTGATCCTGCCGCCATCGGCACCCGGTTCCCCACCATCATTGCCGCCACATCTGGACTGTCATCTAGCTGCTGCAATTTCTACTATCATGGATATTGGCAGTCAGTTTTGACCATGCTGGTCATTAAGACCTCGACCCTGAGCTGAACAGAGGAGAATGGGTTCCCCCCTTGAGTCTGGTTCCTCCCAAGGTTTCTTCCTAGTTACCTCAGGGAGTTTTTCCTTGCCACTGTTGCCTCTGGCTTGCTCTTGTGGGGGTTTAGGCTGGGTTTTTTCTGTGAAGCGCATTGTGACAACTACTTGTGAAATGCGCTATATAAATAAATATTGATTTGATTTGATTTGATTCTATGAACAGGTCACAAGACTTGCTGGTATGGAGACAGCCACTTCTTTTCAGGATATGAGACATAAATGTTTAAATGTTTCATATGCCTTTGCAAAAGACCATCTAATTCATCTCCATTGTTATCAACTATATTATGTATTTGTAACATTTATGGCAAGAGTAAACAATTATCAGCATATGAAAAAGTGAACATATGGAAAACTCTGGAGAACATCTTATTCGCTGTACTGTCATGTACGCTTGAGGGTGGCATGTTCCAAGTTTAAGTCCTCTGCCGTGATATTTGTTAACTAGGAGGAGTGCTGTGTTTAATCTACAAATGCAAGTCTCAAGCACGATGAGTCAGTTACACTGCACTTTTAACATACAGTTAATTGATGCACTTATAAAAATGCAACATGACTGTCATTCCTGAAAGTAGTTCACTCCATAGATATGTTCAATATCTATGGTTCATTCTTCTCAACAGAGCAATAATCATTGTCGGTAATCAACAATATTTTGGATATCATTGTAATCAGAGATGATTTGATAAATGCTAAAACAATTTATGTTGAAAGTGCCCGAACCTTACCCTGGCTTGCCAAGAAATTCATTGAAGCCTCATATTTTCAATGACCGACTTCCGAAGGTGTGCATAAAAACTACGAGGTCCACAATTCTTTTCGAAGCAATAGATGACGTAGAAGTGTTTGTGGATGAGTAAAGGGGCCAGACGCTGCTTCTGCCTACAGTACGATCTGATTGTTGTGCGCCCAAAACGTGTAATAGACCCATTATTTAAAGGAATCGGTGATAGAATAAATAAAGAGAAAGACCGCAGAAGAACGTTTACACAGTATTTAAATGTGGCCTTTTTATTCAAAGCAAAGAAAGGATTTCCCCCACTTGCTTTTGTTACGGCAAGTAGCTACTGGCTCGCTGGAGCGGTTGATTGCCGTGCCTTCAGCTCTTGCCACACAGCGTGTGAGACGTTGCTAACTTGGTCCAGAGAGAGCGCATCGAACTCGGGCTAGAGAAGGGAGAATCACGACACATTTCCACGGTGCCATCGCGGTAAGTAACGTTATGGTAGACGCTTGGGTAGAAACGTCTGACTTGGCGAGCTACCTTAAAATCACATTTTGCAATGCTTTTATTCTTTAGCAGCGTTGGCTAATGTTAACTATATTATTAGATAAAACGCATAAGACAGGCGGAATACACAGCAGTTCTCCAGCAGTCTGCGGTGTCAATCGTTAGACCAGTTGGTAATAGTTATCAACTGTACATAGTAGCGCTGCCTAAAGTTGGTTGGATTGGCTGCCTAAACTTGTTTTGGTCACGGAGTTATCTGATAATGTTCACATTAAGTCATAACTATAGCAACTAACGTTTAGGTAATCAGCTCCCTGTATGCACAAATGACATTGTCGTTATCTCTCGCAAGCAACGTGAACAGTGTCTGAAAAAGCAATGCATGGCTTGTCAGACTGACTGTACCCAAATGGGTTGTTTGCAATCTAACTTCACATGGAGTCAAAAAAAGTGAAAACAAGCAATCCGTCTGTCGCAGTAAATGAAACGTACGTTATTACTATGATAATGCAATGATAATTTGGAAAGGTGGATCAAAAAGCCAGCTAGTCAAGTTAGCTTGTGATATTGCTAACTAAAATAGATAATGATGTTTAAAGTTCAGATTCAAAACAGCTAGCGTCATCAAACTCGCGTGCAAGTATATTGTCAAGTATGGATAATTCACACATATTAATGAGTGAGAGCTAGCTCACTAGCTAACAAGCTCTCATGCAAGCTGACTAATTTAGCGAAACATCACTGCATTAACCTTGAGTCAGGTAACTGCAGCAGCTGACTGGTTCCATGTTAGATGCTTAGCGTTAATGTCAGTTGGCAAAGTAATATTAGCTAGTGCTCTCATGCTATGGGAGCTATAACCACCTTGGCTTTACTTTATCCTTTGTCTGAACGTTTAACGAGCTAGCCAGCTTGGTGCTCGGAGTGCAATACCATCAAGTACCGAGTGCTAACTAGTAGTTAGCTGGTTATAACCGTTCCCTGGATGACTCTACTGCTACTAAGTTAGTGGTACTAGCAATACTCCTAAAGTGATTCATAGTTGGTAGATTGCTAGATGACAAACTAGCTAAATTGTTTATTGTGTACTCCTGAAGGCTAGCGAGGTAGTAGGCAAGCTACCAAATATGGTTGTCATGCCAGTTTAACGCCGAGAAAGTCCAGCTGGACGCTTTTGTCTGGGATGTGCGGGGTTATTGTTCCACAAGCATAAAGTGATTTACATGCATCATCCCGTTTGAGCATCTGGCAAGGCGAGTCATTCTTGTCCCATGATAATTTGGATCACTTTTGTTTCTTCGTCTCCGCTCATCGTTCAAGACAACAGGACTGGCTTTTCTTGGAGCAGCTCAGCTAACGTTAGGCACTTTTTCATTATAGCCCATGTTTATTATGTCGTCTCGTAAAACAAGCCATTTTATTTGTTTAAAAACAAGCCTGAAAATACTTTGTTAGCGCCGAAGGCTCGTCAGTAACATCATTTGTATGAATGGTTTGGGCAGTGTATAAATAACCGCATCAGGACGCTCTCACACAAGTATTTCCATTCCCGAAATGGTCTGGCTCTTTTCTTTATTTAATCACACGGGAGCACTTGGACCCCCCGACACGATGCTCACTATGGTTTGAGAACAGGCGCACAAGGGATAGTTTTTCACTGATGTCAAGCAGTTATGCAAGTGCATTTGTTTTTGAGGGTGGGGGTAAAAAATCCAAATCGTTTCTCTGGGTGTGTATGGCAGGCAGGGCTTGATTAAGGAATAAAAACATCCACAATCGCCACCGGGCATTCCAGACGGTAATTTGGTGGTCTTTGTTGAACTAGCTTAGACAAAGTGGTGACGTGATGTAGCCTTGCCTATAAACACAACCATGCGGCCAGTATAACGATACGCTGTACAATGTTAGAATGTGTTAGAATATTACACTTTTAAAATTAGTCGCTTCGTTAATGGTATGACGATTGTGGTGGTGTGGGTGACAGGATAGTGACCAGCGCTGGTTCATTGAATGGAGTGTTTTTTAAAAATCGATACTGGCAGTGTTCAGACTGACCAAACTCTCGCACATGCATACAATGGGCACTGAAGGTGTTACTTATGAACCAACATTGCGCGTTGCCTTGGGTACGTGACTGACTGGCGGCGGCTGCAGCGTGACGGGGCACTGTTGCCGTCTTTTAAGGATATTTTTCTTCCTCTTGACTCAAGCTGACGCTGCGTCGTTGGCCCAACAGTGAAGGCCGGATTTGTCCACTGCTTGTCAGCGGATAGTGGGAGACGGCCCGGCTGACAGCACAGTTGCGCTGGCTGGTAGGCTACTGTATAGGACTGGAGTCTCTTTGTGCTCGCTGTGATAATCTGTGCACTCGCGAACAAGTATCCAAGGACACTGCGTCTTTTATTGTACAGATTCACAATGGGACTGCGTCTTTATTCTTCGCTGAATGTGTGCTCACTTACAGAGCGTCTTACGACGAATAAAGTGAGGTTTATAAATAACTGAATCGGGACACTCAAGCCATTCTCTGTTTCCGAAATGATACGGCGCTCCTCTTTATTGAATCCTGCGGGCACACTTGAATATGTAGTATAATGCTTACTATTGATTTGAAGGCAGGCACGTCGTGGATCTCTTCTTACTGGTAGGTGGAAATAAAAGTGTTTGCTGTTGTTTTGTGTGTATAGCATGCAAAGACAAGTCCTTCGGGGTATCCAGAGTCTCCTGTCAGTAAAGTAGTTTTATTCGGAACTGTGTGGCCCATAGGATATTTGGCATAATCAATTTAAGAGACGCATATATCGTAATTCAAAAGTTCAAGATAGAAGAGTAGGTTACTCAGGCTTGTTCTGAGTTTTGTCCAGAGCGTTTGTGCGTAACGTGTGTGGTCAGTCAGTGGCTGGTGTCATATGAAAAGAAGCCGAACTGCACAAGAACCTCTGGGTTCACTTCAGTGCCTGAAACTCCAGCTGCGCAGGATGGTCTGTCCGGTGCCATGGCTGCGCAGCTCAGCGGGTGGACAGGAGATAAGAGAAACGGCAGCTGTGATTCGCTCCGTAGGACGTGCTTGCTAGTCAGAGCCGAGCGCTGGCATAAGCGCTCTATGCGGTCGTTCAAGGCCACAACCATCCCCGGGCCACGGAATTCAATTGTGCGATTTACGTTGGAGCACTTTTGGGGCCACAACAACATTCTTGTGTGGAGCCACCAAACCCCCTCGTACTGGCTCTGATGCTAGTCTGTGCACTCCACCCTGTCAGATTTTGGCATTTGGATGGACAGTCGGGATTGGGAATTCCTAATTGGGATGTAGCGGAAATATCCATGCCACATCAGAGAATGAAAGGGCAAACGGGGTTAAAATATGTTTATCACATAAATATTTTAAAAGGGTAATTATTTCAGTATATGCAACCCTGAGGGATTTATTTTATGTCAATTTTCCTGAACCTCTGGTCTGAGCCAATTTCACAATTTTAGAACCCCCTGGCTCCTGCCATAAAGATTTGTGGTGTCGTTGGCAATCGTCTGGGGCAGTATGATATCAAGGTTAAAATGTATGTTTGCCAGAGTTCAGCATTTTGACGCTGGGGACAGGAAGCAGTATCTGAAATCTAGCAGTTGCCTGTTTGGTGGACTTTTTATGTGCTGTATCATATCTGGTTAGCAGCCACCATGAAAACGGAAAGTAGGCTAAACATACTGTTATCTCGAGTGCAGACCAGAGGCTCTTAGAAAAAAATATTCACGTGTCCTGTTTTCATAGTCTTATGTGCTGAACTCACAATGGGTATGCAGCAGTAGATTTATGTTCAGGGACTGTCAGTTAAAAAATAAAAAATACAAAAAAAGGAAAATAACATTATTTCACTTTGCATTAGCTGTTTTGGCATGTTTCAGCCAAAGTGTAATGCATGATGGGAAAATGTTTTCCACCAGCTGTCAGTAACTACAACAACACTACAGTTCTCTTCCATTTTCACAGACCATGTTGAAGATTTCTCGTTGGTTTTGCACGTGGGGGAAAGAGGCGAAGGTGAATCGCAGAGGATGTGAAAGTCGTGTCTGTCTCTGTGATCCTTATCAACACCATCAGTCAGTCAGTGGCACAGAAGTCACGTGCAGTGGATCGGAAAGGGGGGAGATGGGAGTTGGTGTTCTAGATCTGGAGGTCTATCAGCAAAGCTGAGAATAGGCCTAGTTAATCGGGGTGGTCTCCAGTCCTTACTGGCTTGCCCTGATAGCTCCCTTCCGACCTTTATGTTGGCTCCCGAAGGAATTTATACAACCTCTCATCTGTGTGGGTCGAGCTGGGGTGAAGCAAGGGTTGGGGCGGAGGTGTTGCTGGGGGTAGGGGCTAGTGTCTGGTGATACGGTGAGACTTTGCACGCTTTGGAGAGACTCTCCTGTCTCCCACCGTCTCTCAGAGATATTTCACAGCACTTTGCTTGTCATCTCATCTGATGTCATAGTGCAAGAAGGTAACCATGGGAACTCTGACAGTTGCAGAATGCAGAGTTTGTTCTCTGAGGGTTCTAGAACATTCCTCACTGGTACCTAAAAAAATTAGTTTAAAAAAAAAAGAAAGGTTTACTGCTAAAAATTTACATATATAAATGGCTAGATTGAGGGCCTTAATAGGAATCCATTAGCGATTTTGGTGAATTTGCCTAATGGAAGCCAAGCGCCACCTCAAATTATTCAAGATAAAACAATTGGGTGACAGGGTCCGGCCGAACAGGTGTGAGAGAAGCTTTTCAAAGCAGCATTGAGCCTCCCCTGAGTTGTCGCTGTGCGTGGCAATCGGTTAATCCTAGCTGATAAATACAATGTCGTCGATGAGGAGCACATTTGTATAAGAAAAGTAGGTCAGACTGTAGGGTCTTAAGCATGCTCTGTTGCTGCAGTGGGGGAAGAAAAAATGAAAACATTTGAAAAGTAGCCGTTTTTCCAGAAAGGCCAGCGTGGAGCCGAGGCGGAGTGTAGCGATCGCCGCACCGATGTAGTCCTCACACTGGGGGTCTTTCATGCGCTCGCGGCTGAGCTAGCGCATTCTGAGCCCCCCAAAAAAAAAAAAAAAACAGCCGACGCCCCCGCCCCTGCCTTCCATTGGAAGAACAGAAAAGCCGTTGGTTGGTAATGTAGACGTGGCTCACTGCTGTATCGATCTCAACCAAATTTGTTTTCCGACGGTGCCTCGTTTTAGCTTTTTCCAGCGAAGAAAATCTCAGCGGTTCGCCTGTTTGTACTTCTCTTGTTTCCAGGAAGTTTCCCCTATCCCTTGGTCTGGCTTCCTGGCCCAGAGGCAGCTCTAAGACTCCCGGCAGCTACAATACCGCCAGGCCGTACACCACCCGCCAACATGGAGTCCCTGCCCTGAGGGAGTTGGTTGCCGCCACGTCAAACCAAACCCCCCCGCCCCCCTCGCCAGTCGGGATAGACTGACGGGGTGTCTTTATTGTTACAGATTTTAATTTTCCTCCGCTGCCCTCCCATCCTGTCTCTCCCCTCTCTCCCGTCCCCCTCTTTATCTGGACGGAAGTGGCGTCTCTGACAGGCCATTACCAGTGGACAGAGGCCTCTTGCTGTTATCTCCATTTAGTCTTGAACTTGGAAAGGCTTTTTCCGTTTCCCATTCAGGCCATTTGCAAGGGGAAAAAAAAAACCCTTTGCTCTTTCAATGGACCCTCCAACATCTCTATTGTGTCAATTCGTCGACGATGAGGAAGTCTTCGTCCCCGTTATGTCTTGGCGAGCCTCACTGTTTTGCGGAGATGCTAAGAGTGACTCCAAAGTTCCTTTCTTTGTGCAGCTCTCTCCTCCTGTCTGTTGGGAGCTTTTCGTAGTTCGGGCCTGGGAAGTCTTAATCATACGCTTGGCCGTTAGACGATTACACTGAGAGGGCAGATAAGGCTGTGGCTGGCTGTAATGAATTCTGGGAAGGCGGCACAGCCAGGAAACGGCAAACGAGACACAGTATGTGATATAGGGCCCGGGCCCGTTCCAGGAATAGGGTGTTTGTTTGTTTTGCAGTTGCTGATCTGTGTAGGTTTCTCACTGAATAATTAAAAAGGGCCTGAAATTCAACCCGCCTCTCCCATCTGCTCATACGAGCAACTTCTGCAGTTGCGGGACTGTTGGACTAATTATGTTTCATGTAAATCGACGTGACGATGTATGCGTGGCCTATTTTCCCAATCGTGAATTCATAAGCACGGGATACTGTTTACGATGATGTGGTTTAATTATCATTTTAAGAACAGAAAAATCCAAAAACCTCTCAATGTTCTGTTCTGCGGTTGAAAGCCTTGAAAGCCGAGTCGTCACCTCGTAGGCACAGCGAGCTTGAAGGCTTTCTCAGTTTTGTGATTTCACCTTGCATTCACACACTCTTTCTCACTCTCTCTTTCGCTCACACTCATCCGTTCTCTCTCGGTCTAAAAATATCAGATATACTCTTTGGGAAGGTAGAGTTGTGTTAGGTAGCTGACGTAGGTGTGCTGAATAAAAATCCTGTGAAGTGATGGTGATTGTGAGGTACATCTGAGTTCAAGTACTTGGCAATGAAGTCCTCAGTACACGAATAAATGTTTTCCGAGTTCCCCATCGCTCCTCATAGGCAGCTGGCCAGGAATCTGACACCCTTGTAAACCGTGATCTTTAAGCTGGGTGTTAAGAATGTTTTTCCCAAAGAGGTGAAACTTTGGCACCCGGAATAACCTTCCAACGGGACCAGGGGCAGGGGCCAATTAAAGTGTAACCGAAAAGCCACAACATGTAACCCCCCCCCCCCCCCCCTGCTTTACCACTCCACCTTTGCCTAAATGCATTTTTTGACAGGGCCACAGAAGCATCTCTGAAGACCATCACCGTGGGAACGGAATTTTTCTCAGAGACCCCCATCGGCGTCTGTGTGCGTTCTCACTTCCTGTGGTGCCAGGATGGTTTAAGCATTGCGGGTTATCTTTATTTTGTTTATTATCTTTGTCAAACAAAATGTTAATTTGCTGGACCCCATGTAGACGAATCAAAAAAGGACTGAGTCTTCTCCTTTATTAACTTTAGAAGAGACATGTTTAATCGTGAGCCGTAGGGGTGTAGTAGAATATAACGGTGCGGGTCCAATCCCCTACAGGGAATACTATATCCTCATGCTCCAATCAGTTCACAAGACTTTGAGCAGCAAAACCAAGTATTTCTTCTAATATGATATAAATACATCCACAGTCTAATTTAACATTAATCTGCCCAGCCCTGGGCAATCTGGAATGCTTTGTGTACTTTTATTTACTACTTAGAACTATTTGCACTGACGGCTCTTGTTTCATCTATTTCTCAGCATTGGCTATGCAATGAGCAGATCTATGAAACACAAAGCAAATGTAAAGTTAAATGAGATAAAAATATGGATGGAACACACAAAAAAAAAAAAGCACGAAACATTGAATGCCTCCTCAATCTTGTTCTTGTTTTTATTCTTGGACTTTTTTTTTTTTTGTGTGTGTCTTGTTCCTTAACCCTTTAAGGTGTAAGGTCACAAATGTGTAGTTAGAATGTTCTTAACTTAACATTCTAATGCTGATGTAACACTCACTTCCGGAAGCAATGGAGTTCTAGAACAGGGGTTCCCAAACTTTTCCATGCCAAGGACCCCCAAATAGTCGTAGCCTCTGGCTGGGGCCCCCCTATTGCGAAATGGCTTTTTTTTAAAAACTTTTAAATTACACTGGCAAATATAAAAAAATCTAACATACAGCTTCTTAATACACAACACAATACTTTTGACCCTATTTTGATTCCATAATCGGGCCGTTAGCAGCTCAACGTAACGCTTTGACTGACAGGCAGACGGTTAGTTATTGGCTGTGATTGAAAGAAGGGCATGGCAAAGACCAAATTTCGATATGAAAGGATTTATAACAATTTATATCTTATTTTAAACCGGCACAGTAATCTTATGAATTGAATTGAAATAAATTTTTAAAATAAATTTAAAAAAAAAATTTAAATTATTATATATATTTTTTGTGCATTTTCCTCTCCCTTCCAATTGGCCCCCCTGGCGCCCCCTGGCGGCCCCCCGTTGGGCCGCGGCCCCCACTTTGAAAACCCCTGTTCTTGAACACTGACTTAGAATTTTGGAAAAGAAAAAAACATTCCAAAGCCTACTTTTCAGAGGGTTAAAGGCAGGTAGTTCAGAGTTATGTGTGGAACATAATGGGATTGATCTGACTTCTGTCCTGTTCTGAACACTACTGGTTTGTCATTTTATGTTCGTTCACTCACGGTATCTATGGTGACTGACTGCTCTAATCTTCACAGGCCTATTTCTTTCTCCCCCCCCCCCATCTTTTATCTTACACTTTCACAATTTGTCATTATTCTGCACTGCATGCAAAGTGGTGTGAAACCAAGATTAAAACAGTGGCTGTTAACAGATCTTATTTAATTAATTACTTTTTGTGTGAGGTGGTTAGTTTGAGTTTGAGCAGTTGAAACATTCTTTAGAAACCAAGGGTGCTTCATGATTGTAAGAAGGGAAGGTTGAAATGACTGATATACCCTGGGATCAGTCAGGAGCTCTGCCAATCCTGAAGTTCCAAACAATGGAACAACTCTGATTGTGATTGGTGGATACTTTCTGCCGAAACATTCGGGATCCCTGTGGGAATTACCAGATATAAGAGGTGGTAATGTGCACATCCAAAAAGCCATACTAGGCAGGTGTACAAGTGATTAATATCCAGAATTAAAGAAAAAAAACAAACAAACAAAAAGTATTCACATTAATGGCTCCCATTTTCATGCCTTATTTAGTACCAACAGTGACCTTTTCAGTCAGTTTGCTCTTCATCAGCAGTTTTTATGAAGAGCAAATTGGCTCGATGTCACTGTTGCTGCTTAATAAGCCATGAGAACGGGAGCTATCAGCGCAAAGACTTTTTTTTCTTTAATTACCACATTGTAGCCTGAAAAAATATCCCCCAGTGAACCTCAGTGTTGTTATATTTGCGGTTACTGGCATTCTCGCCCAGTGCTCCAACAAGAAAATTTAACCCTGCATCACCACCATAAAATTTAACCGCCAGTCTCCAGGTCTTTCTCTCCCATTATTTTTTGTCTGGCTGTGCTGCTCAGTATTTGCAGTATTCCGGTAACTGAATTTGAGGCGTTCTTAATTTTGGTTGGTCAAAGTAATGTCGGCTTAGCAGCTAGGCTGAATCGGGGCCTAAGAGGCTGGGGTTCTCATAGTCCCCAGCAGGATCTCAGTCCCTTATTTCCCTTGGCAAAGACCTCCAAAGGGAGGGTCTCTAGGGGCGGCAGCCAGGGGTGTAGCATGGAACTCTGGGCCCTGTGCTAATGCAGGCTCTGTGGGCCCCCTTCCCAAAGCAAATGTTTTAGTCCAGGCCTTTTGAGGACCACCTCACCCCCCCCGTCCCTCAGTTTTGGGGCCCTAAGTAGTCCACCCACACTGACGGCAGCTATCTGTTCGGTCGAGCGGGGGAGCAGTGGGAGACTGGAGATGAATCCGAGATCCGATCCATCCGGGGGAGATCAAATTCCAGCTGGCTGTCTCCTCTCGGCTGACGGAAACTGTCGGGTCGCAGTCTAGGCGGTAGGCAGTTAGAGATCTCATTAGGAAGAGGAGTGCAGCCTGCCCCCCCCCCCCCCCAGCGAGGCTCACCAGCGTGATTAAGGACAACGGACTCTTTTCATCCCCGTCTCCATCTTGGGAAACGAGAGCTGATGTGCCACAGGATTCGTGCATCTTGTTTTTTGCTGATCTGCTCAATCTGATTACTTGGCCATTTCTGCTCATCTGTGAGAAGAGGTCCGGGCACCTACGCTTTGGTACAAAGCTGGACGAGTCCTGCTCTTTGGAGTCTGTCCGAATTGTGGTCGTACACTCTTAGAAAAAAGGGTTCTTTGGTTTTTCTCCATAGGGGAACCCTTTCTCTTTATGAATCCCTCTATGGTAGGTGTGCAAAGTGTGAACGCTCCCAGAACGCTCACCATTTTTCAGAAAAAACAAACAAAAAACCCCCCAAAAAAACCTTTTATGGAGACACAGAGGAGCCTTTTGTACCTGCACGTCCTCGCTTGTCTAAGGGCCGGATTGTGGCGCTGTTGTAAAAGACGTGGAATTGGTGGAACGCAGTTGCATAAATGGGGAAAAAGGTGTGAGTAACTACTACTATATGTAACATCTGATTTTCCTCTTTCTACAGGGGTTCATTCTTTTATAGTATTAAACATATTGTGCAAACTCAAAGGCATTGTAAAATTGGAATTTATTGACTTAACTTAATTTTGCTAATGGTAAGGAACGATATACATCCTGTGCAACATGTGTGCATTCGACACACGTCATTTTCTCAATTTCTCTCTGGATTAAAATTAAAAAAGAAAAGCATTTGTGAAAGGTTAAATTCGGTGCACTTTTCTTGATTTTTTTTTTTAAGCCATAATTTGGATATAAAAGTTCTGTGTGTGTTTGTGCGTGTGTATGTGACCCAGCCAGTGGGCAGTCCGATGGCGTGGTTGTCGAGAAGCAGCATTCCCTTTTCACTGGAATAGGAAGCCACATATTCAGGGTGCAGGAAAATCTCCCGTGCTTCACAATCGTCCTGAGAAATGAAGACAGATTGCAGTCCCTGAGCAGACATGCTTTTGCCAAATCTGGTGCGGTCACATTACAAATCGAGCACTGTGTGTCTTCCAAGTACAGTACCCCTCCCAGGGTTTAGAGCTTCATTAAGCCTCTGCGTACCGGGACAATTTAGGGAAGCTGAGGATGAGTCTGAACCACTCCCTGTCCTTAGAAAGTAATGCTAGTGCCTCAGTAATCTGATTACACACCCCTCATTTTATATGCAGAGTTCATCAAAGAGATGGGGCTCTAAGGCACCAACTCATACAGGAGGTGCCTGTGCTTGAGCTCTGATCGCATCCTTCTCATCACCCCCCCCACTCCCGCACAGTCGACTTCCTTTCGGACCGGTAACTCGTCTGAATAAACCTTGTTCCCTCACCCCTTCCCCGGCCTCCCATTAAACGGACCTATTTCTAGATCAGTCGAAACCATGAAAGGGCTTTCAGGAGGCTGGTTTTGGCTTTTGCACGCGTCAGACGGTTCCCCAGATCCACGCGGCCCTTTTTCTGTTTTCCCTCAAAGTTACCCCGGTGGTTAACCTCCCAGACTTTGAATCTGCTTAGCCTGCAAGCCAGTTCCCCGTTCAGTGCTGGAGAATAACAGCACAACCAAGCCCTGGTTTGTGTAAAGTGATGCCCCTCCCCCTCTTGCTTTACCATCTGACGACAACCCCACCACCACCACCACAGAAAGGAATTAGACATGTTTGTCAGATAGAGCCTTTACTAGATCTAAACGTATTTTTTCAGACTCTGCCTAGAAGTTATTTGAACCTCATGCATCCATTCCCTCCCCTTTCATAACAAGATTGTGAATTTTCTTTTGCCCCCTCCCCTTGAAAATCAACAACCCAGAGTCTTAAACCCTAATGAGTGCCACACAGGGAAGGCAACAGAACAGCGTCTGTGCTTGCAGTAAGAGGCTTAATTACCTTACTAATTATCTTTAACCATGTGGCTTTTATTTTCTTTTTGGATAAATCATAAAGTACAAGTCGATAAACTGGAATTTCTTTTGTCACACCGATCTTGTGTCGAGTGCCGGTATGCAGACTTCTTCGGTTTGTATGAACCATTACGCCTCTGTCACGTTAAGGTTTTCACTCTGCTGTG
Source organism: Ilyophis sp. 1 JC-2022 (assembly GCA_022702515.1). Taxonomy (NCBI): domain Eukaryota; kingdom Metazoa; phylum Chordata; class Actinopteri; order Anguilliformes; family Synaphobranchidae; genus Ilyophis; species Ilyophis sp. 1 JC-2022. The sequence continues at coordinate 84,783,790 of CM040405.1, forward strand.
TGTTAGCAATGGGGACCTTGACAATATTGAGCTTTGTGTTGTGATACTCATAAATGGGCGTGCTGTATATTCTCTTTTTGTCTGTATGTGATTTCAGTATGACTGTAGAGGTAGAACGGCAGCGGTGACACGTTTCGCGTCCCAGACGCACGCAAGACAAAAGAGGTCAGAAGCCGAAGGCGAGAGATTCTCGCGAAATGCACCTCAGGGTGAGCGAACGAGCGAACGAACGAGTGAGCGAACGAACGAACGAACGAACGAACAAACGAACGAAAATCAGCCCAATTCCTCTCCGAGATGGAAAAACGTAGAGGTGTTCGTAAATATTAACGGGCAGGGTAACGGTGGAGAATTCCGCATCCCCGTAAAAAAACAGTACTTTAAATTAATCGTCTGGCGGGCGCAGATAAGAGGGCATTGGGTTTAATGTTTTTTTTTTACGGGGAGGCCGCACAAAAGTGTTCTTGTCCGGACGAAATGGTCATAATAAAGGTTCTCTTTTTGGTAACGGCGGGTTGTTACAGCCTGCAAAGCCACCCATTGTCCATTTACAGGGCATGACTGAATGTGCCTCTCTTATTCACCCTGTGACATAAACAGAGGTATGACCTGACTCATTTCCCCATTGCATAGTCTCAGGCTTGTTCAGAAGAGTTCACAGTGTTTAACATACAATCCTGTTCTGCTGCAAATATTCATTGGGTCTCAGCACCCATTATGCGTTTTTAAGATGAACCGTTTTTCCCGAAATTAGTGTATCCTGCAATTGTAGCTAGAAACTTTGATGCGCATTGTGGAGAAGCAGTGGGGGGGGTGTCTCTCTCTCTCTGTGAGCAGGGTCAACGGGTGTTTTGGCTTTCAAAATGTATTCACAACATTGCGACCGTTGAGAAAGTTGCCTACTCCGCGCAGTTGTACTCCGAGGATCGGGGTTCGCGCCCCGGTCCTGCCATATCCGAGCGTGGCCGGTGCCCTGTGGAAGCGGCAATTAGCGGCCGCTTCCGGGTGGGGGGAGGGGCTCGGAGAGAATCGCTGCGCACGGACGACCCAGGGCGAGTTGGGGTCACGGTCAGGAGCTCGAGGAGTCGCGCCCTGTAGAGGACGTGGCCCCCTCCTTCCTACTACTAATACCGGTTGACGGGGTTGTGTAGCGGTGGTTCTCAAGCGGTTGCTACATGGGGGGAATTGAATTAGAATAGGGGTTCAATTGGCTACTAAATTGGGAGAAAAAGGGAAAAATTAGAAACAAATTTTTTTTAAAAATTTAAAAAAAAAAAGTTGCCTACTCCGGCTTTAAGTCCAGGCTAAATACAATCATAACTGCGAGAGCAGGCGAGGTGAGACTTGGTATACTTGCAAAAAACCAAACAAAAAAACCAAATGTGTAACAAATTAAACAACTGTTTTTATAACCGTAACAGCTGTTGAGTTGTTTGTTTCTGGACGCAAGATTTAAACCTTAAGAAACGACTACAGCAGCTGCTCTAAAACTCTGTTCCCACCGTGAAGAGAATTTCTCCTGAAAAACAATTTGAAGGCCGTTTCGTCAGCCTCAGGGCTCTTGGATCTGAACTCGCCTTTTGTACTTTCCATGTTTTCCCGCCGATTTGCTTCTACGGTGGGTTGTCCAGAAAACGTGTTCCACACCTCACGGTTCCCTTTGAGGTCAGGACGAGAGAACCACGCGCGACCGTGCGGACAGGCGAGTGTGGGACTATTAGAAAACGACGTTAGTAAACGACGTTAGTGGGCAGCGTTTCCTGGCCTGGCTCTGTCGCGGTCACCGGGGAGACCGGTACATGGTTGCCGGGTTACGGTCTAGCTGGTTCCCGGAGATGCTCTGCTTATAGCACAGATGAGTAAGCGCCACGCCGAGCACGTTAGTTTCCACTCGCCTCGAGACAGGGAAGGCCGCTCCACCACATTATTCCAGTACCCACTTCAGGAAGAGTAAGTGTACGGATTCCTGTAGTCTGTGTGCACGAGTCCCTCACGAGTCTTGATAAAGCAGGTCGAAATGAAGCAGGTCACGGTTCAGAAATCCACCTGTATAATTCATGCTTTTCTGCAAACATTTCTCAGGTATCGGTCACGTGTAAGTATACTTTTTCCATCACTCTGGTTTTTTTGGGTGCAACGTGCTAGCCTTTTCTCTGTGTAGTGCACATGCGTGTGCTTTATCACGTGACACATGGTAATGTCTGGGCATGCCTGTATGTGAGGGGCTATTGCATGTTATTCTTTGTGCAACTCTAAATCCTGGGACACGTGTTTGTATCTTTGTGGCTTTATCTAGTAAACTATCTCACTTGAATCCAAAGAGGATGCTACTTGTAAGTGTCCTTTTTTATTGAACGTGGCCACAAATCAGTCCTGGTTCTTTAGTTTCCTGCAGTCAGTGAACCTGCAGCTGTTACTGCACTGTTGCTGCTCACGCCACTAGATTAGTGGTCACAGTTCTGACACAAGACTGCTCAAGCAAACCGGTTTTAGTGGAAATGCATGGACTGGTTGTCAAGTCAACAAGGTGCTTTTTTTTAACGATTTTGTTTTGCTTAAATTTTGTCTCCCCGAGAGACACAAAGTTGTGCAATACTGGAACAATGAGTAATGTTTGAAGGCAGGTTCTTTGGGAGGGGGGTGGGGTGGGGTGGGGTGGGGGGGCAGAGTAGGTGGAACTGACCTGTCCCATGTTCCAGGGTTGCTAGGCAAAAAGATTCCAATTCCAAACATCCCCTCAGAGCCCCTTTTATGGAAGAAGGGGGTGTGGCATTAAGTTGAACCACTTCAGACCCAGCTGCTGGGCTTTGCCTGTAAGCACTGCGCTTTCCCAAAATCAGCCTATTAGCTTCACTCAGCTGCCCCATGTGTCTCCCATTTAACACATGGCATGGCACCCCCCCCCCCCCCAAGAAACACGCACTGTGCCTTCATAAACTGAGCCCCCAAAATAAACATGTTTTTGTGGGACCATGGCTGCGGGGTGAAGCCTTTTTGGATTTTGGAAAAAGTTGATGAAGCTGCTGCTTTGTGCTTCTAACGGTTTGAGCAGTGCTCTTACCTTCTCCTGGCCTGTTTTGTGCTTCTAACGGTTTTAGCAGTGCTCTTACCTTCTCCTGGCCTGTTTTGTGCTTCTAACGGTTTTAGCAGTGCTCTTACCTTCTCCTGGCCTGCTGCTTTGTGCTCCTAACGGTTTGAGCAGTGCTCTTACCTTCTCCTGGCCTGCTGCTTTGTGCTCCTAACGGTTTGAGCAGTGCTCTTACCTTCTCCTGGCCTGTTTTGTGCTCCTAACGGTTTGAGCAGTGCTCTTACCTTCTCCTGGCCTGCTTTGTGCTTCTAACGGTTTGAGCAGTGCTCTTACCTTCTCCTGGCCTGTTTTGTGCTCCTAACGGTTTGAGCAGTGCTCTTACCTTCTCCTGGCCTGTTTTGTGCTTCTAACGGTTTTAGCAGTGCTCTTACCTTCTCCTGGCCTGTTTTGTGCTTCTAACGGTTTGAGCAGTGCTCTTACCTTCTCCTGGCCTGCTTTGTGCTTCTAACGGTTTGAGCAGTGCTCTTACCTTCTCCTGGCCTGTTTTGTGCTTATAACGGTTTGAGCAGTGCTCTTACCTTCTCCTGGCCTGCTTTGTGCTCCTAACGGTTTGAGCAGCGCTCTTACCTTCTCCTGGCCTGTTTTGTGCTTCTAACGGTTTGAGCAGTGCTCTTACCTTCTCCTGGCCTGTTTTGTGCTTCTAACGGTTTGAGCAGTGCTCTTACCTTCTCCTGGCCTGCTTTGTGCTCCTAACTGTTTGAGCAGCGCTCTTACCTTCTCCTGGCCTGTTTTGTGCTTCTAACGGTTTGAGCAGTGCTCTTACCTTCTCCTGGCCTGTTTTGTGCTTCTAACGGTTTGAGCAGTGCTCTTACCTTCTCCTGGCCTGTTTTGTGCTCCTAACGGTTTGAGCAGCGCTCTTACCTTCTCCTGGCCTGTTTTGTGCTTCTAACGGTTTGAGCAGTGCTCTTACCTTCTCCTGGCCTGTTTTGTGCTTCTAACGGTTTGAGCAGTGCTCTTACCTTCTCCTGGCCTGTTTTGTTTGCTCCTGACGGTTTGAGCAGTGCTCTTACCTTCTCCTGGCCTGTTTTGTGCTCCTAACGGTTTGAGCAGCGCTCTTACCTTCTCCTGGCCTGTTTTGTTTGCTCCTAACGGTTTGAGCAGTGCTCTTACCTTCTCCTGGCCTGTTTTGTTTGCTCCTAACGGTTTGAGCAGTGCTCTTACCTTCTCCTGGCCTGTTTTGTTTGCTCCTAACGGTTTGAGCAGTGCTCTTACCTTCTCCTGGCCTGTTTTGTTTGCTCCTAACGGTTTGAGCAGTGCTCTTACCTTCTCCTGGCCTGTTTTGTTTGCTTGCTTGGTTGCTTTGTTTTTGTATTCGCAGCTACTCACGCCGACCAAAATTTAAGGTCATTAACGGCAGGGAACACTGTGTAACTCTGGGTTGTTTTCATCCCAGAGAATGAAAAATGAAGCCAGGCAAGGAGAGCGGGGGTGGGGTGGGGTGGGGTAGAATGGGATAGGGTGGGGGGGGCTGAGAGTGGGCCCTTGTGAGTTGTTGGAGGGTATTAAATCACACATTTGGACAACACGTGTTATCGCTCGATTAGAACGGCTGGGGAAAGGCAGGGGCTCGCAGCTGAAACGGCGCTCTGGATACAGCTGCATCCCAGACTGGGGCTGGGGGCTGGCAGACGACGCCTCCACTACACGACCACTCCCTGCTGCAGTTCAGACAGAGGTGCGTGAACAAATGTGGAAAAATACATGCAGTCCTTGCATGTGAGGGAGTACTTGATGCATACAAAGTGGATTTTTAATGGGGGGGCGACCATGATTCTGATTGGTTACTCCAGTGTTCCTGTTCTTTGTCCCTGGCTGTGACATCACAATGAGTAAACACCATGATTCTGATTGGTTACTCCAGTGCTCCATTTCTCTGTCCCTGGCTGTGACATCACAATGAGTAAACCCCATGATTCTGATTGGTTACTCCAGTGCTCCATTTCTCTGTCCCTGGCTGTGACATCACAATAAATAAACACTGGAACCTGTTCACACTGTGGTAGAGTTCCACTGCTATTTTTCTTTGGCCACCATAGAAACGTGTTACTTGAGGATATTCGGCTCCGGTTTCAGACTGCGGTCCAGCTGTGGTGTAATGCCGCGGTAACGTAGCGGGCTTGGCCGGCCGGCCTGTGCATTAGGGCTGCTGCACCACCTGCCAGGTGAAGGAGGCTTGTGGCTGTTTGGGTCCAAGACCGCCACAGAACTGTTTTCATCACTCAGTGCAGGAGCCACCACTTTCTGGCCGCTCACTGCTGTTTTCATCTCCAATGCTGCGTTCTGCTGTGCGCACATGGATTTTAAAAAAATAGTTATTATTATTTTAAAAAATAAGGTTTCAGTGCCTTTTGTGAAGGGAACACAGGAACACTTACGATATCGCAAACCGTGATCTCGCACAGGAAACATGAGGAACACGTTACTGAGGTCACTTCCTGTGCAAGGGTAGAACCTTGTGTTACTCGTTCGCTGATGGCTCAAAGCCAAGTGTCAAGGTTTTAACAGCCTCCGGTCCACTTCCTGTGTGTGTGTTTTTCAAACCATCAATCAGACTGGATTAAACCTGCCATCCAAAGTGGTTTTCTTCTTTTGAGTTGCTGGAATTGGGGCCTTTCTGAATGAGAAGATCTCTGAGCTTGTTGTGTCAATTGTTTTCAATTTTTTACATTTCTGTTGCACTTATTAACTTCAAATTCTTTTTGCAATAAATGTTTTTTTCAATTTAGAATTTCAATTGTATCACACTGTTCTACTGTTTTTATATCTGTAACTCAACAGCATTAAGGATTCTTCCTCAATGGTTTCTCGAGATTAAATAAAGGTTGAATGAATGAATGAGAATCTTTTTTTAAATTAGTTATTAATTAGTTATTAACTTATTTAGTTATTTTCTTTAAATTTTGTTATTGATAAACTCTTTTGTTTTAATTTGTAATTTTATTAGAATCGCTTGTGGTATGGTCCTGTTCTTAATTTTTAATTTGTTAAGCCATTCACTTGTATTGGCATGACATTTGGTGCGAGAACTCTATAGTCTATACACTTTATAATCCTTTATTTGGCAATGCATTTTTCCATTTCTACATTTTCTAAGTAAGATTACAGTCAGGACTGAGGTCTTTGCCTCCAGTCTTGCCACTGTTGGATCAAATGCGGTGTGAATGAAACGCTCCAGGGTTTGGATAAAGCTACATGGAGCCGTCTGTTTAAAATAAATATATAAATAAAAAACAGTGGTGCACAGGAGAAATCTGTTTCAAAAAGAAACCAGATAAAAACCCTGGTTTCAGAGGTTCATTTTGTTTTAATTAATGTCTTAACCCCTCAAGACAATGTGCGCTTTGTTGGAAGAATAATTACTGAGGAGGCGTCGGTGGTTAGAAGGCACCTGTCTGTCTGTAAAGTGGTGAAATATTACCTTTTTATTTTATTTTATTTTTTGCTTTTTGCAGGTGGATGTTTGCACACGTCTTTCTAACGGAATGGGACAATGTGATGAATTGGTGTGGTTGTCGGTTGAAAATCCGAAATGCAGGCTACGATTTATTCTATGGCTAACTAACCTGTTTGTTGTTCGTTGCCTTTGAAGCGTGTTGTGCTACGTGTTTAGCGTACTCCAGCGAGTCGGTGTGGGAGGAAGGCGAACCGTTTGGACACACAAGCAGCTCCTTGTGCTGGCTTCATTTAAAAAGCAAGGTGTGGTTATACACAGAGAGCGTGTCTGTACCTCGATGTGGAGTGGCTCCCTCAGGGGGAGTTTTGAGGCTCACGTGCACACGCAGGTACTCACCGTCGCCGTTCTCTTTACCTCAAAAGGTGGTGATCCGGTATCAGGTCTATCGCTCACACCCGAATACATCCACCCCCCCCCCCCCCGACCCCCGGTTGGATATGTCACTCGCCGCGTTGGCACGGCGTTGCCTTGACGATCAGAATCTCCTCTCAGCACCGGCCGGTCTCCGTTTTCAGACGCGCATTATTCATTGATCTAATGACCCACTTACCGAGATAACGCCGGCTGCTTGCGATTTCTGGGTCAGGAAAGGTCGAGAAGGGAGCTCGTATAAACCGCTCGCTCGCTCCCCCTCAGTTCAGCCGAGTCAGGTTATATTAATACGCCCCCTGGTTCTGCCACAAAACTGGCACTTTGAAACACCCCGCCTTCTCTTTAGCTGATAAGTGAAAGTTTTTGATGAAAGAAGTCGAGAGAAGTGTTTCTGTGCGTCTTTCCACTGACGTTTTCCTCGAGTCAGGAAGTAGTTTTTCAGTTTCCTTTCCCCCCCCCCCAACTGACCGGGGGATTGTTTTCCCTGGTGTTTCAGGTCCCCCTGTAAAGCGCCACGTTTTCTTTATTTAAATTACAAATGCATGATGATTGGTTGACATGTATTGTAGTTTATATGGACCGTCGGCATGGCAGGTGACAAGTGTCATGTAAAATAAAACGTAAAATGTAAACTAATGAAATTTAACCAAACACCGTATGTGGATAAGGTGTTACTGCAAATTCATATAGGCCTAATCCTATTGTGACAGTTTGTCTTTGATGTGCTTGCAATAGAGCTCACCTTGCACCTTTCTAGGATCATTTTTGGTTTCGGTTTTCAATCAGGCTGCCGTTTCTCGGGCAGTCGGAGTTGAAAGTGTTCTGAAACCCGGCTCACTTCTTTGTTTCTTTTCCTCGTTTCGACGCCGATAAAGCGTGTGCGGGGTGCGCTCTCTCTTAAAGCTTAGTCTGGGCCATGCTTCTCTTTAGTGAGTGTTATGCGGACAGGGACCGTAGATGGGCATTAGGCAGGCAATCTCTTCTGAGAGCTGAGGTAGGTGTTTATACTTGGGTTTCTTGAACTGAGGCCTCTGGTAATTTGTCTTTAGTGACTGGAAAGATGGTCTGGGCCTATATTTTGCTATGTTGTAGATGAGAGCATTTTTCATATGGATGTGTGTAGAACAGTAGATGGGACCTCATTGTCTTTTCAAGCAAACGGAGGCTTTTGAGAATTGTGTTCCACACACTGTTGTGTGCTGCATACCACATTGATTTTAGGACTTTACAAGTTTCTGCTTGGTTGCACGATTCACATTTGTTTTTAAGATTACATTACTTTTCTTGTACACATGCCTTTCTTACACTACATTTATTTTTGGTGTGATTTTGCTGACAGACACATTTTCAGTATTGGCGAGAAAAGTTAATGAGAGAGGCAATGAACATTAGTTTGAGGCTTGTGTGGTATAGAGGGTACCAACTGTACTTCGTTTTTTTCCTCCCAGGTAATTAACGGAACAATTAGTGCTACTCACTGTCTCCACACCTGACTCCCAGGTAAAGGAAGGGTGGAAATCAGCAGTTCTAAGCAGCCCTTAAATACCAGGGGCATCGTCGTTTGGGTGAAATAGGAGACTAGTGTTGAAGAAATGATGGCGTGTTCGCATGGACCTAGTCAGCAGAGCTCCACTGTGTTTTAACATACTCTAGAGAGGCCTTGTTAATTTGCCGTTTGTAAGTACCATAGATGAGTACCACCCCCCCCCCCCCCCCCATGTCAACCCGACCTTCTCTTCCCGCGAGGAGACAGCAGCTGGGAGAGGTCCGGCCCGCTGTAGCGACAGTCTATTATCGCAGACGGGCGGCTTTGCTGCCGACGTGGTTTAGCGTTTCGCGTTTCGCATGGCTACTCTCCCAGTGTTCCACCCGCCCCAGCCCACACAACTGTGGAGGAGGAAATGGGCGTGGCCATACAGTTTGCTCCGCCCACATGTGCAATCCTCTGTATTCAGAGCTTTTCTTTACTCAAAAAACATTTTTTAACAGAGGAGAGCATTCAGTCCACCAGTCTTTAACTTTAGGTCCATAAATCAAATTTAAAATGACAGCATGTTTTATTTTATTTTTTATTATTATTATTTTTTTAAACACGGCATCGCAGCGAAACGCAAAACACTCCTGCTTGAATTTCTAATTAAGGTCAAAGAACATTCAGGAACTTAAATGAATTGCAATTGTTTGGGATCAGATTTGAATTGCCTTTGTTGTGAAACAGAAAAAAAGACGATAGACTACATGTTATATGTACATATAGCGTAGTCCAGAGTAAATCTGTTTTCCAGAAAACGTGTTACTATGCTGTAGATTTCTTCAAAAAGAAAAAGCTTTGCATTTCGCCCTCTCTCCCAAGTAGAATAGCAGGTGTTGATTTAGCGAGGCAGTAAAGTTTTTTTTTACGAGCGGAGCCCTTAATCTCCCAACACGTGGCGGTTCCGTAATTGTTTTTAACACAAACTTGATTAAAGGATGTCTGTGTGAGGAGGGTGCGTCTGGGCCGGTCCGCTGTAATGATATGGTCCGGTTTCTCTCTCCTTCCTTCACCCACCGGTTCTGCCTTCCAACTGACGGAAGCTGGACACCTTCAGAACTGAGCCCAGTTTCTCTTTGAAGAATATTTTAAACAGCTTCTATTTTGGAGCAGGGTTGGTTTTAATTTTAGTCTTTCAAAGACTTGATTTAGACTGTGGTTTCTGCGTATTTCCTGAAGGGGAAGTGTGATGGTGTTTTTCATTGGCACTGCTCTCTACTGCGTAACTATATATATATATATATATATATATATATAGAGAGAGAGAGAGAGAGAGAGAGAGAGAGAGAGAGAGAGACTGTGAGCAAGTAGGCCTGTGTGAATTACTGTGGAGTATTGAATAGGAAACGTGAATGGCCTGTGTGAATTATTATTGCTGTGGAGATTTTTAAATGGGGAACCTGACTGCTTGAAGGCAGCTTTACACATGGACCGGGACATTTTCTACTGTGCAGTAGAGAGTGAACTTCCCCAAAATAAAAGGCTGTTTAAGCCCCCGTCTCGCCCAGGCCTTCCGAGCCCCGTCTGTGAGCGCAGAGCCGATCTGTGAGCGCAGAGCCGAAATAAAAGCACTTCTCACTTTTGTGTTTTTTTTTTTTATCTTCTTTTTTGCATCAGATTGAGAGATCGCTCGTTGTTTTTTCTTTTTTTTTCAGCTCCAAAATCGGGTCAGGCTTTTGATCTTCACCGTCCCGACCTCTGTTTCTTACGTCGAGCGCCTTGATAAAAATCTTTTCGATTTGGATCGACCTTTCCGAAGCCCTTTTTTTCGAACCTGTCTCGCTGCCTCTGCAGGCCGGCAGAGAGGGAAAGGCGGGCGACGTTAACGGTAAAACGGCACGGCGGGGGCTTGCGACAGCAGCGGGTTGCTGGCGCGTTTGATCTTGTTCCCCAGTTACCAAGCCTAATCTATATTTTCAATCAGACACAACAAGCATCAAGTCAGGCACCAGGCTATGACTCTATGGGGCTGAAACAGCTTTCACACACGTGGGGCCAAATGATCAATAAATTAAGAGAAAGTGATCCCGAATGCCGGTCGCTCCAGATCCAAGCGCCACCGAACTGCTGCCTAAAGCCCCCAAAACCATAGCAACAGCCCCAGGGAGTGAAGAGCAGAGGGAGAGTGGAGGCGGGGATTAGCTGGTCAGCGTGTCGGAGAGCTCCTGCTCTGTGTTACTGCACAGGGACGGCGCCGCCGCTGAAGACACGCCCATCACAAGCAAATATCACAGACACGCCGCTTTACTCCACAGCAGGACTGCTTCAGTCAGCTTTGAGTGTAGGAGAATCCACACACACACACGCGCACACGCACGCACACACACAAATGCACAGGCCTGTCTTTATACCCCAGTATTGAGTGCACATTGCAGGATCTGTTTGTGTGCGTTTCGTTTTATGATTTACGTTGAGTACAATCTCCAGACCTGGCGGAAACGTCTCTCTCACAGCAGCCAGCGCGCTCCAGACTGGGGAGAAATGCAAGACGCTGCTTGTCTTGGGCGGAGTACTTTTATTGTTTTTTCTCTTTTTTTTTTTTTATACCCTATTATTATTATTCCGGCGCTCCTTCTCCCAAGAGGGAGAGTCACGTGTAGAGTTGGATCTCGGCAGTAGGGGTGGAGGCGACTGTTCAGCTCCCTCCTTGGAGCAGGCGGCTGGCGTAGGCCGAGGGCCCAAGTTCGCCCAGGACGCAGAGATTTTAATCGCAACGTCGTTCCTCGTTAAACTTTAACGTAACATCCCTCCGAGTGACCTCACCACGCGCTGAAAACGTGCGGCCACGTCCCCCCTCGTTTCCCCGGCAATCAAGCGCAGAGGAGAGGGCAGGCTGCTGCTGCTTCGAATTGGAGACAGGCGAGCTCCTTAACCCCCCCCCTGGCGCTTTCTTGCGTTACGGCCACCGTGCGAGGCCCCGCCCGGCCTGCAGCTCAGGCCTGGAGTTTTACCTCAGGGAAATCAGTCAGGACGAAGGGCCTTCCTCTCAAAGCGCAGGAATGGCGATCTATACCCCAAACCCTGCGTTGGTCCGCTCATGCTCTAATGTCGCCATTCAGCACCAGGTTCCAGCAGCGGTGACCCCTCGACCCCGGATTTACTGACACTAGAGCGGGCGAGAGGGGGCCTTCAACCCCAGATTATCTGATAAACTGACCCTAGAGCTGGGGAGAGTGGCACCTGTCAACCCCAGATTATCTTCCACAATCCGGAACCTTCTCCATGCGCATGCGGCAGGCAAACCAGGAAGACTGAAATTAAAGTCTGCACTTGGTGCATCTTTTCTTTTTTTTTTTTTCTTCTTCAGAACTCCTGACCTGTAAAAATGTCACCGCTGAATCCGTACAGGCTGGACAGTCCAGCCGGTGAATCACCCCACAAGCTGTGGAGATATAATGGCTGAATCATTCAGCCTGTGATTCACAGAATAGGCTTAACATTACAATTTGGTTCTTATGGTACTTATGAGTACAACTGTTACTCTTAAATGTTTTTTTGTTTTTTGTTGTTGCCGTTATGTTGTCTTTGAAAGACTTTCTTTTGGATATGGCTCGATCCGACATTATTCTGCTGTACTGCAGCCCCAGACACACACCCTCTTGTGTTTTTGGAAAAGCCTCGCTCCTTTTATTTCACGCCACATTAGCTGTTCTTCAGATGCTTGTCCGCCCCTCTGATTGAGCCCTTGAATTAGCTTTGAATTAGCTGAACGATGTGATGTCACCCCTGAGCATTAAATTAGAGGGAAGGCCTGGCAACGCAAGATCAAGGACATGTTGACCCGCACGGCGCATTAACCATGCGATGGAGGGCCGAAGCGCGCCGTTCGGCGCATCGGGATTAGCCCGTAAAGTGCACTTCTAAGCAGATTTGAAGTGGTTAAAAACCTGCAGCGCTCTCTGGCCTGTTCTAGATCAGATTAGGGAGGGATGGAGGGTTAGAGAAGCAACTGTCTGTGGGGTTTTGCCTGATTTTAGCCTGAGGAGGAACGCCCGTTATATTCAGCTGGTGATCGCTCTAGGCTACAAAGCACAGAGATTACGTGGAGAGAATTGGGGGATGGGGGTTCGCGGCCCAAAAAGAGGGAAAGAGGCGTTTATCCTGAATCCTTCCGTTTTTTTTCTCCCTCTGTTTCCCGTCCAGCGTTCGCGAAAGACGAAGAGCAGCGGCAGCAGATCGGCGGGAAGCATGAGAAGACTCTGAAGCGTGGGAACGAAGCGCTTTCACCGCGGGAGCCCCGCCCCTCCCCTTCCCCCCGCCCCCCCCTCCTCCTCCTGCACACCGCTCTAATGTTCTCTCCTGACCAGGAGAACATCTCCACAGCCTCCACCAAAGTGCCAGTCAAGTATGGCGAACTCATAGTACTGGGGTAAGCTGGAAGCCCGGTTGTCTCGTTGAATATGTTCCATATATGTGCGTGCGAGCGTTATGTGAATGCAATTACGTATTCCACAACGTATTGAATACCAGCAATGCCTCATCCATAATTATGATGGACTTGCAATGTCGGTTGTTGTAATACTTCAGTTAGAAGGTTTTAGATGTGATGTCTGCCGTTGGCTGAGTCTTTGCTCGATGTTTAAGGCGGCATTGTTTCTCAGAGCCAGAGAAATTAAGGGGCTTTCCCACAGGGCGTGTTGATGTATTTCTTTTTTTTTGCTGTTATGTGAGTCGATCGTTTTACTTTTTAGATTTCATCTGGGCCCCAAGTCTAAACCCAAACAGACAGAAGCTGGAGCATCTGAAGAAAATAATAAATAATGTGGGTCTGGGGTGGAAAGAAAAAAGCAAGCTTTGGGACAAAGGAGATTGAATTCGATTCGGCTCGGAGAACCGAGCCAAACTGCGGTTTCCGTGGTTCACAAAGCGTTGCGTTCTCTCTTTCTCCTCACAAGCTGTTCGAAAGCATCCTTAAATCATTTTGATGTATATAGAAGAGGCAAATATTCTCTTTGTAAATCAATGCAATGTTACAGTGTGCGGAAAAACAGAACGGTGGACGGAATGTTCTGAGATCATAACCGCCCTAATTTTGGTTGCATTGTTGCGCCCATTCATTTCTCATTGGGAATTAAAGTGAGGTTGGTATCGGCGTCCTCTTATTCGTTCCCTCTGTGCTTTCGGATGGGTGGACCAATGAGATGGTGGATCCCCCTCATCACAATTGCTACAGATGTTCTAGGGCGGGGCCACACAGCAAGCTGGTTAATTAAGCAATAAACAATTAATTAAGAAACAAGCAGTTGATTGAACTGTTAACTCGTCTCACCTGGTGTCTTGGGTCTGAATAGGTTGCTGATTTTTAAGGTGAAAACAAACATCAGCAGACCCTCCAGGATCAGGGTTGGGGTCGTGGGGGGGATCTTAGGGTCAGGACTTCACTGTGCATTCTGGGAGCCTGGAGGGGCTTTCACCCCCCAGCAGCTGACGATGAAAGAGTTCAGTCAGAGGAAACTGCCAGTTTTTTTTCGAGGACATTCCCAGCCGGAACGTCGGAGGAATGCAGACGTGGAGGAACACGTCGTAAAGATTCCCCAGAATTTCCCTCTTTCCTGCTGACCTGCCGCGTAAAGCTGCGTGTATCCCAGCTATACTCTATTTGGCAGGGGGAAGTCACATTTCTGGCCACATGTGTTGGCATTTTTTGCGGCCGTGTACCCCTCTGCTCCGGAATGCATCAGCAGTTCATGGTGATCAGCTCCCAGACTCGTTTAAAGGTCTCACAAATGCTGAATTCCCAAGCGGAGCGCAATAAAAATGGGATCACATTTCCTTTCTAGTGCTTTCTTTATTTTTGGTACAGATGGGAATGGGAAATGTACCTCCCTCTCCCCTGTAGTTCTGAACATCAGAATATTACCATTATTCATTTAACAGCAACTGAGATACTAAGACATTTAAGACGGCAGCCCACATATTCCTGGTCCCCTGACATCCACTGCCTCTGGAGGTAAACTAACGGATCTGTGCAGTTGGATTAGTGTACAGTGCCAATGATGGACTTGCAGCTCTTCTACACAAATAGCTTGAGTCATTTTGGAAGCGTTCCACCAGTGGACGGCAAGTTCTGAGACCGTACGCAACGCTGACACGCTGTGAAGCGTTCGTTCGGTGTGTGAGTTCGGCGTGTTGCTGGAATCTGCTGGGTTGTTGGCAGGAAGCTTTAGGTTGGAAACCGCAGCCCCTGGTGGAGCTTAAGCTGAAAATTCAGGAGCACGTTTTCCAAGTGTTCCTGCCGGGTATCCATGACAACGGTTTCACAGTCTGTCCGTGACCGGTTACCGCGTTACGTGCGGATTTTGTTGTCGCCCCTTCCGGAATGTCACTGCTGGACCTGCATCAGGGCTACGGGATTGCGGCTATCACCTCCTCTACCCTATGGGGCTAAAGGGCCATAGTGTTTACAGTCGCTGGAGATATCCCAGCCTATCCAAGAAACCATCTCACCTCCCGACTCTGTAAGAGTGCAGGCCTCCCTCTGATTCCTGGGGCATTTTCTGGGGCAGTCGGGCCCTGGGGGGTGGGGGTGGGGGGGCAGTCCTGGGACATGTGTGCATTTATACCTTTGTTTGTTTGTTTGTATTGGGATGCGTAGACACGGGGGAGACCGAAATAGCAGAACAAAGCTCTTGATAACGCGCCAGACTGCTGACTCGGGGCGGCAGAGAACTCTGAAGCTGCCTGGTTTAGCATTAGCCTAGCGTTTATAGCAGGAGCCGCAGAGCCGCAAATATAAACAACAACTGCAGCTTTATTTGTGCACTTATGGAAATTAACCCGTTGTGTGAGGGCTAAATCTGGACTAAAAACGTTTTTTGTTTTTTTGTGCCTTTAATGGTTAAGTTTTTATCTTTTGTTTCTTAGCTATTTAATTACACTATGCAATTGCTTTTTATTGCTCTTAGTATTTTTAAAAAACATTTTTTTTTTTTTTTAGACGTACTTTAAAATAACTTTATTGTTGGGTTTTACATCCCATAGGTTTTATTGTTGGGGTTCATGTCCCTGCGATTTTATATTTGAGGTTTAAATCTCCTAGAAAAGTGCACTTAAATGTAATGGTTTGGGTTCAGGACCTACCTGAAGGTTTTGTTCAGACTCGGTGCTCTGTGCTTTATTTTGGGGTTACAGACTGTCTTGGGGGTGCTCTGTGCTTGGTTTTGGGGTTACAGACTGTCTTGGGGGTGCTCTGTGCTTAGTTTCGGGGTTACAGACTGTGTCTTGGGGGTGTTCTGTGCTTGGTTTTGGGGTTACAGACTGTGTCTTGGGGGTGCTCTGTGCTTAGTTTCGGGGTTACAGACTATGACTTGAGGGTGCTTTGCTTGGTTTTGGGGTTACAGACTGTGTCTTGGGGGTGTTCTGTGCTTAGTTTCGGGGTTACAGACTATGACTTGAGGGTGCTTTGCTTGGTTTTGGGGTTACAGACTGTGTCTTGGGGGTGTTCTGTGCTTAGTTTCGGGGTTACAGACTATGACTTGAGGGTGCTTTGCTTGGTTTTGGGGTTACAGACTGTGTCTTGGGGGTGTTCTGTACTTGGTTTTGGGGTTACAGACTGTGTCTTGGGGGTGTTCTGTACTTGGTTTTGGGGTTACAGACTGTGTCTTGGGTGTTCTGTGCTTGGTTTTTGGGTTACAGACTGTGTCTTGGGGGTACTCTGTGCTTAGTTTCTGGGTTACAGACTGTGTCTTGGGGGTGTTCTGTACTTGGTTTTTGGGTTACAGACTGTGAATTGGGGGGTGCTCTGTGCTTAGTTTTGGGGTTACAGGCTGTGACTTGGGGTGCTCTGTGTTGCAGGTACAATGGTTCCCTGCCCAACGGGGACCGGGGGAGGCGCAAAAGCCGCTTCGGTTTGTGCAGGAGACAGAAGGCCAATGGAGTCAAGGCCAGCACGGTGCACGTAGCCTGCACGCCGCAGGCCGCCAAGGTAAGACTGACCCTGGATCAGTGTTTTCTGTTTTCACATAATACAGGGGTGCGCACCTCCGGTTGGTCTGTGTGCTCATTTTTCTTCCAGCCACAATTTCCTTTAGTTTTAGTTTTCTGACAGCTCAGAAATCCACTTTAGGATCCACTTTACGCTGTAGCTGGTGCTGATGCAAATCTCAGATCTAGATATGATTGAGCTAATTAAATAATTAAGAGCAGAAGTTGGCACAAAATTCTGAACCGGATCAGCCCTTGTTGTGCGTCCCTGACATAACGTGTCTAAAATGTGGACTGTGAACTGATTGAAAATCAGTAGTGTCTGTGTGTGTGTGTGTGTGTGTGTGTGTGTGTGTGTGTGTGAGTGCATGTGCGTGTTGTAGCAGAAATATGAATTGCAGCTATGAAATATATATATATATTTTTATATGTACATACGCAGTGCTTTATGACATAATATTGGCAGTTACCGTGAGAACGAGGAGACTGCTTTGTTCTGCCAGCGACCGGACTGTCTGGTTTCATTCTGACTCATTCTCAACTCCACAAATCTCTTTGGAGGAAAGCGATCGACAGCGTTTTTTTTCCCCGTGAAGCACGCTCCAAAATAAAAAAAACAGCCTGAAATGTGCTGAATATCTGAACTGGCTTTTTATTTTTGATAGAATTTTTGTCACGTCAGTGGGGTGTGTCGCGCACGTTTGTGATCACACTTCGAGGCGTCCCGAGCGGGAGCGGGAGCAGGCCAGGCGGAGTGCGTCCGAGGTGTCGTTGGCGACGCTCGCGGATGCCTGGCCCCCGTCCCAGAGCCGACGCGTGAACGGCTCCTCGGCGGGCTCACCCTGATGCGCAGGGATCTGCAGGCTCCCGCATTCTGCCTGCGTCGGGGTAACTGCCCACTGCGCTACGACACCGTGGGGGCGCATGGGTGGAGCTCAAGTTCTCAGGGGAGGTGCGCAAAGACAGTACTCAAGATGCAAGCCGGGGCCGTCACCGGGGGGGGTGTACTACGAAGCAGGATTACTGAGTTAGATGGGTAACTGCCCTGAGTAAAACCCAGAACCGCTCTTTTTACTTTAGTCCATGTTCCAGATTTGGGAGAGTTATCCAGCTAACTCCGTAATCCTGCTTCGTAGTATACCGCCCCGAAACGTGTTTCATTTGTGTTATTGGGGGCTTTGGGGTTATTGATTTTTTTGTTTTCCCACACTGATAATGAATTTATATCGCCTACAGGCCATAAGCAACAAGGACCAGCACAGCATCTCCTACACGCTGTCTCGAGCACAAACCGTGGTGGTGGAGTACACACACGACAGCAATACGGACATGTTCCAGGTACAGAGGCCCTCCGGATCGCCTGCTCTCTAAACACACCCCGACTGAACACTAGTCTCTGAACACCAGGGACTGAACGCTTGTCTCTGAACACCAGGGACTGAACACTAGTCTCTGAACACCAGGGACTGAACGCTAGTCTCTGAACACCAGGGACTGAACGCTTGTCTTTGAACACCAGGGAATGACATTTACTTTCATCCACTGGCTTGATTCTAAAAATCACCAGCCATTTTCAACATTTTACCAGCCACATTACCTTTTACAATATAACAAAACCTGGTTGGTTACCTGCCAAAGTGGCTGCTAGAGTAGAAAATCCTACCAGCCACAATCAAAATTTTACCAGCATTTGGCTGGTGGCGACCTAGCGGTGTTAATTTCCCACCCTGAAACATACCCTGACTAACGCTGACTGACTCTCGCTGCTTCTGCTGTCAATCTGCTTCTGCTGTCATTCTCCTCCATAATTCCACCCCCTCCCCACCCTCTAATGTCAACATGCTTTATCTGCCAGGCTGGTTACAGTATTGCTGTGTAATTATCCTATTTATAGGATATGACTGCAGATCTAGCCCCTCCTCTTCCTGTCCCGTCTTTGTCATAAAAGAGACAATGGTGATCATAATAACAAAACAGATAGAGACAGGAGACAGACAGACAAAGTGCCAACTATAATAAATCTCTCACCCCCCCTCCCCCCACATTTTTCCCCCTCATTCCAATTGGCCCAAGTGGTCAGCACAGGCGATGCCTATATGCTCTGGTGATGACTGGAGCAATGGCGGAAATTAAGTCTCTTTCTCTCTCTCCCTCCCTCCCTCCCTCCCTCCCTCACTTCCTCCCTCCCTCTCTCTCTCTCTCGCTCTCCCTCTCTCGCTCTCCCTCTCTCCCCCCTTTCCCTCTCTCTCTCTCTCTCTCTCTACCCTTCTCCCTCTCTCCCTCTCTCTCCCTCTCTCTCTCCCTCTCTCTCCCTCTCTCTCCCTCTCTCTCTCTCTCTCTCCCTCTGTCTCCCCCCTCTCTTTTCCTCCCTCTCTCCTCTCTCCTCTCTCCTCTCTCCCCCTCCCTCTCTCCCCCCCCCTCTCTCCCCCCTTTCTCTCGCTCTCTCTCTCTCTCTCTCTCTCTCTCTCTCGCTCTCTCTCTCTCTCTCCCTCCCTCCCTCCCTCTCAGATCGGGCGGTCCACAGAGTGCCCCATAGACTTTGTGGTGACGGACACGGTCCCCGGTAGCCAGAGTAACGGCGACACGCAGACGGTCCAGAGCACCATCTCCCGCTTCGCTTGCCGCATCATGTGCCAGCGCACCCCTCCACACAACGCCCGCATCTACGCCGCCGGCTTCGATTCCTCCAAGAACATCTTCCTGGGGGTGAGTGAGAGTAAAGCCGGGGGGAGGGAAAGAGTGCCGAGTGTACCCCTAAAATATGTGTATTTGCCGATAAATGCAGTGTCTAGATGCCCTACGTTCAAATCTTTTTTTGTGACTACATTACACTGTGCGTGTGCGTGTGTGTTTGTGTATGTGCGTCTGTGTGTCAGTGTGTGTGGTTTGTATTTCTTTTGCCAATTTTTTATCGTTTTTGCGATAAAAAGGTATGTGAGACAGAAATGGTAGCGCTCCAGGCAGATGGCTAGAGAATAAACGTTTGAGAGAACCTGGCGTGTGAAAGAGGCCAGACACACGGGAGGAAAGGATGATTCAGCAGAAATGTGATGCATGACGGACAGAAGATCTTAATCACGCAAACTGCCCGCTAACCCTGCTCTCTTTCTCTCTCTCTCTCTCTCTCTCTCTCTCTCTCTCTCTGTCTTTTCCTCCCTCTCTCCTCTCTCGCTCTCCCTCTCTCCCCCTCCCTCCCTCCCTCCCCCTCCCCCTCCCCCTCCCTCCCTCTCTCCCCCTCCCTCCCTCCCTCCCTCTCTCTCCCCCTCCCCCTCCCTCCCTCCCTCTCTCTCCCTCCCCCTCCCTCCCTCCCTCCCTCTCTCTCCCTCCCCCTCCCTCCCTCCCTCCCTCTCTCCCTCCCCCCCTCTCTCTCTCCCTCCCTCCCTCCCTCTCTCTCCCCCTCCCTCCCTCCCTCTCTCTCCCCCTCCCTCCCTCTCTCTCTCTCCTTCTCCCCCTTTCTCTTTCCCTCCCTCCCCCTTCCTCTCTCTTCCTCTCCCTTTCTCTTTCCCTCTCTCTCTTTCTCCCCCACAGGAAAAGGCGGCCAAGTGGAAGACGCCAGACGGACAGATGGACGGACTGACGACGAACGGCGTGCTGGTGATGCACCCTCGGCACGGCTTCACCGAGGACTCCAAGCCCGGCGTGTGGAGGGAGATCTCCGTGTGCGGCAACGTCTTCACTCTGCGGGAGACCCGTTCCGCCCAGCAGAGGGGAAAGATGGTGGGCACCCCCCCACGCGCTTACGCCCCGCCATGTGTCTTACACAGCCTGCCCGAACCTCCCCTTTACTAACCCAACACACAACCTGCTCTCAGCCTGAACCTCCCCCTTACTAACCCAACACACAGCCTGCTCTCAGCCTGAACCTCCCCCTTACTAACCCAACACACAGCCTGCTCTCAGCCTGAACCTCCCCCTTACTAACCCAACACACAGCCATGCTCTCAGCCCGAACCTCCCCCTTACTAACCCAACACACAGCCATGCTCTCAGCCCGAACCTCCCACTCAGTCCTTTAAGGCTGCTGCTTAAAAGTCATCGATCGGCTGAAGGGTCCAGGTCCACACACCTTGTTTCCAAGGCCTAAATTAGCTGCTGACTGAATGGAAACCATATAAACCTGTGACCCTCCAGGACTGGGGTTCCAGGCTCCTGGATTAGCTGGCAATATTCAACCTCAAAATAAGCTCCAAACAGGGGTATCTACTTCACCCCCCCCCCCTTCAGTAAAATACAGTGCTTATTTAGGGTAAAAGAACAAATTTGGGATTTTGCTAATTCAGTCCTTAGATTTAGACTAAGGAGCTTTGGTTTGTTGTGCCCCTCCAGCTGTGGTACTTTCTTGAGGCGATTGCATTAGTAATGAGTCGCCCGCGCTTTATAATGCGTTAAAATTCTAATTAATCACGGCTCAGGGGGGCGTTTGAGGAAGGGCCAATCCGTGTCTGTTTTTTTAGCTTGCTTTAGTTCAGTCGCGTGCGGGTCTGGAATCCAGCCCCTGTACTGAATGCTTGGGTCTCGATCACCTGTACTGAATGCTTGGATCTCGATCACCTGTACTGAATGCTTGGGTCTCGATCCCCTGTACTTGAAGCTTGGGTCTCGATCACCTGTACTGGAAGCTTGGGTCTCGATCACCTGTACTGAATGCTTGGGTCTCGATCACCTGTACTGGAAGCTTGGGTCTCGATCACCTGTACTGAATGCTTGGGTCTCGATCACCTGTACTGGAAGCTTGGGTCTCGATCACCTGTACTGGAAGCTTGGGTCTCGATCACCTGTACTGGAAGCTTGGGTCTCGATCACCTGTACTGGAAGCTTGGGTCTCGATCACCTGTACTGGAAGCTTGGGTCTCGATCACCTGTACTGGAAGCTTGGGTCTCGATCACCTGTACTGGAAGCTTGGGTCTCGATCACCTGTACTGGAAGCTTGGGTCTCGATCACCTGTACTGGAAGCTTGGGTCTCGATCACCTGTAC
The DNA here is from genome assembly GCA_022702515.1 of Ilyophis sp. 1 JC-2022. Taxonomy (NCBI): domain Eukaryota; kingdom Metazoa; phylum Chordata; class Actinopteri; order Anguilliformes; family Synaphobranchidae; genus Ilyophis; species Ilyophis sp. 1 JC-2022. Next base: position 84,805,135 of record CM040405.1, read on the forward strand.
TGGAAGCTTGGGTCTCGATCACCTGTACTGGAAGCTTGGGTCTCGATCACCTGTACTGGAAGCTTGGGTCTCGATCACCTGTACTGGAAGCTTGGGTCTCGATCACCTGTACTGGAAGCTTGGGTCTCGATCACCTGTACTGGAAGCTTGGGTCTCGATCACCTGTACTGGAAGCTTGGGTCTCGATCACCTGTACTGGAAGCTTGGGTCTCGATCACCTGTACTGGAAGCTTGGGTCTCGATCACCTGGACTGGAAGCTTGGGTCTCGATCCCCTGTACTGGATGCTTGGGTCTCCAGTGTCTGTCGTGGATCAGCGAAGCATGCCACTCAGCCGCTGCCACCAGTGAACATATTCACTTAAGAACTGATTGTTTAAAATCTCGCCTGACTCCCACCACTCTAGACCTGAGCGAGGAATTTGTACAGCGCTTTGTACAGGCTTTCTGCGCTTGGCGGTAATTGCATTCTCGCTGTGGCCCACTTACTTTTACGTTCAGGGGAAAGAGCTGTCCTCGTTTAACTCATGGAAACAGATCCTGTGTGATTGTACGAATACAGGCCTGTAAGGCATTCCACTCTGACCTGCAGGTGAACTCGCCGATTTCCATAGCAATTTTCAGACAGCAGTCCTTTCTCTCCTTCACACTCTATTTCTCACTCTGTCTCTCTCTGTCTCACACTGTCTCAGACTCACTCTCTCACTCTGTCTCACACTCTCTTTGTATCACACGGTGTCTTTCTCTGTCTCACACTGTGTTTCTCTGTCTCACACTCTCACACTGTCTCTCTCACACGGTCTCTCTCTGTCTCACACACTTTTTTCTCACACTGTCTCTCTCGGTCTCAAACTCTCTATCTCTCTTTCTCCCTCTCTCCTCTTCCTCTCTCCTGGCTCATCGCTGCGATGATGCCACTCTCTGGTTTATATTTCCCTGGCACCTCTTCACGCTCAGAGTGAGGGAGGAGGCGGGTTGGGCAGGACGAAGTTGGCGAAAGGCACGTTAGCGATGGTGCCGTCAGGACGTGGCGGTTACGCGGCGGTTTGCCAAGTGGTCGGAAGAGAGCGGCCAGCGAGGTGTGTGGAGCCCGGCTAATCTGGGCACTCACAGGCAGAGCAAACCCAGAACAGTGCCTCTAGTGGTTAAATTAAATCTGTGACGTGAGCAATTCATACAGAATCAAAGGGCTCGCTGGGAGGTGATTATGAAAGGCATTCAATTATTCAAGGCCTAATAGATTTAACTATAATTAAATCTATGCAACATGCAAATGACTCACTTTACCTTCACCGTTAATGTTTTTAAGTGAGTTGCTCTTCAATTACCCTTTTTCATAATCCTAATTACTGTTATTTAATAGACAGAGTTGAATAGAGTTTTCACAATCTGATGGAGGTCAGTATGTCCTGTAATGTCAACGTGAAGGCCAGATTTATTTATTTTTTATTTTATTTTTTTCCCCGTGACTGAAGTACCATTTTTTCCCTCTTTCACAGAGCTTGTTTTGCTCTTGTTTGACATCTGTACGACAATCTAAAGCCAGGTATAAACTGTGCTGTGTTTTTGCCATCTGAAGAACGGAACAGAAGAGTCCAGGGGCCTGTTCCAGAAAGCAGGATTACCGAGTTAACTGGATAACTGTAAAACCCAGAACAGCTCTTTTTACTTCAGTCCCGATTTGGGGGGGTTCCGGGTTTTACTCAGTGCGGTTATCCAGCTAACTCGGTAATCCTGCTTTCTGGAACAGGCCCCTGACCAGATTACATTGTGCGGTTGTTTGTCGCGTGGACACAATCTGAAAATGACAGCCTGGCTTGTGAGAATTTACTTCCACCAGCCACTGCTGGAATGCTCTGCATGAGATTCTGATTACGAGGGACTCCTCCAGCGATAACGGACCCATCCAGTCTATGCCTTCCTGTTCAAATGACCAACTAATCCAGTGAACATCTACCAATTAGGGACTATTATGGACTCTGAGTGAAACGTCTTCCTGTTTGTGTTCGCTGTTATCAAACTCGACCGCATGCTTTGTGTTAATCTTCATCTCCATCTCTGTGTTCGTTTAAAGCACATTGATGCTTTAACATGGCTTCCCTTCAGATGCTTGTATCAGTACGGTCATCCCATGCCCCCACCCCCCCCGGGAGAATAGTAGGTCCAGTTCATTTTCGGGAATTGTTATTGAGACATAGGTATTTAGACAGTTGCTGTTGCAATAAAGATCAATGGTTGCAGTTATTGTGTAGTGTCCACAAAGAGAAGAGTAGTTTGAGTTTTGTGTGCACTAACAGCTGGCTTTGCATGAAATCCTTGGAAAGCCTTGTTTCTGTGGCACGAGCTGATGACATCAGTCTCTGTGGCACAAGCTGATGACATCACGCTGATAACATGCCCTTGAAAGGCCCCGATCAGAGCCGACTGCTTCCCGAAGCACACGTCTCCGCTTGTTCGGCCAGACCGTCTCAAAAGTGTTCCAGGCTACCCTTGGACCACCCAGAGACAGATTTTTAGACGTGTTGATTCATTTTGATGAGACTGAACCAAGTTTGTTTAACTTTTTTTTTTCTGTAAATTCTGTGTGGTCTTGGGCAGATGGGTCACAGTGAAATTATGGGCAGTGAACCACATCTGGCAGGAACTCCCCTAATCCGTGGGAGACTGCCAGTGATGAGCAGACTGGGGTACAGGAATAGGAGGCGGGGGGGGGGGGGGTCGGGGGTCCTCTGGGGTTTGTGCCCAGTTAATCTACTGGAGAGTTTATGGATGTCTGCTCTGCCTCATAGAAACTCTACAAAAACACAGCCTCAGACCCCCAAATTCCTTATTCCTCGTTCCAATGTGGGAAAACACAGCACAACCAATTGCACTAATCTATCCCTAGCCCTCTCCCTCTCCCTCAACACTATCTCTCTCTTTTTCTGCCTCTCTCCCTCCCTTGCTCACACTCTGGCAAACTCTCCCTCTTTCTCTCTCCATCTCTCTTTCCATATCTTTTTTTCCTCTCTAAGCTGCTTTGAGTTATCTCCTCCACAGCTGCATGCAGGAGGCTAACACCCACAGCACATTCCCCTAAATCTAATACTGGAAAAATTGAATAGTTTGCCACCTACAGGAAAATGTTAAACATTACAATAGATGTTAGCATTACAAACCGATAGTGTATCTAGCTTTGAATTACAGGGTGCTGCCTGACTTTTCTTCTTTTTTTTTTGTCAGAAACAATTACCGTGAATACTCTGTTTCACAGTATAATAGATGAACCCTGTGAAATGACTTTTAAATAGAATTAACATTCATACAATATGCAGTGCTGAAAAAAATCTTCACCATCTGCTGGCAGAACTCTGTGATTCTAAGCTTTTTATCATTGGTATTAGCAGAAGCAGCAACAGTAGTTGCAGTAGTGGTAATGGCAGTAGTAGTAGCAGCAGTAGTAGTCGTCATAGTATTAGTAGTAGTAGTAGTAGCAGTAGTAAGTAGTGGTCATAGCACAACAGTAGTTGCAGTAGTGGTAATGGCAGTAGTAGTAGCAGCAGTAGTAGTCGTCATAGTATTAGTAGTAGCAGTAGTAAGTAGTGGTCATAGTACAATAGTAGCAGCAGTAGTAGTAGTAGCCATAGTAGCTATAGCAGTAGTAGCAATTGTGGCAGTAGTAAATAGTGGTCATAGCACAATAGTAGCAGTAGTAGTAGTAGCTATAGCAGTAGCAGTATTAGTAGTAATAGTAGCATTCGTAGCCGTAGCAGTAGTAGTAGCTATAGTAGTAGCAGTATTAGTAGTAATAGTAGCATTCGTAGCTGTAGCAGTAGTAGTAGCTATAGCAGTACCAGTAGCAGTATTAGTAGTAATAGTAGCATTCGTAGCAGTAGCAGTAGCAATAGCAGTCGTAGTAGTCATAGTAGCAGTAGTAGTCCTTTTGGTCTGACCTCTGGGTCGCTCTCTCAGGTGGAGAATGAGACCCAGGAGCTGGTGGACGGCTCGCTGATCGACCTGTGCGGGGCGACGCTGCTGTGGCGCACGGCGGAGGGCCTCTCGCGAACCCCCACCGTCAAACACCTGGAGGCGCTGCGGCAGGAGATCAACGCGGCGCGGCCCCAGTGCCCCGTGGGCTTCAACACGCTAGCCTTTCCTAGCATGCGCCGCAAGGACGTGGTGGACGACAAGCAGCCCTGGGTCTACCTGCAGTGTGGCCACGTGCACGGCTACCACAACTGGGGCAACCGCGAGGAGCGCGAAGGCAGGGACCGCGAGTGCCCGATGTGCCGTGCCCGTGGCCCCTATGTGCCCCTCTGGCTGGGCTGCGAGGCGGGCTTCTACCTGGACGCGGGCCCCCCTACCCACGCCTTCAGCCCCTGCGGCCACGTGTGCTCGGAGAAGACTGTGGGGTACTGGAGCCAGATCCCCCTGCCGCACGGCACGCACACCTTCCACGCCGCCTGCCCCTTCTGCGCCCAGCAGCTGAGCGGCGAGCAGGGCTACATCAGACTCATATTCCAGGGGCCTGTGGACTAGGCCTCATATTTCAGGGGCCTGTGGACTAGGCCACCACCCTGACTCCTCAGCTGCGCTTGTGACTAACCGCACAAGCCGGTTTCCTTTCTTAAATAAAAAAAGAGAAGAAAAAAAAACTTTTATTGGTTTTCCTTGACGAGAGGTTTTGGACTTTTTTTTTTTTTTTTTTTTTTCCTTTTCCCTCTTCTCCTCCCTGTTTTCTCCTCTTTTTTTTTTTTTTTTAAAGTGACCTTTATAGTAAGTGCTGTTTTTTTATTTTACAAAGAAACAGAGTACTATATTTTCACCCTAATGGACAAACAAAAGAGTCCACACACCCACACACAGAGACATTGCTCGGGTGAATTTTTTTCATTTTTCTTTTTGGTAATGAAATTAAAGAAATATTTTATTTACTAACGCAATGGTTTAAGATTTTAACGCTCTCTTAGTGATGCAATATCAATTTCTACATCATGCAAAGCTGTGTGTTGTGCGCGTGCGCGTGTGTGTGTGTTTTCCCCCCATTGATGAACGTAACACAACCTGAACAGGGAAGATGCATATTTATGCTTAATAAATAAAGATGCCACTCTGAGATGCAAACTACATTAGTTTATAGGAAGCATTTTACATTTTGTTTTCTTAATAGATACTATCATATATGATGTACTTAACTTGAATATTGTTTTTTTTATTTCAATACAGTAAACGTGTATTAAAAAAAACAAAGTGATAAAGGGATAGGTGAATGATGGAATTTAGCTCTTATATGTTTTGTTTTGCATTTTACGTTCATGAGCATCTTTTCAGCATCACTAACAAATTTAAGCTTTTTTTTATTTTTATTTTTATTTTATTTATAAAAGGATATTACATTTCTGTCATGCTGCACGCTGACTTTTGTAATAGATATGTATTTAAAACAAGTATCCATCATGGCCATTATTTCATTTGGAACACTGGGATTTTTTTTTAATGTTAGTCCTTGCTCAAGAAAGCTGCCTCAGATATTCTTTTATTGAGAATACGCCCAAATGCATTTGAGTTATTGAATGTGGACCTTTGTGACTCAACTTAAGTCCTGCTCCTTTCCCATCCACCACTGCCAATATAATACAGCAAACCCCACATACCCGCCCCCTCCCCTTCAACTCTCACATGTGGGTATCTAGACACATGTGGGTGTCTATTTGTTGAAAAGTGTGCGATTGTTTCAAAGACTACCCCCTTGTTCGTCTTTGTTCGTTGACTTTTAAACCGCGAAATATTTATTTTAAAAAAATTTAACAAAATAACACTGAATTTTAAACTGTATTTATCTAGTGAAATGTGCTCATTAGTTTTCAGTAAACTATTTTAAATTTTTGAGCTCATTTGACAAATGGAGACCTAGTACAGCAGGTGACACAATGTTCTAGAATATAAAACCTCAAATTATTTTTAAAAAAAAATAATAATAATTTACATTTTTTTTATTTTATTTAAATTTTCCCAACTGTATTGTTGGTGAAGCAGTACCCAACAGTATGTTGAGCTGTATACAGGCACATGCATTCTATTGGTCACTGTCCACTGTATAATAAAACAAAAGGCCCCAGCACACGGTGCTAACCTCAGGGAGAGGCTACAGCCTGGTCATTTGCATTTAAAAAAAAAAAAAAAAATTATTTAAAAAGTCTCCCAACATTTGTGTGTCTATTGGAGTTCTGACGAGTCACCAACCTTGGAATTAAGACCCCACCCCCATTTTGTCTCAACCCAGTATTAAACATGTGTGAACTAAGCTATGAATGTGTTAAATGCACATTGTTTCTCTCCTTTGGGAGGTGTGTAAGAAAGGGCTTTCGCCCCCCGTCTTTTTTCTGTACTGAACTTGCATGGTCTCTCCACAAAAGCATCACTTGAGTGTGTCTGCTGTATTCTGGAATTCTCGATGCTTTCTGGCTACAGTTAATATTGTTCAGATTACCAGTTTTTGTACCAACTTTAAACAATAAAAGTTTCAAAATTAACTGAACGTGTTGTATAATGCATTCAATGCCGCTTTTAAAGTTTGACATTTTAAACTGCCACTGAAATCTGCATTATACGTTAAACTTGTTTAATTTGACATGCTACCAATTTCTATACCTTTCTATTCCTGTAAAATTGAATACCACTCACTGATTGTGTGACTGTATAGGTACAGTAGTAATTGAATTTAGCTGATTGAAATCCACCCTGAATTAAATTTCTCACATAGCACTCCACCAGAAATACCTATTTTTCCAGGGTCTATGAAGTGGCATTACCTTCAGAAAATATTTAATTGCTTCTCTCATTGAATTCAATCTGTAAGTAAAATTGAGAACCTGGTGTCCAGGGTAATGTATAAGGACAATCATTTTAATCTGTCATACATGCATCCAAAATAATGCTCTCTTAAAATCCCCTTTTCCAACAAATATATACGATCATATTGTCTTCTACTATTCAATTATGGGCGAGGTAGCCTACTTGTTTTCTCACTGTTATGTCAGAAAACCATTAATGTACAATAGTGACACCATGTGGAGTAAAACGTTGAAAGGCATGGGAATTCAAATATGCGAGTAGCATATTCTTGACTTGAAGAGTTAATTACAATTTAGTCATATAGCAGACGCTTTAAGCCAAGTGACTTGGAAAAGCGAATTTATTAACAAGGTAAGCAAACGCCACAAGAGGTGGAGATAGACATTTGCAATCATACAGGTGTTACTGGCGTCAAAGTGATTGCCTCAAGAACTGCGATCGTGAGAACAGTTATTTTATTTCAGAGAGAAACGTTGAATTCATGAGAAAACTGCCAAAAGGAGAAACAGAAGTATCAGAATCAATCATACTTTGAAACAAAAAAAAATGTACTGGGTAGAGCAGGGCACCAATTCTGTCATACAACATAAAACCGTGCATCAAACCCATAAGTTAATTTGTTAAGAAAATATTGAAACCATAAGTTACTGTAATTATGTAGTTACTTTACGTATCTGACTGTAGCAGGTACATCAAGGCAGCACATTCATCCTTTCGATCGGGACTCATTCACTGATTTCCTCTGGGAAAGTCTCGCTCCTGCGCGGTGCATTGTGGTCGCCGCGCGGTGCATTGTGGTCATGTAGCCGGTCGTTCTCTAGTGATTGTGATGGTGGATAAGTGAGTCTACGGAGCCTGGAGCTGATGTATTTCCACGGGCAGTTACTCGTAACGTCGTTGCAGCATTAAACTACCGATGAGGTGAGTAGACTACCTTTCCTTCTTATGGCATAGCTGTGTGAATATTTCCGACGGACCGATTTAAATTGTGCGCCTGTCAAATGGCTTTGGTTAGCCAGCTAGCGATTTGTGTCCAAGCAAGTCAGGCTTTACTACGTGTATGAACATCCAGCTGGAGACGAACTAGGCCGCAGCCAACTCGCTCCCGACGGAGGACGGTCCTCTAAAACAGTTTCTCTGTGTCTACAGTTACAGTTTGAATGAGGTTCGCATTGTGAAGGACGGCGAGTTGCAGCTGGAGTAGACAAGCGGTCTGTCGTGCAATAAAACAAACTGTCTCCGTAAAGTTGTACAACCTCGAACTTGCATTGAACCCGCTGGACGGCTTAAGTTAGCTTAGCCAGCTAATGCAATGTTAACGCTAGCAAATTGTAAGCCAGCTAGCTAGCTAACTTACCCCGATTAGATGATCAACGTTAGCAAGACAAACTCAGTTGTACTATTCGTTGTTAGCTGGCTAACTCATGCTAACTGATATCGCAAAGCAAGTTAACTTAATGAAGGTTATTGGGTTTTGCGTGTCGCTTGATAAGCGAACGTTAACTTTGACTAATTTCTCGAGTGGCGGTAAAAGCGTTAACTTCGATATATAGCGAGAGAATTAAGTTGCATTTAACACATGTCAAGTGTCTGCAGCTCGCTGACTTAACGAACTAACGTTAGCTGTCTATTTGGAGACTGACATTAGTTAGTTAGTAACGTTAGTCTTGTTGGTGAGCCAATATTAGCTTGTCAAGTTAAAGTTAGCTGGCTAAATCTTTGGCGCTAGTCAGCTTGTCTGCGTGTCCTGTCTCTTGTTCAGTCCAGTGACAGCTTAGCTTGAGGCTCCAGTCACTTGCAGGGGTAGCGTGTCTGGCATTAATGCCAGGTTGTAACTTCAGCGAAATCGATGTATGGCGTCAGTAACTCGATTGTTAACCAATTATCAAGGCTCAGCATACGACCTTGCAACTGTTTACAAACACAAGAACACAAACACAGGCATAATTAACGTTAGCTTGCTGGCGAGTAGCAACTTCTTATGTACTGTATATTCAATATATTAGCTCGTCAATGTTCTAGTAACTATCTAACTTGACACACATATAAAACGTACGTTAGTTGTTCTGTATAACTGCGCCAGGAGTCGATGTCAGTTTCATACTCTGTCGGTGGTTTTCGTTCCAACCACAATTAAAATCCCAGAATTTTAACAATCTGTGTTCTTCTTAATTAGGTGCTTTTCATTTTTAGAGGGATCACTTACCCTCTTTGCCAAATTATGTGAGAAATAGCCATACATGCCATGACTAATAAAAGTCCAATGTTCACATTGTGCTGGTTTTGCTATATTGCAAACAAGTGCATAAAAAGAGGTAACATTTTTTTTTAACTGATCAAAATAAAGGCTGAAGTGAATCAATTATCGCCTAATTGGCCCAATTTGCATATTGCGTTAAAAAATTCTGATTTTAACCACATATGTTCAACAAACTAATTGGGGAGCCTATTGATTCATCCAGTCTTTAATTTGATCAGCTAAAAAAATGTCTTACTTCTTTTTATGTAGCCTAATTGTTTGCAATATAGCACAATAAGTACAACAATGTGAACATGGGACTTCTATTGTAGTTGGCATGCATAGCTATTTTAAATAAAAATAAATAAATAATCCGTGTTAAAAGGGTAAGTAATTGAAAACGCCAAATTAAGAAAAATGAACATCTTGTTAAAATTCTGAGATTGCAATGGTGGTCGGAAAGAAAACCAGCACACACAGGGGTTGTCTTGGACCGAGTTTGGGAGCCACTGCTCTATGTGCTACCAACATAGCTAGTAAATAAGCAAGTTCAAGCAGCCTTTTGCTTATCAAATATTAGTTTTTCTAATTTTGTGATTAGCTGTGTTACATGGTTAGCTAGCTAGTTAATTACAGGTATTATTCTTCTACCTGTGGTGCTGTCTTCAAATCAAGCACATGACACAGTCATAGCTAAATTATTTATGCTCACGTTTATCTCCCTCTGCAGTGGAGAATCTCTCACTTTAAAAACGTAGCATAAATGGCTGGGCTCAGGTTTATTGTGCAATTCCCAGTTTGGCTAGTAGAGCAAGATTGCTGACGGTGTGTGCTGCTTGAATGTTGCCTCAGACTGTTCAGTCGGGATCAGCGAATTAGAGAAGTAATGAATCCGAAAGCAATCGAGCCGAATACGCACTAAGGTAGACTCGCTGTCAAGGCATTCTGTCGATTTTTCTTCATGTTTCTAAAAGTCCAAGAACGATAGTGGGAGAAGTACCGGTTGGCATCACTCCAGACATATTTTAAAGTTCTTGTCAATTGTGTTGGCATCATTTATAACTCAATATTTTGATTAGAATTTTATTTTTCTAGCTATAGAAATGTAAAGTTGAATCATCAGTGTCAATGAACCCAATTGAATATGGTAATTAGCTTTATTGCTGATTTTCTTGCTTTTGTTTATGGGGTTTATTTTATCCCTTTATGCCTCTAGTTGAAGGAAATGACATAGAGATTTTTATTCTCAGTTAAGTTTATTTGCAGAGAAGCGATGATAGATCCAGTTCTGACTTTATTAAAGATTAACCCTGCGTGCTTTCTGTAATTTTCATGTTAAAAAGTAACGACTGTTCGTCTGGCAGTTGCTGACAGAAAGTGTGGTTAAGTGTTATGACTCTTGTTTCTCACAGCTGTAAAGGAAATGACTGGAAGGAACGATATTTTCAGTGTTTTTTAGGCCAACAGGTGCACCTTCCTTTCTGTTTTATGCCAAGTGTCGTGGACGTGCAGTCATGGTTTGAACTTGGTTTATGTAATCCAGCCTTTAAAAAAATATAAATAATAATAATAATAAATAAAAATAATTTTAAAAAGTGAAAATGTCAACTTTTTGGCTCCAAGGGGAATCTTTCTCTAGGTTTTAAATGCTGTTATTTATTTACATTACATTATAGGTATTTAGCAGACGCTCTTATCCAGAGCGACTTACACAACTTCTTATTACATTTATCCATTCATACAGCTGGATATATACTGAAGCAATTCAGGTTAAGTACCTTGCTCAAGGGTACAACGGCAGTGTCCTACCTGGGAATCGAACCTGCAACCTTTCAGTTACAAGTCCAGCTCCTTAACCATTATACTACACTGCCGCCCAGTTTTCTTGGGAAAGCCCTTATTTACAGTGAGTGGTATAGCTTACATGCTTACCCATTATCTACATCTACATATACAGTTGCATATTTACCTGTGGGTTTACCACTGCACCACCATGTCACAGGGTGTCTGTCTGTCTGTCTGTGAGGTCAGATCTGTTGCAGTACATGCATAATATAAATCTCATGAAATGTACTATCAAATTGATCCATACTAATTGCATTTTCTTCTGAGCAAACGAAAAACTTCCACAGGGATAATTATAACGTGACTTTGCATAACTCTGTATTTGTGTTTGACCTTCTTGCACACTGCTTAAGCCGATGCCCAAATATAAGCACCGATTTACAATATACACACATTTAAATTAAGTTTCTTCCCAATATTAAGCTGATTAACAGCTTAATGTCAAATATACTGTTACCATTAATTGCAGTAAGAATGGTCTTTCCAAGGAGTAACCAATGTTGACGAATATTTGTGTGGTCCTGCTTTGGATAAATGGTCACGTTCAGAGATTATCTGTAAATGTGTGATGTCATATCCAAACCCAAGGAATTTATGAAGCAGTTCTGCTGTACTTCATTTGAATAATTATTAAAAGAAGGTATTATCTTCAGCTGTTTGTGTGGTACCAATTTAACTGAACAGGAAGCGCAAATGACTGCGCGGATGTCAGTTTCAGAATCACTGTAGCGTGGTAACGATAAGTCTGTGTTTTAGATTGTGACCGACGGCTGCACTATGAACGACGTGGAAGTGGGCGGGGTTGTCACGTCTCAGTCCCCCCAAGTCGCGTTTGTTTTTTTGTTTTTTTAAACCGAGAATTCCTCTCAAGCTCTTAGACCAGAACTGCATTTTTTTTTTTTCCGCTTGTAAGTTTCGCGACCGCCTGTTTGCGTGAGGAAAATTATCCGCCGCTGATTGGTGGGCTCTTTGTCGTGACTCCTCCTCTCTCCCCTTCCTTTTCCTGTTCTGTTCAACCCAGCCTCTTTTCCCAGCTGCCCTGATGCGATGGCCTCCAGCCACAGCTCCACGTCAGTGCCTCTCCCCGGCGGCGGTGGTGGCAGAAGTGGCGGTAGCCATGGGGTCTTCAGAAAGGACAGGGACTCCTCCTCCAGACACTATAAGCCCGCCCGCTCGCTACCTGACGTCTGCCCCATGGAGCCCACAGGTAGAGCCCCCCCGTGCTCCACACGCCACAGCTGGAGATCTCGCACTAAATCCAGTTTTAAAAGTCAACCAGAGAATGAACTTAACCTTTTCACCCACTGGCCAGAGTGGCTTGTGGATTCTAAAAATCACCAGCCGTTTTCAACATTTTACCAGCCACATTACCATTTACCGCAGGGGTGGGGATCCTTAACCCGAAAAGGGCCGGTGTTGGTGCAGGTTTTTGTTTTAGCCAAGCACCAAGACATCTACTATGATTCTACTTATCAACGTCTTGATTGAAGACCTTGATTAGTTGAATCAGGTGTGTTAGTGCTGGGCTAAAACAAAAACCCGCACCGGCCCTTTTCGGATGAGGTTCTCCACCCCTGCTTTACAATATAACACAACCTGGTTGGTTACCTGCCAAACTGGTTTCTCGAGTATAAAATCTAACTTTTACCAGCATTTGGCTGGTGGCGGGTGTCAATTTCATACCCTGAAGTCAGCCCAGGGCGTGATTAAAAAATAAAAGGAAAAATTAAACTTAAATGATTTGTTTGCTTCTCTGAGTCTTATGTTTGGCTTCTGCTGTGAACTTTGACGGACACACTGCAAACTTGTGAGCGTTGCTCATTTCACGCTCGCTGTTATTCAGGCGACAAGCATTCTCTGATATTTGTTCCGCTGGGTTGTCCGTGACTTTTGAAACCAATGGATTAATAATTTTCTGCCTGAAATAAAATATTCTTTTGTTCATGCCTTGTTTATGGTACATTATAAATACATTTTGGCCTTGTCATTTTATTATTTTTTACACTATATCAGTCTCACTTGAGTGACACCTGTATCGATCCTTTTAAAAATAAAATGTGCAAACTAATGCTTCTTGTTATTTTGGTGCGCGTAAGTCGATGCTACGTTTATGTTGGAGGTTTTATCTAAAGGAGAGATTGCCAAGCTGATTTGTCAGTCAGTCTCAACTTGGACTTGTTGTTGCAGAAGGAAGTTTATGTCTAGCGAGTGGAAATGCTTCCGTGTGTGTCACGTGTGTCATGATATGCATACTTTTGGGATTAGGGTCCTGTCTTGTGTCAAGATACAAATCATTATGAGGAAAAGGCTGATGTACAAGTAAATTAACTTTGTGCTTAAATCGTCACTTCTACCGTTTCTGTAGATCTTTTTCAGGATTCTGTTCATGTTCAGGATAAACATTGTTCTTGTAAACCAGGGAGTCCCTTGCACAATATCAAGTATTTAGAAAAATGCTTTTCTGGAACATTACTTCTTTTAAGTGATGTCTTATTTGTAATGAGCAGTTTTTAAAAAGCTATTCTCAAGCCCAGGTTTTATTATTATCTCATTCTAATATACTTAGCATGTCTGTATGTATGGGGATTTGTTTGTGCTGCAATATAATTCAAAAAATAACAACAGTGATTTAGGCAAAAAGTGCACAACAAAGGCCAAACGCTTGTACAGTTCCCTTTTCCTGTGTCAGCTTCATTAGCGTTTTTGCAAGTTTGCAGATTCAACTTGCGTCTGAAAGAGAAGTGCCGTTTGATCCGTATGAACGCAATCCCCTCCTGATCAGAAACAGTTGGGCTGTATTTGTGATAGTTGCCTCTGTCTGCCCCCGCCCCTGTTCCCAGCAGGGGATTCTAGGAGGCTGTGCGACGGTCCGTCGGTGGTCGCCGACCAGCACAGGTGGACCGTGTACAACTCCAAGGTCAACCTCCCCGCCGCGTTGAACGACCCTCGCCTGGCCAAGCGCGAGTCCGACTTCTTCACCAAAACCTGGGGCCTGGACTTCGCCGAGACCGAAGTCATGCCCTCCTTCTACCTCCCACAAATCACGAAAGAGCACTTTGCAGCTTACCTGCAGGAAACCTCCCAGGTGAGTGCCTGCCCTTCCCATCTCTCTCAGTGTTCCTTCTCTTCCTTTGGTACTTTTACGCAAGCTTTGTGCTGTAAAATGGTTTGTAAGCGTGTGTTTTGTTTTCTAATATAGAGGGAGAAAATCCATGAAAAATGTAAGGGTATCTGTACTCTTAAGGATGAATTTGATTCAACCTCCAATGTCACAAACAACTACGGTACTGTATGCTTTATCAAACTTTACTCTTTAGACAACCACGATACTGTGTACAGTGGTGTTCAAATAAATAGCAGTGCGTTAAAAAAAGTGAATAAAGTGCAAATCTTTTTTAATAGCTTTTAGTTCCATATTTCAAATGTAGTGGAAACATTACACATTCAATTCCAAATCGAAGCATTAACAAATTTTATCAAGTCTGCGTTATTCTTTTACAGGAAGCAAAGAAAAGTAATATTAATCTGTTCAAAAAAATAGCAGTGTCGACATTTTTCTCTTCAAACTCAAACACTTACTGTATAAACTGAAGAAATTTTTCAAGATCTAACTTCACTTTAAATGACTGAACTAGTATTTAGTTGCATAACCATTGTTATTGATAACTGCTGCGCATCTGTGTTGCATCGAGTCAACCAACTTCTGGCACCTAGAAACAGGTATTTCAGCCCAGGATGAACGAACTACATTCCACAGTTCCTGTGCATTTTTGGGTTTTGCTTCAGAAACTGCATTTTTAATGTCATCCAACAAGTTTTCAATGGGGTTGAGGTCGGTGGATTGAGCTGGCCACTCCATTACCTCAATTATTTTTGTCTGGAACCAAGATGTTGCTCGCTTACTCGTGTGTTTGGGGTCGTTGTCTTGTTGAAACACCCATTTCAGGGGCATTTCCTCTTTGGCATACGGCAACATAATCTCAAAGTATTTTGATGTATTCAAACTGATCCATGATCCCTGGTGTACGATAAATAGGCCCAACCCCGTAGTATGAAAAATATTCCCATACCATGATTTTTGCGTCACCATGCTTCACTGTCTTCACAGTGTACTGTGGCTTGAATTCAGTACCCGGGGGTCGTCTGACGTACTGTCGACGACCACTAGACCCGAAAAGAACAATTTTACTCATCAGTCCACAGAATGTTACGCCATTTCTCTTTGGGCCAATCGAAGTGTTCTTTGGCAAATTTTACCCGATTCTGCACATGCCGTTTTTTCTACAGTGGTGCTTTACGGAGGCTTCTTGCTGATAGCTTAGCTTCGATCAAACGTCTTCTGACTGTAACAGCACTTACAGGTAATTTTAGATAATTTTTGATCTTTCTGGAGGTGATGATTGGCTGAATCTTTCCCATTCTGACTATTCTTCGATCCGTTTTAACAGTAGTTGCTCGTTTTCTTCTGTGTTTCAGGTTTTTGTTGCCATTTTAAAGCATTTGAGATCTTTTTAGCTCAGCATCCGATAATTTGTATGCACTTTTTAATATGTTTTCCCCACTTCAATCAACTTTTTAATCAAATTATGTTGTTCCTCCGAACAATGTTTGGAACAGCCCATTTTACTTAGCAATTCAGAAGGAAATATATTTTATAACAATGTGTGAAACATTTGCTTCCCTTCTTCCTTAATAAAGGACAATAATTAACCTCTAATTAAACTCCATACTGCTATTATTTTGAACACGCCCCTTTCAATGAATGAGTCAATTGCTCAGAACAAGCAGCGTGCATGTCATGACAGTTGGGTCTGTTGTTTTTTTATTACACTACTACATCTACAAGTAAATTATTTGCCGTGCAGAAATATTACTACTACTAATAACAGTGGTTCATCAGGTTACTGATGTTGCACTGATATTTTTTTGAACACAACTGTACTTTATCAAACTTTACTCTTTAGATAACCACGGTACTGTACTGTATGCTTTATCAGACTTGATTAACTCTTTAGTTATTCTGTCTTTCCACACCCTGTCCTTCCACACACATTATTGTGGTTATTTTTCTGTCGATCCTCCTCTTAACTATGTTCATTTTTGAAGCTTATTTGAAGTTAACGCCCCCGTAAAGCTTATCTGCATCGGGCAAGATAAACTGGTGCTTTGTGATTCGTTTGTTTATTGTAACAGTAGAGAGTTTGACATTCTTTATTATCAGTGCAGCCATTGAAATGTAATTGAAATGTAATTGACATGTATTTTGAAAACTATGTATCTGAACTGTATTTGGTTTAAAAAATTAAAAAACTTCAAATACTGCATTGAATTTGAAAATGCCTCCATATTTTAACCAGGTCAGGTAACCAATATAAAATGTACTTTTCCCCCTGGTCCCCCTTACCTGCAGATAAATCAAGGACTGAACTGGAGCAGGTGCCTAAGGTAACCCCACCTGTAGTCTTCACTATTGGCCGAGTCATGTATTTGTGTATCTCGTCTTTCCCAGCAGCTCTGTAACAGTGTTTTCTCGCCCCTCTGTGTCCTCATCTTTTCTCTTATCTGCCCCCTGTTTACTGTCTTCCATGGCTTTAGCTGTGTTTGGTTTGTCCTCTCCACTGATTCCCTCTTAACTGTGTCTAATCTACCTTTACCTGTCACTGCTTTGACCTCCTTTTACGTTGTCTGTCGTGGCAGATTTTCATGAGGCCGGACTTTGCGCTGGACAACCCGGCGACGTTCAACGCCGTGCTGCCGTGGTCGCACTTCAACATCACCGGGGGGAAAGGCAGCCGGGACATGGCGTCG
This sequence comes from Ilyophis sp. 1 JC-2022, assembly GCA_022702515.1. Taxonomy (NCBI): domain Eukaryota; kingdom Metazoa; phylum Chordata; class Actinopteri; order Anguilliformes; family Synaphobranchidae; genus Ilyophis; species Ilyophis sp. 1 JC-2022. The sequence goes on from CM040405.1 coordinate 84,821,859, forward strand.
TCACGGTTACTACAGGAGAAGGTGAGCTGTGATGTCATCATCTGCCCACTGCGAAACCACGATTGGCTGAGAATTAGTGCATGAAATTGACTTGACCGCGCTTGTCAAGGTGAACCCACTGCCAGAGCTCACTAGAGGAGCCTCCTATTGAGTGCTCGACCCCCCCACCCCCAGCCAGTTTTTGCCACTGTCACCCCCGGGTTTACTGTGAAGTGCATCGTAAAAGTAAGAATATTGACTGTCTTTGCCTTGTGCAGTTACTTGATTACTTGATACAACAATGAATACAACTCGTATTCTTGAGAAATGAAGCCTTAGACAGTCACTAACAGTGATCCTGGAGTTTTACGGTCTCATTCAGATAATAAAATGTACAGAATTTCAGGTGTTTTCCTGTCGCTCACTGTGCCTGTACTCAGGTTATTTCACTGATGGAAGTTCAGTAATCCCAGCCTCGTCTTAATTTAGTGTGTCAATATATAATTTATCAGGCTTATAATCTCAGTGTGATCAGACTGACCATGTTGACCTGCTCATGTGACACAAGTCCAACCGACTTCCAGGGATGTGATAGGCCGATAAACCAATGGCCAGTTACTACTTCTACCTATGACATTGGTTCTTTCTGAAAGCCCTGCATTGCTATAACTTCCCTGTCCTAATGTTGTGGAGTAGGGATGCAAAACTGAGTCTGAAGAGTCGCAGTGTGGTTCAGGTCTTAAGTGCTCAGTCCAAGTCATTGATTGAGGAGTGGTGGGCTGCCCGTTCTAAGGAGTCCTGCGGACACTGCGGTTCTCCAGGGCGGAAGTTTGTAACCCCTTTGTGAGCGCTTCTGGGGTTGAGGCTAGTCTCCAGCTAGTCTCGGAGCCTAGACGGTCAGATCTCGGGAGATGTGAACGCACTCTCACTGTCTCAAACATTTCTGCCTCAAGCAGCACTTAATGTAGTAGTGGTGGTTACGCCCTCAACATGCCAGCTAAGACGTATACTACATTCTCCATTTAGCGGAAGTGTGGCAGATTTTACACATGGCCTCTTTGGCCTCCTGCTGCCAAGCCACCTCCATGCATCTCCGTACATTTGAATTCCTGGCTTGTATCGCTAATGTATCGCTGAGCTGCTGCGATTGGTTAGAAAATATTGGCCACGCCCCGTAAAGCCCATGCGCGTTTATTGTTCTGAACTGCACTGCTTATAGTGGAGAGATATAAGCCTGGTAACCAAGGGTAACCCTGCGGCATAGGCATACCATTCATGTGCATAGAGAACTGGAATGCTCAGAGTAAAACCGCCACGGGTAGGAAAGAGCAGATGCTCTGAGCTTGTCCAGTCACGGTCCATAGTTTAGTTCCTTTCTCCTGTGTCAGCAGTTTCGTTAGTGTTGTTTGCACAGTTGCAGTAGCACCGGGGGGGGATATACTACGAAGCAGGATTACTTAGTTAGCTGGATAACTGCACTGAGTAAAACCCGGAACCCTCCCAAATCTGGAACATGGACTGAAGTAAAAAGAGCTGCTCCCGGTTTTACTCAGTGCAGTTATCCAGCTAGCTAAGTAATCCTGCTTTGTAGTATATCCCCCAGATGTCTGGAAGAGCTGTTTGATCCGTACGAACGCGACCCCCCTCCTGAGTAGTAGTTGTTGTTGTTGTTGTAACCACCCACCACCCCCCCTCTTCCCTCCCCCAGCTCAGTCACTACCTGGATGTGGTGGAGGTGAGCATCGCCCAGCAGATCTCGCAGCGATCCGACGCCTTCTTCCACGCCATGTCATCGCAGCACGACCTGCAGGACCGCCTGCGGGAGACGGCGCTGGCGGTGGCGGAGCTCCGGGAGCGCACGGCCGCCATGCAGAGGGCCATGTGCGACGGCCCGCTGCGCGCCCTTCACCGCGCGCTCAAACGCAACAACTGCGTCAAGCTGCAGAACAAGCTGAAGCTGATGGCGGCCGTGCACCAGACCCAGCCCACCGTGCAGCTGCTCCTCTCCACCTCCGAGTTTGTGGGGGCGCTGGAGCTCATCGCCACCACGCAGGAGGTGCTGCAGCAGGAGCTACAGGGAGTGCACAGCTTCAGGTCAGAAAGGAGGCGCTTATCCGCAAAAACGCTTACGCATGCACTCGTATATACACGCGGACTCACACGCAGACTCACACGCACACTCATTCCCTCTCACACACTCACATGCACACTCACATGTGCACGTATCTATACACACACTCACTCATGTACTTACATATGTCACTCTCACACAGACACACACGTGTACACACGCATACACACGCATGCTACCACCTCTGAGGCTGAAATGACAGCTCACAGAACTGCACATGGTGTAAATAGAATATTTTTTTGCCTGTAACAGACATTTAGTTGCCAAAAGTTGCACTTTACTGGTATGATCACAGGGTGGCAGCACTTGATGTTAGAACATTATGAACATGCCCCGTGTTCAGTGCTGAACTACTTTTTTTCAATACTTATATTCTTGTTTCATAAATATTTATTGTAACTATGGCTTTTCAGTTAAAAAAACGAAACAATATGCTCTTCCATATGTCTCTTGCCCTAGTTTTTGTAGTTGATGAAGCATTTTCTCTTCCGTTAGACAGTACTGTGTGTAGACCACTTTCCTGAGACTGCGGCTTCCCTCTCACCCTAACAGACATCTGGGCTCTCAGCTCTGTGAGATGGAGAAGCTCATCGATAAGATGATGATCGCCGACTTCAGCACCTACGCCCGGAGTGACCTCAACCGGCCGCTGGAGGAGGATGTCCAGGTTCTGGAGAAGGTCCGTTGGGTCTCGGTTTGGGCGTGGAGCCGGCGGTCCAATGCGCCTTGGCACCATCGCTCGCACTTTAAATAGGGCAGCATGCATTAGTGTCTAGACTACGGTGCTGTGGGTCTGTGTTCTCTCTGAGTCCCTGGTGTGCTGCTACTGTTTCCGCCAAGAGCAAGATACTTTACCTGAATAGCTGTAGCTAAGAATCGGCACGGTGAATGGATTGCAGGTGTTTCAGGCTGAACGCTGGTTCGATTTTGAGGAAGTCTGCCATGAAAAGGGTGAACACAATTAGGGGGGAGGAAGGGAGGAAATTAGGAAACGAGTCCAAGTAACTAGAAAGCATTCACAGTAGGCAATGGCCACTGAATGGATTTAACTCTGTGTGATATTGGCTGAGAGAAATGGCCTGACATTCAGTGTCTCACGTTTTTTTTATTCGCCTCTCAGTTGTTTGAACATGCTAGTAGTAAAAGCTCATTGGCTCACTGCTGGTCATGTGATCACCTGTGTGTTACCGGGCAGGACCGGCTGGAGTCCCTGGTGTTCGGCCTGCTGCGGCAGAGGAAGCTAGACTTCCTGGAGGTCTACAGCGAGGAGATGATCATGGCCGCCAAGGGCATCGTCAAACAGGTGAGAGGAACAGCTGCACGGGACATGGGAGAATGTTGGAGAGGGTAGGGCTGGGATTGGTGGGCGGGGGTTGTGGGGGGGTTAGCGTTGTGGGCAGAGGTTAGCGTTGTGGGCAGAGGTTAGCATGGTGCGGGGTTAGCGTTGTGGGCAGAGGTTAGCATGGTGGGCGGGGGTTAGCGTTGTGGGCAGAGGTTAGCATGGTGGGCGGGGGTTAGCGTTGTGGGCAGTGGTTAGCAAGGAGGGCGGGGGTTAGCGTGTGGGCAGAGGTTAGCATGGTGGGCGGGGGTTAGCGTTGTGGGCAGAGGTTAGCATGGTGGGCGGGGGTTAGGATGGGGGGCGGGGGTTAGCGTTGTGGGCAGAGGTTAGCATGGTGGGCGGGGTTAGCATGGTGGGCGGGGGTTAGCATGGTGGGCAGAGGTTAGCATGGTGGGCGGGGTTAGCATGGTGGGCGGGGGTTAGCGTTGTGGGAAGAGGTTAGCATGGTGGGCGGGGGGTTAGCGTTGTGGGCAGAGGTTAGCATGGTGGGCGGGGGTTAGCATGGTGGGCATAGCATGGTGGGCAGAGGTTAGCATGGTGGGCGGGGGTTAGCATGGTGGGCGGGGGTTAGCATGGTGGGGGGGGGTTAGCGTTGTGGGCAGAGGTTAGCATGGTGGGCGGGGGTTAGCGTTGTGGGCAGAGGTTAGCATGGTGGGCGGGGGTTAGCGTTGTGGGCGGGGGTTAGCGCTGTGGGCAGAGGTTAGCATGGTGGGCGGGGGTTAGCATGGTGGGGGGGGTTAGCGTTGTGGGCAGAGGTTAGCATGGTGGGCGGAGGTTAGCATGGTGGGCGGGGGTTAGCGTTGTGGGCAGAGGTTAGCATGGTGGGCGGGGGTTAGCGTTGTGGGCAGAGGTTAGCATGGTGGGCGGGGGTTAGCGTTGTGGGCAGGGGTTAGCGTTGTGGGCAGAGGTTAGCATGGTGGGCGGGGGTTAGCGTTGTGTTCGGTTCCTACCTCAACTGCTCCAGTTACAGCTGCACTTTGTACCAAAAACATATTTGCACAAAAAGCTCTGGCTGGTGGGATCCAGCCTACCTGCCAATGTCGGAGGGAACATAGTGTTCCTGAGGCAGTGTTTGCTCTGGAAAGCCCTCCCCTGTAGCCTCATACATGCCAGTATCCCTATGCCACCAATACTTTTCTCTCAATTCTGTATAAATTACACTTTTGTCCTTGAATAAAATGGTGATACAGGTGACCAAAAGCAGAATTGCATGTATTATTTTGCTATTTCCATTGATTGATTCATTAATGATAAATAATAATACATTTTATTTATATGCGCCTTTCAAGAAACTCAAGGACACATTACAGAGTATGTCTCTACGCTGCTATCTTGGCCAGGGCTCTCTCGAAAAAGAGATCCTGTAATCTCAAAAACATTACATTAGCAGTTATATTAGCATTCATCTCACGGCCCTTTTATTACTGGTTAATTTCTTACATTTTAAACACAAATATGTGCAATATGTTCCCCGTATTCTGTTACTGACCTTCTTATAGCCACACGAAGAGCCGACCTTCCCCATCTCATTAGATTTAGGAGTATTTGTGTAATTAGGTCAAACATAAACAGTGACCAGAACGTTATTTTAAAAAAGGTCTCTGTTGTGTATGAGGTGGAGAGATCTGTTGTGCAGCCGTGATGATTGTCAAGCTTTGAGTGCTGAACAAGTCAAAATGAGCAACGATGCAGCTGGTCTTAATCCATTAGAGTTCTCCCGTAGATTTGATTTGTTCCACTCTTATGAGCCCTAAAATACAGTGCATATTGTCATATGGAGCATTCAAAAAAAATTATGTTGAGTTACTCATTTATTCTATTGATTAATGTCAAAATGAATTCGTGTCAGTCCTAGTTAAATTGGAATGATATTTTATTTATTTATTTATTTTTATTTTTTAAAACAAGAGTTATGTCTTCCTAAGGTGTGTTTTGTTTGTTTGTGTTAGTTTTGTTAATATATTATTTGTTTTGTCTTGGGGCGTCTGTGGTGGTTCTTTGCATAATGTTCCAATAAACTCCTCTACAGCGAGATGGAAAAAAAACAAATTAGACTTTCCCGGGGATTTTAATGTTCACATGAAATTATTGACACTCCAAAATTAAATTTCAAAGCGTGCAGCTTTTCCCTTCATGGTTATTAATTTTCCTGTTTTCTTTCTTTCATTGCCTGAGCGAGAAAGTCAATTTGCAATTTAACGTGTGCATTTTTAAAAGTTTTTTTTATTTTTTTATTTTAAAATTTTTTTATTCCCCGCAGTGCGTCATGAACACGGTGTCACAGATGGAAGAGATCGACACGGAAACGGTGGTGAAGTGAGTATGTGCGTCTGGGGAAGGCAGCAGCCACTCAAACGGCTCCCTCCTGGCGCTCTCTCTGCCCGACAGAAGGCTTGGTGTGTGTGGGGGTGGGGAGAGGGGGAGAGAGGGGGCGGGCGTCATGCCAGCTCAGTCACCTGAGGCTCCGCTAGGCCTTGCTCAATGCACAAACATGGAAACTGGCTTTTTCCACAAAGTGGTTGGTAGTTTGGCAAATGGCCGTGTCCCATCTGACTGGTTTATTCGTCCCAGAATGTGGACGTGAGTCACATGACAACATTCTAGAGACGTTCTGGAACCCACGTAACATTATTTTATTTCTTGATTTGAAGGTGTTAGTTGAAGCGATACGTTCTCAGGCTGTCTCCTATATTGCAGGCTTATGGATTTCGATGCGTATTCACGTTTCTCGGATGACGTGGCACCAGCTCTTAATTGCATGAATCCTTTTGTATGCACTTAAATCAGTGAATAAAAGCTTCTGCTAAACGCCTAAATATAAGTGTGACTTGCTTTGCGTCGCATAAGGCCGTCTTTTCCCTTTCCCTCTTAAACCGCCACTGCTGTGACCTGTCGAGGCTTCTTCCTCACGTATGCCTTGCGTGAGAGAGCCAGACAAACCCCCCTCCCCCCCCCCGCTGTAATCCCGAGGGTTATTTAAGGTTTGATTCCTGGAAAACTCCTTTACTGCAGGTTCTATTCCAATCGCTGATGCAGCAGGCCAAAGAAGCAAAGTGATTCTGTAATCCCTGTAAAACCGCCTTTTCTGTCCTTATCCACCTGAGATTGTTCCTTCGTACTGATGCCTGCCTTCAGTGATTAAACGAAGGCCGTTTCCCTCTCGTCACCACGGATTCACATGCGTTCATCTGGCCTGGAGGCTGATATTGGGCTGACGGTAATTAGTGCCGGTGAAGGAGAGAGAAGGCTTGCATAATTAGCTCGCATAATCTGCAGATAGTATGGACTTCATGTGTCATTCCATTTAAGTGAATTTTAATGAAAAGGCATAATGGTACATTTTGTTTCGTTAACCAGCGATGCAACACTGCATATTTTTTCTCTCAAAATAACAACTGTTATGTGTATTTCGAATTTAAAACCACAATGCATGGAGCTTCTCACATTTTCATCTTAAAATAATTAAGATTATAATTTTGAGATTCGTACCCACCACGTGCAAAGCACTCCGACCCCACAGTCTTTAATCTGTGGTGTTTTATAGATTCCGTATGTATACAGATTCCATATATATGTATAAGCAGCTGGCTGAAATGTTCTCAAAGTTCAACCAACCAAGTCAATCCGTCCAAGTGGCTGCATTGGCTTTGTGTCTCTCAATTCTAGTGTCCGGTGTTCTCTCTGTCAACATCCTCCACTGTATTCATTCTTTCTGCATAAGTGTTATCATTGACAGAGGCTTAGCTTAATAAATACTGTTTAGTGGCATCCTTTCATTATTACAAACCGAGATGGACTGCCAAGAGATGCATATATGAGCAGCGGCCAGTCCTGGTGAAGCCGTTTGTTTCTGACTGTGGGTCTCTCTCTTTCTCTCTTTCTGCTTCGCGTTTGAAAGGCTGGCGGACCAGATGAGGCTCATGACTTTTCTGCAGTGGTTTGAGCTCCTGAAGAACGTGTTTGCGAGCTTCATTCTCTTCCTGAAGATAATCAAGGTGGGGGGGGAGACCGCGGTTTAACCGTCGTCCCGTTGAGACTGATTAAAAATAAAGGCAGATCACATCTGTGAGATTGCTGTCACTTGTCATCCAAAAACACTTATTAGCCAATGCATATGAGTCCATGAGTGAATGGGCAATCTAGTAGTATTTTATTTGTGAGGTTAAACCTCAGCCAAAGTGCTTAGTGGATGTTATTTTGATATTTTTATGAGTTTTTGAAGAAACGCCTTCTGAGGTTTCTTAGTGACATAACTTAGTCAGGTTTCTTAGGAGCAACCCTCTAATGTTCCAGAGAGGCAGTATTAGTTTAAACATACCCGCTTCCCTCTCAGGCAACGCTAAGCGTGATCAGAAACGTCGTTCTGGAGGTGCTGGACAGCAGTCAGAAGAGCAAGCTAGCGGAGGTGGCGGTAACGGAGTGTGGCCCGGGGTCCCCCCAGCCCAGAGACTCGGAAGTGGCCTACCTCACCCACGAAGGCATGTTCATCAGCGACGCCTTCGGCGAGTCCGAGGGTCCCGCCCCCAGCGTGGACGCCCGCAACTCTTCCTCACGCGCTCTCGGGCAGCCGCGCGGCGAGTCCTGTGGCAGTGACTCCGCCTCGGGCACCACGGACTCCTCCTCCAGCCGCGAGCACACCAACCCCTCCTCCATGCCAGCAGGGGGCGCCGGAATCACGTACGTACTGAAACCAGTTTTTTTCTCACGTATAGGGTGCTCTTTAGCATATAGCTTAGCAGCTGCGATTGTGCTTGGGTATATCAGCTATATCAGGATAGGTATAACAGTGCGGGCATAGATATAGAACCATAGATGTGACATATGTCATTGTTAGTGGCGCAATTTTTTGAGACCATATCCAGGTAAGATGGTGACCAGTAACCTTGGTTTTATATCTGTGAGCCAATCATCAGCTATCTGGCTTCTGAGACACAATTATGACATCACAGTGGGTTAGAAAGTACATGACGCTTTGCCATAGGTTCCTATTATAGCTGTACCCAGGTAAGATGGCTGCCAAATTGTTCCATTTCAGAATTCCAAATTACTATTACATTACATGATATGTCATATCGATGGTTCTATATCTATGAGTGCGGGTATATCAGTGCACAGAGTTATAGTGCCTTAACCCTGCTGGTCTGTGGCATATACACTGTACCATGACATAACAGCAGCCCTGACCTCACATCTTCGGTGTGTAAATACACTATACCAACTATAAGACTCAGGGAAGCGCTGTAATACACAGTTTAATGGAACAGGGCGAGAGTAGTTGACGTTACTCTAGCTTCATCAAGTTGTTTTATTTGCTCTTTAGTCATACGCCACCCACAGGACTTTCCTTTATTATACTGTCAATCCTCTCAACCCTGACTGTTGACCATCATGCTGAGTGACCCTGACTGTTGACCATCATGCTGAGTGACCCTGACTGTTGGCCGTCATGCTGAGTGACCCTTTGACCGTTTGCCGTCATGCTGAGTGACCCTTTGACCGTTGGCCGTCATGGTGTGTGACCCTTTGACCGTTGGCCGTCATGGTGAGTGACCCTTTGACCGTTGGCCGTCATGGTGAGTGACCCGTTGACCGTTGACCGTCATGGTGAGTGACCCTTTGACCGTTGGCCATCATGGGGAGTGACCCTTTGACCGTTGGCCGTCATGGGGAGTGACCCTTTGACCGTTGGCCGTCATGGGGAGTGACCCTTTGACCGTTGGCCGTCATGGGGAGTGACCCTTTGACCGTTGGCCGTCATGGTGAGTGACCCTTTGACCGTTGGCCGTCATGGTGAGTGACCCTTTGACCGTTTGCCGTCATGGTGAGTGACCCTTTGACCGTTGGCCGTCATGGGGAGTGACCCTTTGACCGTTGGCCGTCATGGGGAGTGACCCTTTGACCGTTGGCCGTCATGGGGAGTGACCCTTTGACCGTTGGCCGTCATGGTGAGTGACCCTTTGACCGTTTGCCGTCATGGTGAGTGACCCTTTGACCGTTTGCCGTCATGGTGAGTGACCCGTTGGCCGTCATGGTGAGTGACCCGTTGACCGTTGACCGTCATGGTGAGTGACCCTTTGACCGTTGGCCGTCATGGTGAGTGACCCTTTGACCGTTGGCCGTCATGGGGAGTGACCCTTTGACCGTTGGCCGTCATGGTGAGTGACCCTTTGACCGTTGGCCGTCATGGTGAGTGACCCTTTGACCGTTTGCCGTCATGGTGTGACCCTTTGACCGTTAGCCGTCATGCTGAGTGACTCTTTGACCGTTGGCCGTCATGCTGAGTGACTCTTTGACCGTTGGCCGTCATGCTGAGTGACCCTTTGACCGTTGGCCGTCATGCTGAGTGACTCTTTGACCGTTGGCCGTCATGCTGAGTGACTCTTTGACCATTGGCCGTCATGCTGCCCTGAGTGACCCTCAGGGTCCGTTTTGGGTCTGCTCTGATGTCATTTAGGTCCGCGTTGCCCTGCGGACGTCCATACGCATACATTTTTGGTGACTATGAATTGGCCTTGACTTGACCGTTGACCGTTTCGCTCTGTTTGCTGTCTCTGCTTCCCTGTGTCTGCTCCCAGGGTGAACGAGGACATGATGCCCACGGACCTGGAGCTGGGCCGCGTGGCCGGTAACATCCAAGAGCTGCTGTACACCGCTTCGGACGTCAGCCATGACCGCTGTGTCAAGTTCCTCATGTCGCGAGCTAAGGTACGTCAGAGCACGCGGTGCTTGGGAGGGTGAGCCATGAGTCAGGTCCGATTTCAGTTCTCTTTGCTCAATTCCGGAACTGAATCAAAACGCTCCCATGTGTGGGGTATGGGTGAGTAGGGAGCTTGCACAAAGGGCCGTGTTTAAGAATAATTAAAGGGACAATGCATTACATTAGTTTTTTTGTATTTCATAAAATTTACTTTCCATTGTATAAAAAAAAGACATTGTATAAATTTTTTTATACAATGGCCTTATTGATAAATCATTATTGTATAGCATATTGATATGTTAAATGCAAACACTAAAATAAAAATGAATTGTATAGAAAAGCTCTCATAATGTTCAATGGAGAGTTAGTTCATTTTCTGACCCAAAACCTGGTCGATGATGTCCCTGGGATGCCACAAACAACGGGGAAGCAAGTCCCATAATGCTCTTTGACCTGTCTCTGTGTCTGCCCCCCCCTTATTTGTCTTGTACTGATTGCGTTTTGTTGATCTGTGGTCGCTCGAGGTCACTTGAGGTCGCTTAATGGTGCGTAATTGTGTTGACTGAGCTAAGCACGTCAAAGAGGGCTGTAATGTTTGTGCAGTCAACTCCCAGAATGCAAAGCGGTGATCCTGGTGGTATTTGGATGTGCTGTCCACTGGCCAGAAAATCTGCTCGAAGAGCAGTACTTACACACACACGCTTCCTTTATTTTTGTTTCTCTTCCTCTTTATCTCTCCATTTCCTTATAAATATAAATGCATATCTTGCTCTCTGGCTCTCTCTCTCTGGCTCTCGCTCTCTCTCTTTCTCTCTGGCTCGCTCTCTTTCTCTCTGGCTCGCTCTCTTTCTCTCTGGCTCGCTCTCTTTCTCTCTGGCTCGCTCTCTTTCTCTCTGGCTCGCTCTCTTTCTCTCTGGCTCGCTCTCTTTCTCTCTGGCTCGCTCTCTTTCTCTCTGGCTCGCTCTCTTTCTCTCTGGCTCGCTCTCTTTCTCTTTCTCTCTGGCTCTCTCTCTTTCTCTTTCTCTCTGGCTCTCTCTCTGGCTCTCTTTCTCTCTGGCTCTTTCTCTTTCTCTCTGGCTCTCTCTCTGGCTCGCTCTGGCTCGCTCTCTCTCTCTGGCCCTCTCTCTCTCTCTCTCTCTCTCTCTCTCTCTGGCCCTCTCTCTTTCTCTCTCTCAATTTCAACGCGCTTTATTGGCAGTACATGCACTGTGTTGCCAAAGCAAATGTTAACAACAACAATAATCAATAAATAAATAAAAGTAAACTCAACAGCCTGTTAAATACACACGCATACACGCATACAGTCATATGATATATAATAACTTAACTGCAGGTGTCGTCAGTTACTGTGTTCCTGTGTAGATGACAGGTTGCTACAAACGAAGCAGCTAGTGGGGCTGTGTGTCCTTCACTCAGTGCAATGGGTAACTTTTCTCCGTCTGAAAGTGTGGCAGAATTTGGAAGTATCGTTATTTTTAATTTAATTAATTCCGAATTTCCATATATTTATTGCTCGCTCTCTCTCACGCTCCCATTCTTTCTCTGAAGTCTTGGGAAAAGCAGGCATAGTAATTTAATCTAAAGGAATCTTGGAGTTTGCTGCGTGTCTCTTTGGATTTGTCACGGGCTGTTGGAGAGGGTTTTTTTTTTTTATGAGTTCATCTTCGTGGGAGAGTGGAAAGTCAGGTTTGGTGTTGTAATCTCCTTGAAGTTTTGAGAGGAGATGAGAGGTATGCTGTGATGCCATTGGACGGGGGAAACAGGGCACAAACTCTGAGGCGTGATGTCAACATGTGGCTGACAGACCGTAGGGGCGGGGGGGTCATAGGTCACCTAATGAATGTGAAACTTCCCAAAGTGGATCCTGTCATTCCCACCTTTCCAAACCTGTGGAATGTGACGGGAATCTGATGTCGGGACAGGGGTGTGGATTGGATTTAAGTCTCGGCTGGTGTAAAAACACAGATTTTACTTCCCATTTCTACATATATTTATTGTTTTTTATGTTGGCTTCTCACGCCTGCAATTGATATGTGTCACTAACAAACACATCTGTCTCTCTCATCACTCTCCCTCTCTGCCTGTATCTCTTAAACTCATTCCTTTCCTCCTTCCTCCCCCCATCCTTCCGTCTCTTTCTTGGCCTGTATTCCCGTCCTCTCCCTCTTCTCCTTTCCCTCTCAATCTCTTCTTTCTTGGCCTATTTCCTTCTCTTTTACCCAATCCCTCCATCCCTCTCACCCTGTCTCCTGTGTACTCCCCTCTCCACCCCTGCGCCTCCTCGCCTCCTCCTCCCCTCCTCCCCCTGCAGGATGGGGCCCTGGAGAGGCTGAGCTCGGCAGAGTTTGTGTGCCTGTCTCAGGCTGTGGAGCACTTTGTGCGGGACACCGAGGAGCTCTGCCACCGGCGCAGCGTCTCCCTGCGGGGGGCGCTGCAGAGCCAGGCAAACCGCTTCGTCCACCGCTTCCACGAGGAGCGCAAGACCAAGCTCAGGTACGTGTGCGTTGTGAAAGGAGTGTGTGTGTAACTGTATGTGTATGCATCTGTTTAACTGTGTGTGTGTGCGTATTTAACTGTGTTTAACTGTGTGTGTGTGTTTAACTGTGTGTGTGTGTGTGTGTGTGTGTGTGTGTTTAACTGTGTAACTGTGTGTTTGTGTGTGTGTGTTTAACTGTGTGTGTGTGTGTGTTTAACTGTGTGTGTGCGCGTATTTAACTGTGTTTAACTGTGTGTGTGTGTGTGTGTGTGTTTAACTGTGTGTGTGTGTGTGTGTGTGTTTAACTGTGTGTAACTGTGTGTGTGTGTGTGTGTTTAACTGTGTGTGTGTGTGTGTGTGTGTGTGTGTGTGTGTGTGTGTGTTTAACTGTGTTTGTGTGGTCCTCTCCCAGCTTGCTGCTGGATAATGAGCGTTGGAAGCAGGCTGAGGTCCCAGCTGAGTTCCAGGACCTTGTCAACTCCATCGCTGACGGCCGGATCAGTCTCCCAGACAGGAAGCACGCAGGTAAGCCAGCCTTTATCCCAACGCAATGCATTCCAATGACACACCATAAGACGGCGGTATTAATTACGGCCTGCAGCCTGTCGAGGCCTTCTCTCCGGTACAAAGCACGAAAGCATGTAATATACCCGCTTATCATGCGGCTGGGATGTGCAAAAATCGTCTCGGTGTACGTTCGTTTTTTTTTTGCAAAACGATCATTGCACATTAGCGAAGAGGCAGCGAAACCTAAGCCAGTATACCCAGCGATCCGTATCAGCGGATATAAACAGTGCGGTTTGGGTGAGGGGCCGAGGACTTGCCGAGCAGCTGTGTGTGTGCGTTGAAGAGAGAGAAGGGCAGTTTCACACGTGTGGGTTCTAGCATGTTCTTCCAGTTTTTTTTTTTTTTTTTCCCTTGTGGTGGCTCTGTTGGTAAAAGTCTCCCTCCGCTCTGTATTTGTAACCACTATAGGTACAGAAGACAGGAAGCCGAGTGATTACTTGATTGTGGATGGGCATAAATATGCTGTTGTTGGGTAAGTCTAAACTAAAGCTCTCTTCTTGCCTTACAGAAATCACCAACTGGAAGTAATAAGTCTCAGCTGTTTTTATTAAATACAGACTTTGTATAATTTAGTTTCACATTAATTGTGTTTATTTAAACGCAGCTTCAGTCAATAACTAAATTAAATCAATAGAAATTTTGATTTCCCCCGAATGAATGCAGCCTCTTGGTCTATGACCTTTGACCCTTGTTGTGCCCAATCAGAACGCTGCTGCTGCTGATCCGGATTTTCTTGGAGTACTGCCAGTGTGTGAACGACATCCCTTCGATCACCACCGACATGCTCACGCGTCTCTCAGACTTACTCAAGGTAGCCCACTGAAAACACTAAGGTCCGGTGAAACTTTCAATGTGCTGGATTGTAGAGCCACTAACACCTGCCCCTTGTACCCTATAATAAAACACATTTACTACTGCATTTACTTTCTGTGAACAAGATGATGATGATGACGACGATGATTACTATCATTATACAGGTATTTAGGCTGGGTCCTCCTTGATGTTTCAACCTCTGTTACCTTTACACCTGGATAATTAAAGGGAACGGTGAAAAATATAAATGCATTTTAGGTGCCTTATACAGAAAGCATTTCAGTCTATGAATGACGTATATGGATATGGATTGATCTTTTTTTCTCTCTGTCTCTCTCTCTCTCTCCTCTCCTCTCTCCCCCTCCCTCTCCCTCCTCTCTCTCTCCCTCTCTCCTCTCTCTGGCAGCATTTTAACTCGCGGAGTTGTCAGTTGGTCCTGGGGGCGGGGGCATTGCAGGTGGTCGGCCTGAAGACGATCACTACCAAAAACTTAGGTACGGTGCGGCCCGACTGACACAGACTTTAGTGCGAAAAGCATCGGCCCTACATGCATTAGGCCTGCTAGCGTATAGTGTTTCCTCTCTGGCGCATGACCCTGAGTAACCCCCTCGCTCTGGCGCATGACCCTGAGTAGCCCCCTCGCTCTGGCGCATGACCCTGAGTAGCCCCCTCGCTCTGGCGCATGACCCTGAGTAGCCCCCTCGCTCTGGCGCATGACCCTGAGTAGCCCCCTCGCTCTGGCGCATGACCCTGAGTAACCCCCTCGCTCTGGCGCATGACCCTGAGTAACCCCCTCGCTCTGGCGCATGACCCTGAGTAACCCCCTCGCTCTGGCGCATGACCCTGAGTAACCCCCTCGCTCTCGACTGAAGCCAGCCTTCTGCTGAACACCAGGTGCATTGTTTTAGAGGCTTTCCTCGTCTCTCTCACTGGGTACCTGTCAGTGAACGTCATTACCGCCATTACAGTCTACCAGCCAGGCACACAGGCTTGTGTGCGTTTGGAGTTTCTCTTGTGATTATTGGCAGAATGTCGACTTTAAAAGGATCCACGATATAATTCTGTTGTGTGTATTTGTGTATTTGTGAGTGAGTGTGAGTGAGTGTGAGTGAGTGTGAGTGAGTGTGAGTGAGTGTGAGTGAGTGTGAGTGAGTGTGAGTGAGTGTGAGTGAGTGTGAGTGAGTGTGAGACGAGTCTCTGTGCTGATTCCTCTCCCTCTCCCTCTCTCTCTCCAGCGCTGGCCTCTCGCTGCCTCCAGTTGGTAGTTTACTATATTCCCATCATCAGAGCTCACTTTGAGACCAAGCTGCAGCCCAAACAGTACAGCATCCTCAGGCACTTCCACCACATCACCAAGGTGAGCTCCAGGGCCCAGACTGTCTGTGAGCTGAGCTCCAGGGCCCAGACTGTCTGTGAGCTGAGCTCCAGGGCCCAGACTGTCTGTGAGCTCAGCTCCAGGGCCCAGACTGTCTGTGAGCTGAGCTCCAGGGCCCAGACTGGGGCAGTGTTCATACAATACGTTTTTCATCTCTCTGGATTATTGACCTGTGTCGCATTTCACAAGCTGTGTGTTTCAGCCCTCTGTGTTATACAGGGGTGTCCCATTTCTGTGTGTGTGTGTGTGTGTGTGTGTGTACACCGTTTTCTCTGCGAGTGTGTCACAGTGTGGATCACGGCGCGGGTTCATGCCTCTGCTCATAGTGCTGCTTCCTCTCTCTCTTCGCTTGCTGACAGGACTACAATGACCACATAGCTGAGATCTCTGCTAAACTAGTGGCCATCATGGACAGTCTGTTTGAGAAAGTGTTATCCAAGGTAAAGTGTACAATCCCCTCTTTCTCCATGTGCATAAATTGAGCTGTTATGCATCCAGCCATTCAGCTTTTATGATTCTCATATTGTTAACAGCCTTGTGAAGGTTTTCTTGAATCCCATTATGGGTGGAGCTAAAGTGAGATGTCAGTCATTTGTTTTAACCAATAAAATCAGCAAGTCACTGACAGAACACGGTAGCTCCACCTTTTATTGGTTTAATGAATCCTCCCTGTCCAATCACCAGTGGGTTTAGTACTACTGTGTAAAACACATCTGCAGTACTGAGGTCTGTCCTCTTCCTGTTCGTCTCTGGCTCTACAGTATGAAGTGAAGGCCCCCATGCCTTCTTCCTGTTTCCGTAACGTGTGCAAACAAATGTTCAAAATGCACGAAGCCATCTACGACCTGCTACCTGAAGAACAGACGCAGGTACGTTTTGGAACCCCCCCATCCCAGGATCAGTTTTGGAGGTGTGGTATTGATACCTGACCTGTTTCTGCATCCTGTACAGATGTTGTTCTTAAGAATCAATGCCAGCTTTAAGCTCCACCTCAAGAGGCAGCTCGCCCGACTCAGCGTGGTCAACGATGGAGGCCCTCAACACGGGTTAGTGCCTTTTTTATTTTTTTTATTTTTTTACACAACCGTACTTTTAAAATGTATTATTTAAATGTTAAAAATCATTTTAAATCCACCTCATGACAAGTCTATAACCCAGCCCCAGTTTTCCTAGGCCAGGGGTGGCCAATTCCAGGCCTCGCGGGCCGGTGTGTATGCATGTTTTTACTGCCACCAGTTACCACGGTTCAATCAGCTAATTAGTCATACACACAATCACCGATTCACTTGTAAATTACAGAACGATAAAATGCTACAATACACGCATTGACGCATACCGGCACAAGAACATTCATCAGCTGCTTTTCATATCGCGGATATGTAGATTAAAATATCAGATCGTGTAAACGATTGGGCTAATTCAATAATTGTTAACTGGCGGCAGCAAAAACCTGCATACACACCGGCCCGCGAGGCCTGGAATTGGCCACCCCTGTCCTAGGCTATATATTTAGCTAACGTTTTTTTTTTTTTTTTATACAGTAGTCACTGCGAAATCCCTGCACTCGCTCACTTACAGGCTAAACGCAGTTTAAGATATAATCAAACGTCACATGTACATTGTTGTAATGTATTTTACAGATGTCCTGAATGGTGTTGTGTCATTTATCTTGATTGTGTGTTGTTCTGGTGAGGCCTAATCTAGTCCATTATAAAATGATAATATAATTTCTGCTGCTGCACAGCCTGCACTGAAGTCAGACGAGTTTCCACAGCAGTGGAGAATAAAGTCTGATCTGATGTAAGCGGATCCTGATAAGAGGGTTTCCCCTCTCCCCCTCTCCCTCTCTCTCTCGCTCTGTGTCTCTCTCTCTCGCTCTCTCTCTCTGTCTCTCTGTCTCTCTCTCTGTCTCTCTCCCTCTCTCTCTCCCCCTCTCTCTCTCTCCCCCTCTCCTTCTCTCCCTCCCCCTCTCCCCCTCTCCTTCTCTCTCTCCCTCTCTCTCTCTCTCTCTTTCTCTCTCCCCCTCCCCCTCCCTCTCTCTCTCTCTCTCCCCCTCCCTCTCTCCCCCTCCCCCTCCCTCTCTCTCTCTCTCTCTTTCCCCCTCCCTCTCCCTCTCTCTCTCGCTCTCTCTCTCCCCCTCCCCCTCCCTCTCTCTCTCTCCCCCTCCCTCTCTCTCTCCCCCTCCCTCTCTCTCTCTCCCCCTCCCTCTCTCTCTCCCCATTCTTCTCTCTCTCCCCCTCCCTCCTCCCCTCTCTCCTCCTCCCCCTCCCTCTCCCTCTCCCTCTCCCTCTCGCTCTCTCCCCCTCCCCCTCCCTCTCTCTCTTGCTCTCTCTCTCCCCCTCCCTCTCTCTCTCTCTCTTGCTCTCTCTCTCTCTCTCTCTCTCTCTCTCTCTCCCCTCCCTCTCTCCCCTCCCTCTCTCTCTCTCTCTCCCTCTCTCTCTCTCTCTCTCTCTCTCTCTCCCCCTCCCCCTCCCTCTCTCTCTCTCGCTCTCTCTCTCTCAGGCTGGTCATGGTGGATGTAGCGTTCTACACGGGGAACATCCAGGCGCTCCGCTCACTGGAGACCCTGGACCTGCACATGGCAGAGATCTGGGAGCAGAAGAGGTGATGAAGCGGGAAACGCCTCGGAGCACCATTTTGTACCGCCAGAGGAACCCAAAGGGACTGAGCCCCCCGCGCCCCCCCCCCCCCCCCCCCAACACCTCCTGCGCCTTCTAACCCGGTAACCGCTGCCGGGGCCCCAGTACGTGGAGAGGGGAGGGGGGCACCCAGGCGTACCCCGAAAAGACCAGGGTGGGGGAGAGGGTTGCTCGCGTGTGGAACCTATCATGAACAAAACGTACACATACAAGCACACACACACACCCGGAAAGCCACATAACGTGGGGTTTTGCTGGAGCAGCTCTCTGGGGTCCGGTGGATCGGGTGCAGGGCACCAACTCTGTTTTTAAACTGCTGTGACTTCTCATCTCAATGTGCAATTCAACAAAAGACTCATCATATGCGATTATCAAAAGGAAAAACTGAATAAATTATGACTCAAATCTGAGAGCGCTTTAGATGCTTTGTAACTTTACACTTAAATAACTACATGTAAATTATTTTATTTTTTATTTTTATTTTTTTGTTAAAATATTTGTGTTATTTTACCGATATCTTTGTTGCATCGACAAAGCGGGAGACTACACTTGGAGTGCATTACAGAGTATGTGTATAAAACTATATGTACAGACAAAGGGTTTATTTGGAAAATTGTGGGAATTTGGGAATTTCATCTTCTGGCAGAAGGAGGTTTATTTTCACAGCAGCGGCTTCATTCATTTACAGTATAAATGACAGTCCTGTTGCCTTTAAGAACCTGGGTCTTACCTGTATTTCACAGTGCAATGTAATGGGGAAATTTAGTCTCAAACTTTCATAAAAATACGATTAATCACCGTTTGGACTCAACCCTTGTGATAAAATGAAGCTATGTGTTGTAATTGCATTGTCTCTCGACCTTGATTTGTAAATGTGTTATATCTACCTGTGGAACTCGGTTACAGCCGCCCTCCACGTGTAATTACTTTTGACGCTCTCAACTGGAGAATCAGGTCTGCGTTACTGCGTTGAGCTTCTTGAATGATAGACGTGTACGGTCACGTATGTATGCGGTCGGAGAAAATAACGGGCCCAAACATTATCCCCGCTCCGCTAAACGGTCCCTGCTCTCCCGCGAGAGTGTTCTAGAACCCGGCCCTGTGATGGCTTTGTGATGTCACAGCACACTGATGCCAGGGCTGGAGAAGTGGAGGGTGACCTCAGGAATAGGCCCCCGGACTTGGGGCGAGCTGTGCAGGAGAATGCTGATTGGCTCCCCGAGGGGGGCGTGCTCTGAGCAGAGCACACAAGCCTGCATCGGCAGGGGTGGGTGGAGAGAGAGAGAGCGTTGCCGGGGCCGACGCTCGGCGGCTGCGCTACCAGAAAGCCCCTCGGCCAAGCTCCTGAAGTGCAGTACGACGGCGACAGCAGCAATCTGCTATGGAAATGTAACAATACGTCAGCTGTAATTGTGATGTGAGGTTCGGCTTGGGGGGGGGGTACATTTAATTATGTTTGACAAAAATCTGAAAGAGAAAATGACACAAAATTTCTAATGAAGAAACTGAAATGAATCTGTCTTTGTCATATTGTTGGCATGTCTCTATGTATCCTAGTGTGGGATATTAAATTTCTTTCCACCCTTTCCCTCACCCCCTCCCCCTAAAAAGACGTCCACCCTTCACTACCCTGTTTTAAGAATGCTTTCTGCAGACTGGACTGTTTTTGGGGGAAAAAGGAACGTGTACTCTTGTACACGGTTATTCTTTTGTATTAAATAAGCATCATCGAGTAACCTTGCTGTTCAGTTCATGGCTAACTCAAAAGTGCCTACTTCTGATAAATATCAAAGACTACGTTGAGTTCTACCCACTGTGCATTCTGTTTGTGGAGTGCCTGACTGGTCGTAGAGCGTGGGAGCGTGAGCATGTGTGTGTGTGCGTGCGTGTAAAGGCCCCTTGGTGCTGCTCTAGTGGATATTACTGTAAAAAGCAGAACCTGAGCGCTGACGGCGTGCCTGCGAGTTTTAAATGTCCCCAAAACCCCAAGTGACTTTCTCAATAAAAACAACATGAAAGTGACATTAATGTGGGTTTCCTTTTAGTCTTCACCAGCTTCCTGTTTCAGGTCCCAGGGAAAGGAAGTTGATCACTGACATTAAATTAACATTAACTTACCTTCACACGAAAGCTTGGAGGGTCAACAGCAAACAGCGTGATGGAGATTAACACACTAACTGCCACGGAATCCTGTAACACTGAACACCCAAACTGCCAAGTCAATATGGCCTGCTATGTTAGTTAGCCAGCTTAGTTGTAACTATCAATATAATTTTATGAATTTTTCAACAAATCGCAACACTTTGACATACCACGTCACGTTTAGTCACTGTTTCATGATACACTTACCCACCAACAGTTTTGTAATTGGCAAAAAAAAATAAAAAATGAAGCTTCAACATTTGACATTGTGGGGTGCACATATTTGCCCCTGGCAGTCTAGAATGTTGGCAGTTTGGGTGCATATATGTACCCTCGGCAGTAACATATTTTAAGAGTCGAGAGTTTCTGCATGATGTTCCTACCAAAGCTAAACACCTGAATGTGGAGGGAGGTGTGAGAAATGGCTGTCTGGTCTGTGAAGGGGGATAAATAAAGAATTTATTTATTAAATATTGCTACTGCAGTGTTTCATGTCAATGTGTGAAGGTCCAAAATCTCCAAAGAGCCGAACTCTCAACCCTAAGGAAAGTAGCCCAACATAAAAGTTTTTTTTTTTTTTTTTGGTGTATAAATAGGTTGAGTTAAATGGATCACTTCACTACTGGAATATTTACTCCGCGCCTGGAGGAATAAGTAGCAGCACGTTACCGCTGGGTTACGCCTGCTGTTCTGTACAAACGGTCTGATCTCTGTCCTGACCGGCATGTTAAAGTCACGCTGAACCCGGGATACGAGGCGACTTCACTGAGAATGGAATCCCATGAAGCCTTTCACTTGTCATATCCCCATGGCAACCCAACGAAAGACAAACGAGAGGATCCACTCGATCAATATTGCACTTTATTCAAGGTCCGGAGATGAAGCATACACACACATATACACACACAGGCTTAGAGAGTGCCATTATTGCTTCTCTGACAGCACATCTGCAGATTGAATTCCCACAAATCCCTAACTGTATTCAGCACGACACACAGCACAGCCAGGAGTGGTGCCCGTGGGTACAATGCAGGGCAAGGTATGGGTTTCAACGAAGAGAGGGGTGGTGACACAAAAAACACAAAAAATGGCCGTGGAAATCGGACAGACATCTGATGTCGGACTGCTCTCCCCCCCAGTTGTGTAACAGTCCAAGGTGCGTAATCACTTCCGCCCTTTCTCCAAGTCACGTGACCAAATCGCACCGGTTTTATTTTTTTTACCGCCATGGCCTCAGTGGTCAAGGATGCGCAGGTTGCCCGACACGATCTTGTTCTCCAGCAAGGCTCCCGCCGGAATGTCGATCCGGTCTCCGTGATTGGCTATTATGATTACAGTCCCCTGGAGTGAGAGAACGGAGATAAGGAGAAGAGGTGGAAAAACAGGGTGGGGAAAATGATTCTGTGGCCCCTAATCATAAATAACCAAAGTCCTCATAATGGTGGTTAAATCCGTTAAATTGTGTATGGTGTGTATTGTACCCCCCCCCCTAAAAAAAAAAGCCGCTATTGCAATTCGCTGCATTCTCAGAAGATGGATTATGAGGAGGGCCTGCCTGACTGTTTTTAGTAATGAAGTTAAACATTTTTGTACAAGTGTAATTTTACCTACATGCAGTTTCATTTTTAAGGTGGTTGCTTGAGACAAACTTTCCAGTGCATCTGCCCATGCTCCCAGGGAGCTGGTAACGATAGCCAAAGTCGTTACAAATTTTTAGCCTCAATTTCTAGGGGCGATAAGAAAAGAAGAGAGTCGTTACCTTCAGAGAAACCTGCTTCCCAAAGGTGACGTCGCCAGACACTGTCAGGTGATCCAGCTCCAGCATGTCCGGTATGCTCTCGAATCTGGTCAGGTAGTCGTGGACCTGCGAATGATCGTCGCGCATGTTACAGCGTGCAACAAAGGACACCTTTAGAGCCAGTGCAGTCTGGGCTGCTCCATTATAAAACCAACTCCGCTTCCCGAAGCACTCGCAATCTATCACTTTTGACACCTCAAAGACGATATAAATTCAGCGACTTGGTTAAAAGCAAGCTGAGGTCATTCATAACTCTTGCGGTATACTTGTGCCAACAGAGAGATGGGTTGCATAGATTGCTGCCCCCCCCCTCCCCCCCCTCTGTTTTAGGACAGGTACACCCAGGGCCGGATCTTGGTCCCGTGAGGCTTTTGATGTCTTTTGGAGGGGGGGCCTGGGCACATGTCTTTAATTTCTCCACAGTGCCTTGGTTGACTCTGCCCGAGCACTCCACGAGTACTGGACAGCGATTGTAATGTCAGTCTGACATCTGTCTTCCGAAAAACTTTCCCCCCCATCTGTGTGTGGATGAAGAACAAAATGTGTACAGTGACTGCAACATGTTAAAAAAACTCGTCAACCTCTGGGCTACTGCCGTCTAAGGTGTTAACAACAACTAAGTTAAATGACATACTCTATCAGAGGGTTTTTTGTTTCAGGTGGGCCTGTAGCCCATTGTATTTTCCTGACATGTTGCTTGCATTGTCATATGACTGACCTCTACAGTTTGAGAGGTCCAACCCAAGGCCCTCCACCATCAAAGTCACACAGTCTGCTAAACTTTTACCAGTGTGGCTCTCAATTGACTCATAGCCCAGGAATCGCTCCACTACATTCCCGCTGCTGTTAACAAACCGGAATATGAACGTCAATTGGTCCACATGTGACAGTTCTGGGGTGGAGTCAACAATTATTGAAAAATATTTGGCATCACGAATCTCATATGCTATTGTTTGGCGAGTTTTCTGTGAATATTGTATCATGTCAGTGCATATTGTAGCATGCCAATCAGTGGCTCAGTTGTACAAAAGCACTGTACTCTCCGAGAGGCTCTTGTTTTAAGCATGCACTGTATGTACCAAGGGGCCCAGGTGTTACGCTCGATGTATGCACTGAGGGGCCTAGTGGTAAGCTCACGCTTTAAGCACAGAGGGGCCTCACATTGTAAGCGCTGCAAGACCCCGGGGCCCTAGTGGTCAACTCATGCTTTAAGTGCAGAGGGGCCCAGGGACCCCATTCTGGCAGGACCCCCTCGGGGCAGAGGACTCGTCAGTACGGTAAGGCCTGTGGGAACGGTAAGGCCGGCTACCTTGGTGAAGGAGCTGCCCAGCTTGACGTGGGGCGTGGTGGGGAACTCCCTCTTCTTGCTCATGGTGAGGGAGCCGGCCTCCAGGCTGTACAGGTTGGACATGACCAGCAGCAGGTCCGAGGAGGTCTTGACCGGCAGGAAGCGGCTCCGGGGGACGTTGATTCCCAGCGCGTTGTCGAAGCTCTTGATCGCAGCGCCCACAGCTGTCTCCAGCTGCACCACATTCAGCCCGCCGTCCAGAGTCTAGAATGGGTACGGGAGGGCACTGTTAACATAGATACTCATAGGAAGGGGAGGGCAGGATTACCATAGATACTAATGGGAAGAGGAGGGCAGTATTACCATAGATACTCACAGAAAGGGGAGGGAACTGTTACCATAGATAGATTAGCAAAGAAAGGAGAAGATACCAATGCCATAGATATTCACAGGAAACATGTGTATGGACTACGTATGTGGCCTTGGATAAAGTGGACTAAACATTACATCTTAAAATCACATCCTAATGATCTACAAATATTATCACAAGAAGTTTTGGTTTAATTTCTTTGAATTGTAATTGTGCCATTAAAATATTGTGGGTGATTCAGGCATTCAATATCTGGCTTTTATTGTGTTGCATCACACCTCCCTGTACTAAGGCAGCATAACTAAGTAGAATTGTATTTCCTGTACCTACAGTGTGCAGAATGATTGGAAGTATTTAAAGGAAACATCCCTGAACTCACGCTGAGTCTTGAATGTGTTTTCCTTTACCGGCACAATAAAACGCAGCTGCTGTCAGGGGAAGATGAAGAATGCTTTTTAGCCGCTGCGTAATATTTATGACGCCACGGAAAAGGAACGGGGAAATCGCAAACATAAAGGGCACCTGATTAGCAAATAAAGGGACGAGTTAGCGCAAAGTGTTCTTTAGCTCTAAATAAACAACCTCCTTCTAAATAAACAAAACACCCCCTTCCCCTCTCTCTCTTTGTCTCCTTCAGAAATAAAGAAATTCTGTCGCTGGATTTTCAGAGGCAGTTTTTTTTCCCACTGCTGTGACCCCAAAACCCACTAAAGGACCCTGCTGAAAACAGGCAGACCCAGGGGCCTTATCTCCGAAACTCAGGAATAAAAAGGAACGCTAACGCCCACACCCCCCCCCTGGCTGTCAGCCATTCGGGCTCTGAAGGCATTAAGACCGGCTGTCAGCCATTCGGGCTCTGAAGGCATTAGAATGCTTCTGTGGTTTCATGTGAATTTCCCTACTATACCTTGGACTGAGTTTGGACCAGGCCATTGTTAAATACAACCGTAGTGAGAGTCGTGGTTACAGTGATTGTGACAATGGTTATGGTAAACATGTTTTAAAATTTTAAAAATATATATATTTTACGGCCTTTTCAGCTTGATTGGACAGCAGAGTATATAGAGACAGGAAGTATTGGAGCGAGAGAGAGGGAGAGACATGCAACAAAGGTCGCACGGCCAGATTCGAACCGCCAACGCGGCTCGTAATGATATGATGAACATGGTTACAGTAGTCATGGTTACAGTGGCATGTATGGCGATGGTGTTCCGAGCCCCGCCTCTCACCTTGGGGTTGACGATGATCTCCATGTCCATGGCGTTCTGCTCCTGCAGTCTCTTGATAGCTGGTAGGGAGATCCACAGGTTGTTAGTGTTGAAGATCTTGAATTTGGTGACCGACTTGAACTCGTCCACGTGGGCCTTGGGAACCTGGGCGATCTCCAGGAGCCTCAGCTTGCCGTCATACTCTGTCAGCGTGCCGCCCTGCACCGGACCACAAAGATCTCCCTTTATTCCGGCACATTCTGTAAACTCCACAAAGGCCCCTCATCAAATATTCATGCAGCTCCAGGCATCCGATTGCTTCACCGATTCTTCCCCAAAGCAATTAATTACTATCTAACAGACAGCTTATACACATTAAATGCAACAGCGGTGGGGAGATGACTCAGGATTTCCATAGTCATTCAAAGCCAGATTCACACTGGAAGGTAGACAGGACACATTAGTTGCACTGTGGGAACCGGTGTGTGTCCGTCTAGTTTCCATGACGTCACCGATGCGCTGAGTTTCATGGTTGATTTTACGTTGAGGGAGCATCAGAAAAATAGTATTCGCTAAATCCTGGCATACCGACACTTACTGCCTCCGTGACGGCTTCCTCAGACAGACGAACCGTCGGCGTGTACGCCGTGGGAAAGGAAGCGTGCGGTCGCGGCGCGTACCTTGACGTCGGCCCTGGTCTTGTCGGTGACCTCCATGACGAACTCACAACGCTTGCCGTTGGGCTGGCCCATCAGGTAGTTGAGGATGTGCAGGTCCACCGTGGCGCCCAGGTTGTCGATGTTGGACACGAAGATGTACTCTTTGCCCTCGGCGATCAGCTGGTCCAGCAGGCCCGAGTTGTCGAAGCTGGCATAGATGTCGCCGTGGCCCGGCGGGTACCAGGTCTCCGCGTTCTCGCCCGTCGTGCTCAGGTCCTTTGCCACCGGCAGCAGAGACTCCTTGTTGATTCTTGGATATCTGGGAAAGAGGGAGAGAAAGCAGGTGAAAGGGTTAAAAAAGACGAGCCAGAGGAATTTAATAAAAAGGCGCCATTCCAAGACAGGGATCTCCACCTCTCGTCCTGGGCATCCTGGTTTTCATTATAATTTTAAAAATCAGCAACTAATACTAAGTCAAGCAAAATGGTTGTTTTAAGTGAAAAAATGAGTGTTGAGAACCTTCAGTCCTGTAGGACCAGGATTGGGGTCCGAAGATCAGTGAAAAAAGCCTCACGTTTGTGTGGCAGAGCACAAGGAAAGTGTCTACTCATTAAAGTGATTAACCAGTTCCCATGAATCCAGATGAAAATCTACATTTATAGATTGAGCATAAAATTCAAAGTCTGCAACTAAGCCGTCCCACTCCCATCCCAAGCCCAGCACTTTCGCAGAACTCTGCGATGCGTTTAATCGAGTTGTTTTTCCATTGTCTCCGGTTCAACACACTGCTTCATTTTACATTGTATCCCAAAGTCAAGTGATAAAGGCTTAGGCATTATTCCTCAAAAACACCCCTCCCCACTAGGGTAGTTGGACATCGACGATGTGCTGTACCAATGACGAGGTGACTTTTACATTAGGCCACAATGATAGTTTTTTGTTTGTTTTGTTTTTTTCCACAGCATGTGCAAACTTGTGACCGAAACGAGGTGCCGTCGCCAAATTACACGTGCAACAAGCGAAGGGCCTTCTGTACGGGAATGCGCTCCACCGTTGTATAGGCACACACTCATAGCCCTATCTATGTTTCATAACCCTAATTTTCCAGGCTCAGTAATCAAACGTAGCATTGACGTTACTGCTCATCTTTACCGGTCCGCGTGCATTGTGGAGAGACGCAGAGCTTTTTGTTACCGATGGTGTTTCCCGATAGGTGATGTAGCTTAATCAACCATTCAAATCGTAAGTCACAAAACAGTTGTGTTTTAATTCAGAAGGACATTAAAGTTTATTTATGTATGAAGTTCATAAAAACATTTGAATAGCCAATGCTAAATTACTAAATTAAACAGGCTACAAATAATTGGCGATGCTTTGTTGAACTAATTATATTGCAATAGCCTAATAAAAAAAATGCACCCCTCTCGCAAGCCGATGACATCGGAGATCAGCGATGTTTGACTGGCCGATGTGACGATGTTAAATTTGTTCAAATCGAACAACCCTACCCCCCCCCCCCCCCCAAAAAAAAGAAAGATTACACATGAAGATAATGGCATTACTGCTTTGGAGCCTCATTAACCGCAGTCGGGTCAATGCATGCATTATGGACACACACACACACACACACACACACACACACACACACACACACACACACACACACACACACACACACACTATGCCATCTGTCCCACATAAGAATGGGTCAATCACTCGGTTTCATCGACCCGCTTGGGCCCCGCCGAAAACGACCAACCAAACAATCACAGTACTGCCCCCTCCCCCCACCCCCCGGGACAGGGCCTGAGGGATTGAACTGACTGGACTAAAACTGGATCTGAAGCCTGTTCAAGCACAACACTGAGACGATAACATGGTGGAAGGGGTTAGCCTGTCCTCCATCCTCCTGCCGTATCAGCGTTTAAAATAAGCTGAGTATTCTGCTGGAATGCAGCTTGCTGATGGTCTGAGATTTCACTGCACATTTTACATTTTACAAGGAAAATTAACCATGTTTTATGGTCACTGACCATAAAGATCTTATACCGTACTTTGTCATACATGCCTACAAGGTAGTAGAAATTGCTGTCGACAATGTGCCCTTTTGTGTACCTGCTCTGTTTGGGCTGAGTGTGGTCAGTACCTGCTCTGTTTGGGCTGAGTGTGGTCAGTACCTGCTCTGTTTGGGCTGAGTGTGGTCAGTACCTGCTTTGGTTGGGATGAGTGTGGTCAGTACCTGCTCTGTTTGGGCTGAGTGTGGTCAGTACCTGCTCTGTTTGGGCTGAGTGTGGTCAGTACCAGCTCTGTTTGGGCTGAGTGTGGTCAGTACCTGCTCTGTTTGGGCTGAGTGTGGTCAGTACCTGCTTTGGTTGGGCTGAGTGTGGTCAGTACCTGCTTTGGTTGGGATGAGTGTGGTGTGGGCATGGTCAGTACCTGCTCTGGTTGAAGGTGTGGTGTGGGCGTGGTCAGTACCTGCTCTGGTTGAAGGTGTGGTGTGGGCGTGGTCAGTACCTGCTCTGGTTGAAGGTGTGGATCTTCACTCTGTGGTGGGCGTACTTCTGCAGAATCTTCTTGGTGTCCTCATCCGTGTTGAACGAGTTCATGAGCACCAGGGGCACGTCGGTGTTGAAGGTCTTGTTCAAGTGCTGAGGGAGCGGGTGGCAGAGTAGAGAGGGCCTTGTGAAATGGGCACAAGCAGACGCTAACTCTGGCACAAGAGTTTTTAAAAACACAGGCTTTCAGAGTGACGTGTTCCAGTCCTCGGAAGAGAGTGTGGGCCCTTCTGCACTCTCCCATTGAGATGGAGCTGGAGGCCTGAGCAACAGGAAATTAACTAAATCTGGAATTAATTAGGGGACTAAAAAGGCTTGATTTTCATCACTGTTAAAAATTGGAACGTTCTAGCAGTGATACAGGGGATTAAAGGTGCAGAAATGTATGTAGTTGGGCTGCTGGGTGTTCCGGGTTCGAATCTGGAAGCATCGCCCAGGGTTAGAGAGGGCTCAGCCAATCAGGATTCGTGTCTCATTGACCCCCTGCTGGTCGATCGGGGCGCCTGCAGTCTGCTTGCTGATGCTGCACGTGAAACGTTTTCCTCCAACACGCAGTCTGCAGAAAGCTCGGCTTGTGAGCTGCAGTGTGAAGAGAAGCAGCTGGCAACATCGCTCTCTGTGGAGACGAGCGCGTGCTCTTCCAACACTCTCCCGCCCGCATCGGCTGCAGAGATTACCGCCTGAGGGCGGCTGTATCTGAATGGATATTCGAAACTGGGGAGAAAATTGGAGGGAAAACTTTCTAAAGTGCAGGATACATGTTGTATATTATGCACTGTATGTGTGCAGGGATTACGTTAGAGCACAACCCCGTAGGTGAAGGACTGGCATGTGCCTGGCCTCCTTAGTCTGTAACAGAGGAGTGTGTTCGTTCTGCAGCTAGGCCTGAGTGGGTCACAGGGGTACAGGAAGTTTTATCTGTGGTGTCGTGTGTACAGAATACACAAGTCAGAGCATGCAGTTAATCCCCCACATAGAGTACCACACAGGTCTATAGGGCCTGAATATCAAACTAACCTTTCAGTGGGACTAATAATAATAATAATAATAATAATTCTGCTGCATGCCTGTTAATGTTCTGAAAGGTAAGTGGAATTGTGTGTCTGTGCATCAGGCAGAAAAGAACAAGTAAAATTGAGGCTGATGCACAGTGGTTTTATGGTTTTATATCTAAATGGGCTATTAGTGTGGTTTTCCGTAGTCATGGAGACCAGAGAGAGTGGGAGCGCTCTCTCTCTCTCTTACTCTCTCTCTTACTCTCTCTCTCTTACTCTCTCTCTCTTACTCTCTCTCTCTTACTCTCTCTCTTACTCTCTCTCTCTTACTCTCTCTCTCTTACTCTCTCTCTTTCTCTCTCTCTTACTCTCTGTCCTTACCGAGGGCAAAAGCCAGACTCGTCGTTTTTTATTTTTTTTATTTCAATACGGGACCGAGGCTTTTTTCAGAGGTCCTTTTGCGTATTTGGGTCATAATGCTAGACTGTATTAATAAAAGAAAAGGGCGACATGAGACACAACAGAGGCTCAGAGATACGGACAGATCTGTCAGTGTATTTTCATGTCACTTTCAAAGTAACAAACATTACGGCATTCATACTTCTCCAGGTTATACTGTAATAACCTCTGAACCGTTTCCAGCTTTAACATCTACGTACGTTGACCGCATTCCTAACTTCCATCAGCCTGGGTGCGCGTCCATCGGTCTGTGTCTGTGTCTGAAGGCCCTATGGAGCCCCGTGCCGTGCCGCGCCGTGCCGCACCGTGCCGCGCCGCGCCGTACCTCGATCTGCTGAACGGTCAGGTCCAGGAAGGTGTTCTCGTTGCGCACGCTGATCAGGCTCTTGGGGCCCTTGCAGCCCATACTGGTCCCCAGGCCGCCGTTGAGCTTCACCACCACCAGCTTGTTGAGGCTCTGCGTCATGCTGTCCGGAAGGCCTTTGGTCTTGATCTTCTCATAGGGCTGGATCTAGGGGGGTAAGGGAGGGTGAGCCAGGAGTCAGAGCAGCTACAGATAACATCATCCACCATGTGACTGCTGTGTGATAGCATCTGGAGCCCAACAGTGGGAAGGGTTAGTCATTGGAAGAGGGTGGTGGGGTGGGTGTAACTTGGTGGAACTACAGTCTTCTTATGGGATTTTGGGCCTAATAGTTCAGGCCTTCCGAACAAGGGCCGATCCGTTTCAGGAATTTGCGCCAACTTCTGCTCTTAATTATTTAATTAGCTCAATCATATCTTTATCTGACATGTGTAGAAGCACCGGCTACAGCTGCACACGGCAAGTGTCTCCTAAAGAGTACAGGAGTGAACCAGTGTAGATTATAGAGCTGTCAGAAAACTAAAACTAAAGGTAATTTGTTGGAACAAAAACCAGCACGCAGACAAGCCCTGCAGGACCGGAGTTGAGCAGCCTTGGTTTAGGGGTTACAAAGGCTAGAGTGATGGATTGGACTTCAATGGAGAAGTAAACCGATTGGATGACGCATTTCAAATAAAAGCAGGACATGTGTCGGCTGGTCCTTGTATCGGACTCTCCCGGAGGTGTAGAGTAACTCCTCGGACCAACAGTGAGATGTACTTAGAATAGAACAAAGGGCCACGTAAAATCCCGTTACACAACACCGGATCCACGAGGAACTAGAAAGCGAGAGGCGCCACCCAAAGACACCTCGTCAAAATGAGCGGTGAGATCACCCAACCCCCGTTTTATTTGCTTAAGACGTATCCTCGGTTGGGAAACTTGGGGTTGACTTACAAAGCAAACACTCGGCTTCAAAGCGTTTTCTCTTCAGTGAAAAGGTGCGTTAAGTCTTGTGACGATTGGATGGGTGGAAGAAATAAGAACTGTGGACTGTGGTGTGGGGGGTGGTGGAGTGTGTGGGGGGGGGGGGGGTAGAGAGTGGGGAGTGGTATGGAATGTGAGGCATGTGGGCCCCCTTTCACTAACTCCTTCCCAGAATCCTCTGGGAAAGCACGCTACACACTTCCAGATGTCATCTCCTCAGGAAGCCTACCATTGGGGTTGTTCACGATTAACTCTGACACACGTTTCTCTGGGCCTCCAGCGGCCCTTGGCCGTTAATACGCGTAAAACTCTACTCTGTTCATTTCAGAATAAGATAAGGCCCTAAACAGAATGAAAAGTTTCTTAAGGGAGTCAATGGTACCTGCGGGAGATAGACAGAACAGCGGCCGCATACTAAAATGTGGCGCTCTCTCTCCCTCTTTCGCTCTGTCTCTCGCTGTCTCTCGTTTGCTCTCTTTCCCCCTCGCTTTTAGAAAATGGCTGTGCAAGCGTCACTCTTTTGTTTGTGCGATTATGGGAACAATTTTCCCTGAGAAGTGCCAGTCCCTTTTTTGTTTCAATATCCTTTTAGAGCACGGGCGCAATTTGGGAGTGACGGGCTTTGACAGGACCCCCAAAATCCAGCAGGTTGGACCTTCACACACCCTCACGCGACCAGAGCCAAAATGAAAGCAAACACTCCCACATACAAAGCTGTGTAGGGCAGCATTTAAAAACATGAATAAAACATAAACCAAAAAGCAGGGCTGAAAGCTCACAATTATATAATTTGGGGCTTTTTTAGGAGCTTAACATGGACGTTTTGCCTTTGTCCATTTTTGGCCTGTTCCACAAAGCAAAAAAATAACAAATTGTACATCGATAGGGAATTTCGCTGTAAGCCTCACGCTGGGAATTTGGTGGGACTTGACGGTAGTTGGTAGATGATATACGGGAGGGAGCCGGAATGTTGCTCTCGCTCCGGACCTGGCGTCCCGCCCAGATTGTGCAACGAGACAATGACTTCGCACAACGTGGAGCCCCTGGTACAGCTGTCCAAACTGAAAAGTACTGAGCACTACAGCCGGGTCTCTGGAGGGGGTCCATCTCGCCTGCCGTAATACCGGGGGTTCCCTCCGGTCTGCAAACTATAGGGCCGCTTCTGCTCATATGCTAATACTTATTCTGTCACAAAGGAGTGTATTCAG
This sequence comes from Ilyophis sp. 1 JC-2022, assembly GCA_022702515.1. Classification (NCBI taxonomy): domain Eukaryota; kingdom Metazoa; phylum Chordata; class Actinopteri; order Anguilliformes; family Synaphobranchidae; genus Ilyophis; species Ilyophis sp. 1 JC-2022. The sequence continues at coordinate 84,853,887 of CM040405.1, forward strand.
CCTGCATGTGCCACAGGAGGGGATCTCAGTGGTACTTTATCTGTGGTCACATGTGTACAGAATGCACAGGTTTAAGCACTTATTAGCACTGCTGCTAATAAGCTAATACTCCATTCAATTTCAATTCAATTTTATTTGCACAGAAACAGAAAGAAAATTGGGCAAAGTTTTTAAGCCCATTTTCATTTTCGGGGGAACTGTTTGAGGCAGTGTATGACTCTTGCATACGAGCAACGACTGGTTGGCGGTGGGGAGAGAGGCAGGGGATGCTTGTTGTGGGACCAAACGGTGTGCAACGGATTCTCAGTTTAAGTTTGAGCTCAGGGATCCTGGATCCAACCAAGGCCGACGGTCCACCGCTTATTTGTGGAGCTTGTCACGACTTGCCTACACCTACACACTAACATTCACACTAACACCTAACGCAGGTACAGAGTCAGAACTCCTGCAGTCTTCTTCAAGCTCTTTTTTAATTATTATTATTTGGATGGGTTCCTTTTTTATCTTTTAGATGTTAGGATATAACTTTTTTTTTTTATTCTTTTTTTTTCTGTTTAAAATTATGTGAAATGAATCCAGTCTCTTTGGGGGTTAGGATGTCACATTTTTAATAAAAAAAATGATTAACATAAAAACCAGGTACTGTGGCATCAAACAAATGACTTGGCTGTAATTCATACTTCAGAGCTGAAAGAGAAGGGCCAGGGGAGTCACCTTACGTTTGAAGCAAGGCGGGAAAGGAAAGAGTCGGGTATTTAATTTGCAGCAGGGAGTTGCCAATCCCCTCATCAGTGTGATGGAGTTTGCTTGTCCCTTGACGTGATGGAAAAACTAATTTTGTCATGAAAGTGACATGAGGTGCAATTGTGAAGGTCACACGCAAGACAGAGTTGCTGCATTGCTTGGGGGGTTAACACATTGCTTGGGGGGTTAACACATTGCTTGGGGGGTTAACACATTGCTTGGGGAGGTTAATACATTGCTGGGAGGGTGGGCTGCATTCTGTGCAGGTCAGTCTGTGCTGGACAGCCCTGCCCAGGTCAGGACTACCATACCCCATCCAGACCGAATGCCGCACCCCTATCCTGCATCTACACAGCAAAGCAAAACTGTGTGTGTGTGTTACAGGGTGTGCTGATATATACTACACATTGATTTTATCATAAAGCAGAAATTTATGAGAATTTCGCTCCTCTGTGTACGTTTTATAAAACACCCTGCAAGAAAAAAAACTGGTTTCATCAAAGAGGGAATTAAGTTGTGCCGTGGAGAGTGGAGAGTGGTGTGTGCGTGTGCGTCTGTGTGTATATATGTGTGTGTGCGTGTGCGTCTGTGTGTATATATGTGTGTGTGTGTGTGCGTGTGTGCGTATGTGTGCGTGTGTGCGTATGCGTGCGTGTGTGTGTGTGTATATATGTGTGTGTGTGTATGTGTGTGTGTGTGTGTGTGTGTATAGGCTCGCAGATTAAAAGATGAGAAATGACCGAGGACAAACACAGGGTTAAATATAGACACGCCCCCCCTCATCTCGCTGCAGGAGGCTGTTTTGGGGTGGGGGGGGGGGGGTACCCATGAGGCTGCAGGGTAAAGTACCCCTCCATTACTGCCAGCTGCTCACGGGACAGCTGAAATCCGATGTCCCCCGCTTGTGACGCACGTTTCCAAAGCCCGTGATATCCGTTATTCCCCCCACACCCCTCAAAGGCACATGGAAGGCACATGCTCATAAGGGCCGTTGGGTGAGCAGTTGGGTGACCCGTCCACAGCGACACATTGAGCCTGAGGCACACTCTGTGGATCGAGCTGGAGATCGGAGGAGTCACGGCCTGAAGAGGGCGTGGCGACCTCCTTCCTACTACTGGCTAACGGGTTGTAGCGGCTAATTCTCAAGCGGTTGCTACAGGGGACATTTCATTAGATAGGGTACAGCGGTTGCTACAGGGGACATTTCATTAGATAGGGTACAGCGGTTGCTAAAGGGGACATTTCATTAGATAGGGTACAGCGGTTTCTACAGGGGACATTTCATTAGATAGGGTACAGCGGTTTCTAAAGGGGACATTTCATTAGATAGGGTACAGCGGTTTCTACAGGGGACATTTCATTAGATAGGGTACAGCGGTTTCTACAGGGGACATTTCATTAGATAGGGTACAGCGGTTTCTACAGGGGACATTTCATTAGATAGGGTACAGCGGTTGCTACAGGGGACATTTCATTAGATAGGGTACAGCGGTTGCTACAGGGGACATTTCATTAGATAGGGTACAATTGGCTACCAAATTGGGAGAAAATGGGAAGAAATCTGAAATAAAAGCATGAGACGCACTCAGAACACCCGCAACGCCGATCCCGCTTCTTATAACCGCGTCCTCACAAAACCTTGCACTCACACTCCATCGACCACATAGGAGCCTTTGACCACAACCGTGTCATTGCGGGCCCAACAGTTATCGCGTCTCACAGTACAAAAGCGTCCCTTAATGCTCGCCGAGAGCCGGCCGTGCGGCGTGGGGTAACAGCGTGTGGTACTGGGGTCCGCTCTCCCCTCCCCTCCCCTCCCATCCAGCGAATGGAGTGAAAAAGGTTCAAAAAAAGAAAAGTGGGACAGAGGGAGCTTTGTGTCTGGCAGCTGCCCTGAGGGGGTGAAGAATGAGCCTTTCCCCTCAACCGAACCCAGCAGAGCTTTTTCACTGAAGCCCAACCTTGAGTAAAATTACTCTGCTGGGTTAACCTTGAGTAAAGTTACTCTGCTGGGTTAACCTTGAGTAAAATTACTCTGCTGGGTTAACCTTGAGTAAAATTACTCTGCTGGGTTAACCTTGAGTAAAATTACTCTGCTGGGTTAACCTTGAGTAAAATTACTCTGATGGGTTAACCTTGAGTAAAATTACTTAGCTGGGTCCCAGGCATGAATAAAATACTCTTAATTTGTGTCCATTTTCCCTGTCATATTTAACGGTCATCCAGAGTTGTTACGGTTTGATAAGGAAGCCTTTCTCTAGCTTTTCAGCGAGGGAGATTCATTTTTGGAATGCGCCATTCCTCACTGTTGGGAAGTGTGAACGAATGAATGCACCTTAATTAATTCTTTCTGAAAGCACCCCTTCATCCTGCACTATACATCACTGCTATAAACGCCTCACTCAAGAGACAGTAAACTCCTCTCCGACGCGCCCACACAATACAGAGACAACCGACACGCCACGGAGAGCAAGAACATCTCCATTAAATTTCCCTCCTGAATTACTATAAAACATGAAAGCTCAGTTATGTACAAGACATCAGTGTCACTCCTGCTGGTGCACCGGTTATGTTGACATGAGGAGACAGTGGGGCGGCAGTGTAGTATAATGGGGAAGGAGCTGGACTTGTAACCTAAAGGTTGCAGGTTTGATTCCCAGGTAGGACAGTCATTGTACCCCTTGAGCAAGGTACTTACCCGGTATTGCTCCAGTATATATCCAGCTGTATAAATGGATACTATTCGATCGACGCTGGATGTCTCACATGATTAGACACAAGACGATTCAATGTTAGAGACAGCAGTCCAAATCCAGGAAAGTTTGATCCCTTGCAGAACTCAGTAGAAATATATGACTGGTTCTATTGCTTCAGGTAGTCTGCTGGTACGGATGTCAGAATTATCCGAGCTTATTGCTTTACAATACAAGGAATTAAATACATTTTTTATACACCGGCAAGACATGTGCCACAGTTCTTTGGGCTCTGAAGCCATATAAGGAAGAATATGTTTATGAAAAGATAAATACATATTTCAGTCTACCCACCTGCAGTGCCCTCCATAATGTTCTAATGTTTGGGACAAAGACTTATCTTTATTATAATTTTTTTTTCCTTCTCAATTTGGCTCTGTAATCCACAATTTTAGTTTTCACATGTGGTTAAAGTGCAGATTCTCAGCTTTTATTAAAGCATATTTTTCATACATTTTATACATGTAGAAATTATAGCACTTTACTGTACGTGTTGGTCGGACTGTTTGCCTGTTTGCTCAGGCTCCAGCTTGCTTTTTGCTAACTTTACAGAAACACAAATGTCAATAATGTGCAATCTGGTTTTCAACATACCACAGATGCTTGGGGGAGTTAAGTACTGAAATCGGGGGCTGAAGTCCACGGGCCTTTACGAGGGTTCTGGAAGGTTGAGTGGTTTCACTGGGAGGGATTTTTCCCACTTCATGGAATTTTTTCTGAATATTCATTTTTTTAAAGATCGTTAGAAAAAATATATATGCATACTTTTTTACAAATCTATAAACAGGAAAACTATACATTTTCCTTTTGACGTGTGGTATGTTCTTTATAAACACAAGAGCCAAAGGCCTAACATAGCATGTCCTGTCTCTAATGGATTGTCACTTCAAGCTTACTTCTGATTGGCAGACCAGTAAACGCATCACTGATTGGTAAAAATTTAAATCACCTTGATGCTACATAAATATTTTGGTCCGCTCTGTTGGGCAGTATGAGAACTTTGTAGCTTTCAGAATAAAAAAATTTAAAAAAAGGAACAACCAGATTAAACCCTACCGACTAAAACGGCCTTAATATTCTAGCATTTTCTTTGGTTCATTACATATAGCAATTAAATTTGACTGCACAGGATCTTTAAAAAAGCAGAACGCAACACTATAAAATAAAGCCCGGCACAGAGTACCAGTTTAAAACAGGACTGGAAGTTCAGACGCGACTTGAATGCGAGCGTTCTGCGTGCCACAACATTGCGTGCGATAACGTTACACGTTGCCCAACCTGCCTGCTCCCCCGTCTTCCATAAATACCCGTAAAATATCCGTCTGATGTCTTGTGTCTGAAGTTGAGAGGATGCTGCGTCAAAATGAGAAGATGCGGGGGGGGGGGGGGGGGGGTGACCTTTGTGTGACTTCATTAGCCCACGGCTGAAGCGTAAACGCCGGGCGAAACCTGATCCTCAAGGCCTGCTGAGGTCAGGCTAATAATACTGTAACCTTCTCTGTGCGTTTGCGGAGGCCGACGTGTGTGTGGGGGGGTGGGGGGGGTGGGGGGGGGGCATATGCAGAGGCCGGGGGTACGGGGGGGGGGCTTGGTATACGGCATTAAAATGCCACATAGGGGCTTGCTACCTCCTCCTACATCCCTTTTGGTGTTTGGTTACAATCGCTGGGCTCTGCTGGCCTGGCTTTCGTTACCATACCACAATACACACTGAGCTGACACCGGGACTCTGCCTATACACGTGGACACACACACACATACATACACACACACACACATACACATTCAATCATCAGACACAGTGAACAGAATGCTCCCATACACATTCATATTTCCTGTACACCTTTCCACAGAAACACTGACACACATATAATCTCTCTCTCTCTCTCTCTCTCTCTCAATTCCCTCCACCTCATTCACTCTCTCTTTATCTCTCTCTCACTCCCTCACTCATGATTCCTCCTTCCATCTCTCACTCCATTCCCTCCACCCCACTTCTCTCGCTCTCCAATTCATTAATTCACTCACTCCTCCTCCCTCCCTCCAGCTCACTCATTCTTACACACATTCTCCTTTCCTGTCTGCCTCTCTCTCCGTCCCTCTCCCTCTCCCTCTCCCTCGCTCTCCCCTTCTCTCCCCTTCTCTCCGTGTTATGAAAGAGAGCTTTGGCAGTCACAGGCTGACTACAGGCCCAGCAGAGGAAATCCGATACTGGCCTCTCTGCCCCAGCTCTGGCTGATGGGGGAGGGGCACAGGACGGCTCCCCGGTCACACAAGTCCCCTTTTCGGCACACCGTGGCTGCTCTTTAACCACCTCTCACACCCTTAACTTTGGGACACCCAGCCAATCTGTCCGCCCGAGCCACTAATTTCGGCCGAGTGTTTCACATTGTGTGCTCTGGGTGTCCCGGACACGTCATCCACAGGCTCTGGTTAAAGATCATCCACCCTAAAATATACAGCAGGCAGGCAGCCTGCCATTTACAAACTTTCTCGGGGGAGACTGAAAAATGCAGAGTGCGGGGCCTGAGAACAAGGGGGCGGGGTCTGAGGGCAGGAGGCGGGGACAGGGAGGCAGCGAGAGATCACTTCCTGTTCCCCAGGCAGTAGAGTGACATTCATCTGCTTTCAAGGACACATGTGGTGTGACTCATTCAGTGAATCAACACACGCTTCTGAGGTGGAAAACACATAATTTCTTCATTACAAATTATTATATATTTTTTTCCCTTTCCTTTCCCCCCCCCTCCCTATTGTGAAATGTTCTGTCATCCTGGTCACATAATATACAGGTATACCGTTTGAAAGTGTTAAACCTCACGATTCTATCTCTATAAACTGTTGTACAGTTCCAATGACTCCACACGTTCTGTGTGTTCTGGAAATCCCCGGACAATACGAATAACCGTAGAATCGCTAAATCTGTATCCTTATCCCAGACAAATATTATTTTAAATAGTAATCTTATTGGCAAGAAAAAAATACTTCCACTGTGTTTGGGCGTCTGTTACTTTGTTTCAGTAATACTTCTTAGACTAATTCTAACTCCTGGAAAACAAACTCCGAAGGAGTACCTTACAGAAGAGACCAGGATTGCCTGTAGTCAAAGGGGTTCAAGAACAGTAACCTTTTTATTATCGGCTTGTGTTAAAAAGGTAATGCTTGAGTTGGTGGTCTGCTAAAGGACTCACAATACACACAATGTCCTGGAACTGAAAGCTAGGAGGGTTTTGAGATGAGGGGTGTGGACACGACATCACGATGCATTCAGTTAGGTAACAGGTGAGGAGGTGGTTATGTTGAGAGGCAACACCTAATAATGTTCACCAAGTGCCTGAAAACCAGTTTGCACGTCTTATATTTCTGGTATTCACGCCTCTTGAATGCCTTTAACAATGTGCAAATGTGCCATGCTATTCCAGTCACGCTAGCCTGTTGATGTGTTGAAATTCTTTCCATTATTTTCAAGTTTTTACATCCTCCTTGCATTTGGCAAATATACTATTCCTCTACAGAAAGCTTTTTAAGTTTTGTATTCTTTTTTTTACTTCCAAACGCCCTTTAAATTTTGTAAATTATGCATATATAATAATTTTATTGCACAAAATTCTGAATGGATATTTTTTCCCAGTCAAACAAACCATAGAAGATGGTATAAAGTCAACAGTCACTTGTTTGAAGGCCATTTCATTATCAGTTACTTGGTATAACTTGAATAGCAGAGAAAAATGGTAAATGGTAAATGGACTGCACTTATATAGCACTTTTATCCAAAGCGCTTTACAATGGCCTCTCACTCACCCGTTCACACACAGATTCACACACCAATGGCGGTAGCCACCATGCAAGGCACTAGCCTGCTCATTGGGAGCAATTTGGGGTTCAGTGTCTTGCCCAAGGACACTTCGACATGTGGTCAGGAGGAGCCGGGGATCGAACCGCCAACCCTGCGATCAGCGGACGACCCGCTGATCGCTACCTCCTGAGCCACAGCCGCACATGGCAACTAAATCAACCTGTGACAATGTTTTGAAAAAGTTTCTGCAGTAAAATATTATTACTCACAAGCTGTGACAGAAATATTTCGGTCATGTTGGTCATGCTTAGATGAACATTGAACAGAATGCGCCCGTACACACTCATATCAACTGTACATCTTTCCACAGAAATATTGACACAAACCCTGTATGGCTGCCAGCGAATGGTGAGTATGTTCCTAGAGGCTGTTTATAATTCCGGTAAATTTTATAAGCAAAGCATGGCCACCGTGCCACGACTCAACCCGCGGCCACACCGTGAGTGCCAAATATATGCCGTCATGCTTGACTTTCCCTTTTTTTCCCCTCCAACTCGAACTGCTTCCACCGGTAGCCCTTTCCCCGCTGACTTCAGGAGGAGAAAGCCGTAAGCGTGCGACTGCTCCGACTCACGCAACGACCAATCTCGCTTCTTTTCCACACTGCAGACGTACCACCAATTATACACTGGCAAGATTATACTGACAAGACATACCGCCAATTACACCCTATCATTCCCCGGCGAGGCTGGGCCAATTATTGCCTCGCCAAAGCAGACCTCCGGCCAATGGGCCAATGGCGCGGCCGGGACTCGCAGACCTCCGGCCAATGGCGCGGCCGGGACTCAAACACGCAGTCCTCGCACTTCCAGAACGTGTGAAATACAACGTACTCCAATTGTTAATATGTGAAGCCGTTCATTTTTGGCTTGGGAGCCTGGCAGGGTGCTGGAACCTTCTATTCTCAATAGTCCCCTGTAATTGCAAAACACAGATCTCTGTATTTCTGAAAAGATTGCAGTGCAGTGGAAAGGAGGTTGAATCAAAGCCATGTGTGCGGTACTCACCGAGTCGTCGGGCGGCCTGTGAATCTTAGCCCAGTCCACCGAGGGCCCCTTCGCTTGCAGGAATCTGTGAAACAGCTTCTCGAAGCCCTCAAAGTCCTTTCGTGAAGTCTAAAAAAAACAAAAAACAGAAGTAAAACTGTATGAGGAACAATGGCCATCTAACAACAAACACAAAAAGCCCCTCAGGAATCGTGTTGGGCCCAACAAACCCATATAAACAGACTCTAAATTTAAGGACAAACACACTGATCAAAGTCGTTTTCACAATGCCTTCAATACTTTACTGTTGGGTAGGTGTGGTTCCTAGACCATATGCTCAACTGTCAGTAAGGTATTACGTGATGGAAATAGCACAAATCAATTACATTTTGTTCTTATACTGTCATCCTGTTGCACCCATCAAAATCCCATCTGGGATTCAGGAGAGAGCTCCACCAATCCCATAATGGGAGGAGTTACTACACCGTATTCTGTCAAGTTGTTCGTAGGAACCTATCAGAAGATTCTTCTCTCAGTAGCAAAACTCAGTGACTGGCTAAGACCAACAGCTCACTGATAAAAATAAAAAAAAGTTGATAGCACCACCCATTTTGAGGTTGGAGAACCTCACTTCCCCTTTCACTCAATCAAACCCGCCACCTTTGGGGTACAGTCAAACATTCTGGTACCCAAACCACAGAACTTAACCCTCCCTGGCCACTGGTTATGGTACAGTAAATAAATATATAAATATGGGCAAATCAATATTTCTGAAAGAACAGCACCGTCACTGAGGCACTATGCCTAAATGTTTGAATCTCGTGGCCTTCATTTAAAAAACAAAAAGTCGTTTGACTTCTCTCTGCTAATTACTTTGATGTCGTCGCCGGGTTTCAGGTCATAAACGCACCCCCGATCAAGATTGCGGGCGGCCCGGCGATTCGCTTGATCTCACTGCCTGTCTCCATGGTTTCCGTGGCTTTCCGGAACATTACGGCGCATTTTAATTACGCTTTCCTCCACTTTCAAAGTTTAAAAACGTGAAGAATGCTACCAATTTGCAAATAGCGGAAATCAGTCCTCTAAAGCCTTCTCACTTAGGTTACGCGACGTAACTTTGCTTTATTTATTGTACACAAGACTCCAAAATGTTTAACGCTGTGGGTTTACAAAGCAGAGCTCTAAACACAAGATGGGAGGGGGGGGGGGTGTTTATGAGAGAGTTGCATGGGATTCTCAGCATTATGTACAGGATATTTTAGCTTTTGTATTAATTTCATTGTTCCACAATTTAAAAAATTAAAAAAAAATTTTAACTAAATAAATAAATCTTACAATTTAAATCTTGACTAGATTACACAGTCTTGGTGATATTACAGTTATTGTCGTTATTAAATCTTGGCATTGTGCTAAATGGCACTGCCATAATAGCATCACGACCTAGATGGGCTTGCATGTGCCAGTATGTTAAACAGTCACTGGATTGCAACCTTACTGGGTGTTGGATCATGTTATTTATTTGAGGTGCGGGGGTGTATGGTGGTGATTTTTGGGGGCGTAGGGTGAGGAAAGTTTGGGAACTCTGGCAGATGGGAACTGTTTGTGCTCTGATGCATTAGAGCAGGAGGGGCGGAGACGCGGTGACACACCGCACAGGCGCCACGGCCGAGAGAGAGGGAGAGAGGGGGGGGAGAGAGAGAGAGAGAGAGAGAGGACTTGCTGATACTGGGTGGGTGACCTTCCCATCTGGGACAGGGGCTCGAATGTACACTGGAGGGAGGGACTGAGAGTGAGTATTTGTCTGCGTGTGTGTGCTTGTTCTTGTGCATGTGAGTGTGTGCAGACTGTGTATACATGTGTGTGTGTATTTATGTGTGTGTCTTTGTGCATTTGCATGTGTATTTGTCTGCATGTGTGTGTGTGTGTGTGTGTGTGTGTGGAAAGAATTCAGTCTACATACGTGTCCCATCTCTGCAGTAATAGGATATGGGTTTGACTCCATACTGAGGCTCCTAGCCTCCCACTCAGTCCCTAGAGTGGGCCTGTGGTAACTAGCGTGTGGAGCATTTGTGCGACACGTATCACACTGTGCGATTCCCATGGGTATATTTCACCATCACACTGTGCGATTCCCATGGGTATATTTCACCATCACACTGTGCAAGTCCCATGGGTATATTTCACCAGAAAGATTTCCTGCAAAACAAAACTTAATTCAAAACTGAGAGAACAGCATTTTGCGAGAGAACGGCGTTTTGCGAGGGGGGCGAGAATGCTTTCAGCGCTTTCTCTCTCAGCCTTTTTATCAAAGCTCTGGCTGCGGTTTAGCCAAACTGAGGGTTTAGGAGTGACAAGAGAAAATAAGGTGGGCTTTGGAAGACAGAGAAAAGTCAGGCGATGGCTTTTCTTTGAGTGTCTGCACCAATCATACTCAGACAAAAATGTCCAAAATACCTGCTCATATAGACTAACTTGCATTTTAATAATGGGTGGGTCACAGAAAATGTATTCATTAAGTATTTAAAGTCACTAAATTACACTAAGACATGTCTTTAGAAGTGAGTCACATCCTTAGAAGCCAGTCATGTCCTTATAAGTGACTTATGGTATTAAATGAATGCCATGTTTTTGGCAACGTTCTCAAATGCAAGCAGTGCTCATGACATCATGTGGGTGGCTACTTTGGATGAGTCTTCACATGGTCCGTTTGTTGACTAGCTGTACCCCCCCTCCCCCTCCTCCGCCCCCGCCCAAAAAAAACACAAAAACAACAACTTTAAAGCTGTACCCACCTCTGCCTCAGCACCCGTCCCTGTGGAGATCAGTTTCTGTAGCTCATTGTGCATGGACTTCTCCAGCTCTTGCCGCATCACTTCCTGAAACTCCGCCATACCGCTGTTGGCTGCACTCTTGCTTAAACCTGTCAGGGGGGGGATCATTTAATTTCACTTTCGCGTCAAGCAACAAAACACAGATTAGCGTGTTAGGCAGCCGATGTTCCGCTGGATGGCATGTAGAGATTGTTGTTTATATAACAATATAATCTGATGGTTCTTAGATTAGAATATTACCTGTCATATTTTAAACGGCAGTTGGTACATTTCCGGGGTGATTTCATGGTCGGCGGTGTGGATACGAGTTTGTATAAAGGACATCCTGCCCTGTCCCTCTCAGACACTCTGTCTGTCATGCACAAATGATAACTGTACATTTCTCTAATAAATGTGTCCATATGTTATTTCTGCAACAAATACAGACTGGCCGGCTAAAAGAAGAGAAGATTGTTTGAATGGCCTAATAACCTAATAACACTAGCCCACACAACAGTGGCCATTTACTGCAGAGGATATGAGGTCATAACTCAAAACGAATGGCAACACTGTAACAAGGTTTTTTTATTTTTTATTTTTTTTATTTTTTAAAGTGCTGTTCTTTTGCATTTGTTATCCTTCAGTTCCAATATGCAGTCATCTAACAGGGTTTATTATGAGGTCATAAAAGGCCCTCCCTTCATGACCTCATGATTGTATGACACACATTTATTCTGTTTGGATTTTTTAAATGTTTAATGGTTCACAGATGGAGTTGATGGTATCGCGTCACTGGCTCAGCTAGGCTGAGAAATTAGCTATAAGCATTGAGAGAAAAGCACGCTGCAGTGTGCACAAGGAAGACATTTGTTCACTTAACATTTATCTCTATTCGCCATCGAACCTCCCCGCCTGGCAGCTCACGAGCAATGCATAGTTGAAGCCCATGTTCCACAAACAAACCCATCTTCAATTACCATGATTTTAGCGGACAAATGTTTACGTCCAATTGTAAACAAGGGGGTGGGGGGGGGGGGGGGGGGGGAAAGGGGGGGGGGGGGGGGGGGGGGGGGGGCGAGGGAGAGAGAGACACCCAACATACATGCTGGGCACTTAGAGACGTGGCCCATGAGAAACGGGGATTTACAGAATTGTCTTTCAAGAGAGAGTGGGCCTGTGTCTGCCCTAAGATCTGGAATAGGCCTACATGGAGCTAATGTGGAACCCTGCGCGAGAAGCACACCATTTGAATTCCAGTCCAACGTTCGGACAGTCATGGGCTGCTTCCAGCCCGGAATATGCTCGCGACAAAATGTGTTGGCCGACCTACTCCTCTCTGAGAGAGGGATGGAATTCCAATGTCCCAGATCTTGTCAGCCTTCGCACCTCAACTCGCACCCAAAGCCTGCTGCTGTGGCTGAATTTTTTTCTCAGCCACATCGTTTTTGGGAGCCGTTATCGCAGGCTACAGTATACAACCCCCCCAGCAAATAGCTAGATTAAATTTTTTTTTAAAGAGAGAGAAACGGAGGTACTTTAGCTGCCGGTTAGGAAAAAAGTAGGCCTACGTGGTAGTTTCTTTCCCGCTTAAGCAGGGCGATAGAGCGAGGCAGTGAAGGCGATAATTATGATGGGAATGTGGAGCTGAGAAGCTAGAGGTGAGACCTCACGTCAAGCATCCAGAGACGTTGAAAGTAGGTTAGTCTACTCACAGTTGTTATCAGAGAATAGTTCGCAACACTTAGGCCTACATTAATATTTCCATTTCAAATGCAGGAGGGGGTTCGGGATTCGAGGATGTTTGACAGGTAGTTGGCACAGGCGGCCCCCAAAAAATCAACTTCTCAGTAATTAGGGTTGAAACTGGAGCATTACAGTTTGTGTTTTTCTTTTTTTAGTTTGGCGCTGCAAAAACGGATAGGACTATATGGTAAATTCTGGAAATGTGTGTGTGTTTTACTAAACATAATAAATTCTGAAATATTGCAATTTATAGTATGTGATATTAAAATAGTCGTAGTTGGAGTAGCTACTATAGAACGATTACCAATTATTTAAATTTAGATAATTAAATATTGATCCCTAGGCTCAAAAATCTAATGGCACATTTTATAGCTAAAATCATAAGCAGCACCGCAGATAGTCACAAAGCTGCCAAATATATAAACCGTAACAAGGGACATCTGTACGGGATGTGTTCGCCTGCATGTCATGCGAAACCATGTGGAGATGAGAAGCATAGCTACTGAATGAAACAATGTAACTAGATAACATCGTTCGGAATATCCTAGACCTACACGTTATTGTAGCCGGAATTTATTATTTTTTTAACCGCAAAAAAGGTAACATTGTTAACTCCAAGACTGTCCTTCCTAAACCCTGTGACGATCCAACAGCTTTTCAACACGTCCGGGGACGTAGTCACATTAGGAGTGGTTAATATGTTGTCCACTGCATGCCATTTAGGCTACTGCTGTGCGACTTCCATTCATTAACTCTTTTTTTCCAAGAGTTTCTTAAATACCTTAAATGTCTCGACTTGCAAGCATGCAGTCAATCATGTCACCTCAGAGTCACAGATCGTGTTGCCGAAATCAGACATCCCATAAATCGCCACATCTCTATTTTAAGTAGCCTAACTGGAGGCTATAATCAATCTGTATGTGCGCTAAGAAACTTACCTTGAACGTAGAGCGACATTTTAGTTGTTTTGTTCTATCTAATGTAGCCTACTCTTAATACGAATTTATTTTATAATAAAACGGTTCTCGTAGTCCCGTCGATGTAAGTATCTTCAGCCGCCTTGGCTTTCGATGTGAATATTAAAAAAAACGGCTACGGTTCTGATAGCTAATCCATTAAACGCCTCGCGCTATAACATCAAGCAGCTCCCTGCAAATGACAACGTCTTAGCCTGACAATATAGAAAACGATAGGATCGGAATCATTCGGCGGGTTCAGTAGCCTACCCCTGCCATTTAATTTACACATAACCATAAAACCCTTTAAATGAAGCACATCTTTTCTCTCCTCCCACTTCAGTCCAGTGAGTCCACCGAGTCCACCAGGGGAAAAAAACGTCCCAACTGGCAACGGGATTACGGGAAGCTTCCCGGACAATAGTAATAAACTGGAGTCAAACGCCCCCGTAGTGTATGAATATTTCGCGTGTATTACATGTCATCTCTCAGTCCAGTTAGAAGATAAACAGACCACACCACATTGTCTTGGTTGGCTGAAACTCCGAGCGAATAGCCTTCCCACAAAGGCAATTTGGCTCACCCCAACTTTACCCCCTCTCCCGTATCGTCGTTTTCCTAAGTCAACTTCATTGTTTATGGCATGTCCAACCCCCCTATTACCCGTAGAGGCAGTTATAAACACGCACAAGACCCAGTTTAAAATTAATGATTAACCGTTTTAGATTAAAGCTGTTTATAGCCTATAGTGTGTGGCAAAAAAAGTGTCGCAGGCTACGCAATGCACACTGCGCATCATGCAGGCACGCGCAAGCTAAATACTCAGCAACAGAAGCAGTTAGCTATCACTCAGTCAGTGGCAGGGATATTATTTTGGTTTTGCTAGCTATGCTGCTAACACCACACAACATATCAACTATATACACTTTGAAGGTATAGGGAATGCAGATGCTATATTTCACACCACATGCCTTTTTACACTCGTTACTCAAGCACATTTTAATGTTCTGAAACAGCCATTACCCACCTTTAAAATACCTATTATGTTTTCCTCAACAGGGCTCCAATGGGGATGGTGCTTAGCTACTGTAGCTGGTTAAATGCGCCACCTTTAGCCTGTGATTTGGCTGAGGAATATCAAGTTTTACGAGAGCACATCGATCGCCCCTTTAACTGGCCCACACGGAAAATATATTATCTTCGAAATAGGGTTCTTGTAGGGTGCCGTCAGCAGTCACGTTAGAAGCCAGCTCGTTATCGGAAATGTCGCTCTAAAGGAGAGCTCCTATTGGCGATTTGCACTAACCAATCATATCAGGGATGACAGCTAACCCAATCAGAACGCTTTACTTTCTCAACAAATGAGAGGTGGCCATTTAGAACCCTCCCCCCTTCATATACAAAAAAAAAAGAAGCACATTATCCGAATGCCACGGACTGCAGTAAAATATTGACTTATTTAGTGACTTATTTCATCCCCAATGACTAAGTTTCTGTCATAAATGTGTCCAGTCGGATGAGGCTCAGTCAATCACATTTGGATAAACCATCAAAATAAACATTAAAATGAGTGCAGGTACAGCCATGAGTGTTTCCACTATTAGGAAACGTGCACAGCCATTCCCAGTTCCTTGTTTTCACTGAATACCCCAGATATTTAGGTTTTAGGTTTTATTTATTTGCACAATAAAAAGGTTAACAAAAAACAAACAAAAACAAAAGAACAATTCAATAAAAAGTAAAAGAAACAAATGTCTGTGCAGGTGAGGAACAGAAACCCGAGAGGGCTTATAAGATCCCCTCACCTTTTGGGAAACATAGGTGTGTAGATGAACAGATAAATAAACAACAAACGAGAATAAAACAGAAACACACAGCGATACAGAGTGAGTGAGTGAGTGTGTGTGTTTGTCTGTGTATTTGTTTTCTTAATCATATGAAAACCATTCTGTCTTTCACCAGTAATTCTGTCTATATGCACAAAAAATTGTCATATATGCAACTCCTCATGTAATAAAAGTACAAGTATTTAGGATGTGATTCTTTTAAAATAATATTTTTATGTATTATAGATTTTATTGCAAACACCAAAATTTTGACACAGTCCATACTAATTTTCTACACCATTTATATACATTATATTATATACATTGTCATGGTATTTGAGTGTATATATTTATATATTTGACATAAGTACTCTTCTGCATTTAATTCCTGCCTTAATTCCTGTTTATACGACTGTATAATCCCTGTATGATACTGTCATTTTGATGGTTCACTTTGTAACTTTGTTTTTGTCAGGTTCCTCTTGTAAGAGATTTCAGACTTATAGTACTTAGTACATGAATCAATTAAAAACTAATGAATTGCCATGCTTTAAAAAAAAATTCATTATCATATTCATTTTTATTTATATTTATTTTATTTTTTTTTTTTTTTTGATGATCTTTTAGTTTTTGCCAAGACTTTCAACTTAAAAAGAAACAAAAATTTTTTGTATTTTTCTCCGAAAGTATAACTTGTAACAAGACAAGACAGAGCAAAAAAAAAATATTTATTATATTTTTTTTATTTTTTTTTTTTTTTTTTTTTTTATTTTTCTTTTTTTTTTTATAAAAAAAAATCAAAAATCATAATCATTCATATTTCATTTTAATATATATGACTGTATATCCAGCCAGTTAGCCTACTTATCAACGATTTAGTTCCCTATGATTAAGAACACAATTTCATTCAACCTCTCATGCACACCAGCAGCAGCAATTTTTTTTTTTTCATAGTGGCAAGCGATAACGATAATGAAAAAAAAAAAAAAAAAAAACCCCCCCCCCTTGTGGTGCAGCTGCTCCGTTGCATCTCAACTGTACTCACCTGAACCCACTGAAGCTTTGCTTGCAAGTGTTTGTTAGACTTTTGAAGATAATATTTAACTTTTCAGAGTCCACTCAACAGAGGGAGGTCTTATTTACTTGCATTATTTTAACATGAAAACAGTGATAAGAAGAAAATGAATCAGAGCCAAGGCCGTTTACGCAATGCCACAGATATACTTTGTAGGCCAGAGGTTAAAAAAAAGGTAAAAAAAGAAGACCAATATAAGTGCAAAAAAACCAGCAAGTCGCTTTAAACAAGCATGTGTGTGTGCATGTGTGTGTGGGGAAGGGAAGAGGGGAGGGTGACAGTATGCAAGCTATTGAGGGACACATTAATTAGACATCAGCTCTTTCTCCCACACTTTTGTTTTAATCCCTTTTCTCTATAAGTTTAGAAAACCAGCCACAATCCACAGAATGAGTTTGACATTGTTCTCTTTGTTTTATTGTGGGTCTCAACATGTAACTGTTACAATGGTTGGATGACTAAGTGCATCGTTAAACCTACCTACTAAACAGCATTCCTCAGGGTATTGCTACACCGGCCAGCTTGGACCGTTTATTTATTTCTCGTTGTTACTTTTAAAAGCCTGACAAATGAAACGCACACACACACACAGTGTTGGCAGGGTGGGGTGTTATTATAGACGAGAGGGAGGAGGGTTTCGGGTGTCTGAATCCCGTTGCATTGTGGGTATGGTCGTCAGTCAGGCACCCAGGAAGGACACGGCGGTGTCGCGCTCGTCCACCAGCTCGGCCGCTGTGGCGTCCATCTTCCCGCGAGAGAAATCGTTTATCGCCAGACCATCCACGATTTTCCAGGACTTGTTCTGAGGAGGAAGAGGAAGGAGGAGGAAGAGGCTGGGTCATTTTAAGCTTCTATGACCCTATGGCCCAAGGACCCCCCCCTTCCCAAAAATGATGGGGGAGGGGACGAAAAATTTGAGTGAAAATGTTCACATTGTTTAAGTCCCTCTAAATAAAAGCACCTGTTAATTTACTGTAATGTAAGTTCAACAACACAGTTCAATTATATTGTAAAAATTAAAAACTGGCCCTTTAAAACAGAACAGGTGGCCAGTTGCAACTTTAACACATTCAGGATCAAATCAGCATCAATCCCTTGTAGACATTAATATTTATTTATTACTTATTATTTTAGCTATTTATGGTGTTACCCCTTGGCACTGATTCCTCCCCAAACTTGCTGCGATCGCGTGTTTCCTACCTTAATCATGACAGGGAACGAGTAGATGAGGTCATCGGGAACGCCGTAGGAATTCCCACTGGAGTAAACGCCCATGGAGATAAACTCACCCTGTGACGGACAGAAAACGGTTAAGTCAGAGCTCATGCCCAAATAAATTCACGGCGGTAATCTGTAGACCCTGTTCACCCGAGCCAGGCCCAGTAGACTCTTCTCACCTCTGGAGTTCCGTTCCAGATGTCCCTCATGTGGTCACAGATGGCTTTGGCAGCAGACATGGCGCTGGAGAGCTTCCTGGCTTTAATGACAGCGGCACCACGCAGCTGTACTGTCTGAGCAAGGATAGAGAAAGAGGGAGAGGAAATCAGATACAGGTGTGCTCACCCAGGTAACTTACACCGATAAACGCACCCAGATAAGCTCACACAGGTAAACGCACCCAGGTAAGCTCACACAGGTAAAATCACACATCTACACTCACAAAGTAAACACACATAGGTATGCTCACAGTGGTCAGAGAGATACGTCATGCTCCATTTGTAAAGGTCAAGCCTTACAATAAGCGCAACTCAGAAAGATAAGGCCCAGTCAATAGTTAACTCCAAACATGTCATCACCTCTCCACCTGCCCGTTATCTCTCTCACTAGCAGTTGAGGGAAACAGCATAAGACTGGGTCAATGGGTCATGGTTAACAAAGAGCTAACATATAGTCAGTGTAATTATGTGTGTAATAAATCTGATTCATCTGGCTATGAAACAAAATGGCTGTCAGTTCGGCAGTTTGGCAGAGCCCACGACTGAGCCAAGACTCTTTTCCTGTGCAAAGCGGGCGCACTTACAGATATGAAGCTTCCTTTGAGCCAGCCGTCATCCTTCACGGCGTCGAAGGCAGCCACTTCCTTTCCGTGATGGGTGACCTTGGCGTGGTGGACGTCGGGATACTGGGTGGAGGAGTGGTTTCCCCAGATGATCACGTTCTTAACGCTGTCGGCGGGAACACCGCAACGCATGGCCACCTGGCGTCAGGACGACAGAAGCAACGGTAGTCATGAAAACGTATTCCCAGCTGTGGGCTACCCTACTTTAAGCGGTGACCTTTGACCTGAGACGTTGAGCTTTTTCCTCGTTTCCCTCCCAGTTTGGAATGCACAATTGTGTCTAGAACCTTGGCTATCAATATGGGAGGGCCCACAAAAGCACATGCTCTCCGCCGCCGTTTTTTGGTTTTGTTTGTACACCGTAGCCAATCAGAGTCAACGGCAGAGGAAGACACTTTATATGTGCTCATATGAGTGTGATCACACAGGTAAACTCACACAGCTGCACTCATACAGGTGTGGTCATCCAGGTAACCTACACAGGTAAACTCACACAGGTAAATCATGTAGGTGCACACAGGGTCTTTCACCTCCGCTATAAATTCAGGAGGGCCCAGACAAGCACGTGCTCTCCTTTGAAACTCGCCGTTTCAGCCACCGCCTTTTTTCACACCGTAGCCAATCAGAGTGAGCGTCAGAGGAAGACGCTTTATATGCGGCCTGAGCAGGCACGCCAATTCTCATCGCGGCTGGCTCAAATCGACTGTCTGCCTTAGGACCGCTATAGTACAAATTTAAAAAACACTGGTTGACCACTAGAGGGCAACTGTATTGTCACTAGTTGATGGAGATGAACAGGTTTCCTGTTAAATATTTGATATTTGCCCTGCTTTTCTCCACAGTGACAGTCAGTCTGATCGGACTCAAGGTGGGGCAGGGTGAGGGGACACTGTACCTGTGAGCGGGCCCTGTTGTGGTCCAAACGGGTCAGGCAGGAGAAGTTCTCCTTGGGAATGGAGGGGGCAGATTTGGAGGCGATCAGGCAGTTGGTGTTCGCTGGGTTTCCTACAACCAGGACCTAAAAGAGAGAAGTGAAGTCAGGTTAAATCCTGACAAAACCCAAATTCCACACCACACAATAGTCCGATAAAACAAGCGTAGTGCACAGCACACATTTTATGAAAGCTGTTTGTTCATAACCAAAGAGGGGAAAACAAATTCTAAAAAAGAAACCACTTTCCAAATGTTGAGAACAGCAAAAAAAAAGAAAGAATCAAAAACCTTTTTTTAAGGAAGAGCAGATGTGGTACAAAGTGATATTTCTAAAAGAAAAACAGAACTTAAAAAAATAAGTCACCAGGGCTGTTATTAATTTTTGAAATACTGCTAATGCTACTGCTAATGCTAATGCTACTCCACTTCAAAGCTCCTCTGTCCTCAGTGACCTCCTCTTGCTTCTATGGCAGAGAAAGTTGGCACGGGAAGGAAATTAGCCCTTCTTCCATTTCCCTTGAATACCCTGACACATTCTCAGCACGTATCCAATGAGCTGGTTCCTTTCATTCATCCAGAAACTACGGAATCATTAGCAGGGACAGGCTGGCAGGAAACTGCAGTTTTGGGATACGGATGGATATTCCGTATAATATTCCGTATAATACACGTACAGGCACATAGCTGGCTAGTCAGGTCCGGACAGATTTGTTAACAGTTAATATTGCTGCTACCTCAGAACTGAATATAGAAGCTGACACAATCTTATGAGCAAAATGAAGACCGGATTGTTTGTAGGAGGTGTTATTTTTCCAGGAAGAATCCTTAAACAGACACTGAAGTTGACAGCACTACATAGTGTACTTTAAGAGAATGCTGGGTTGAGTTTTGCCGTTTATAAATGAATAAATTACTGCATGCCGTTATTAGTTCCCTTGTCACTCCCATTTTCATTTGTAATTTAATTCAA
The DNA here is from genome assembly GCA_022702515.1 of Ilyophis sp. 1 JC-2022. Taxonomy (NCBI): domain Eukaryota; kingdom Metazoa; phylum Chordata; class Actinopteri; order Anguilliformes; family Synaphobranchidae; genus Ilyophis; species Ilyophis sp. 1 JC-2022. The sequence goes on from CM040405.1 coordinate 84,874,598, forward strand.
CAGAAAATAAATAATTTCTAGTATATTTTCCTAGCCAGCTCATACAGTCTGCTTTTATACTGATGCACATAGGTAAATAAAAAAATAGAAAAATTACACTGGTCTGGAACTTTGTTAAAATGCAGGAGAAATGGACAAAAAACACAGTGAAGAAAGGTTTCCTTCAACAGAACCTACTAGAAAGCCTAGAACAATCTGTACAGAACACATCTGCTGTAGCATTCTGCGGTTTCATAAAAAGGGGAAGTTGCCGAATTGCCGTAACCAACATTGCATGTGCTCAACGCTCGTGGGGTAATCTGAAACACATGCGCAGAAAAAAGGTTCCAGCTTCCCGGGATTCTCTACGATTCTCAATCTCTCAGACGGTTGGCAAAACCTACATTTACAACGTAATCAGTTTACTCCAAGATCAGGATCAACAGGCTTTATGACCTCTCATGTACATAGCAGCCATTTTTTATCTGCTTTTGCCCTGGCGCTTGTTATCACACCGTGGCTTAACGGACAGACTTGGGGGGGCACCCAACTGACCAATGGGAATGGCTGGTACAAGAAGAGGCATTGTCATCTGGGCCAATTCATAGTCCGCCTTCCCTGGGCAATTCTAAATTCAATTGTGTGCTGCAGAGCTGCTGGCCACAGTCAACACTAGTACGCTCCTGATTCAAAACCAGACTGCACTAAAAATGGCGTTTCGACAGGAAGAAGCACCCAGCAGCCTGTATTACACATAGTAATACTAGATATACTTTTGAGCCGTTTAAAGCCAAGCATTCTACAGGATGTTAGAGCCCAGCAGGGAACGTGAGCCTCTGGAGTTGTGCTAGAACTTCCTGAAGAGAAAAGACGCATCGGAAAAACAAAAAAATAATAAAATAAAAAATAAGAGAGTATTTGATATGCAGTCGAATGCTTAAAGCATTTCACTTCAATGAGAAACAAATCAAAAGGTCCACCACAAACACAAATAGGCGTTTCTTAATTTAGAGATGGGGTCATTGTGACCTCATCCTGTTTGCATTAAATCTCCTCCAATGCTCCCCCCACCGCTCCCCAAACTCAGCGCAATTCACCTTGACGGTCTTCTTGGCGTACTTTTCCAAGGCGGTCCCCTGGGTCTTGAAGATGGCCACGTTGGCCTTGAGCAGGTCCTTTCGCTCCATGCCCTCTTTCCTTGGCATTGAGCCTACCAAGATGGCGGCATCAAGGTCCTTGAAGCCCACCTCCACCTTATCCGTCGGAATTACCTCTTCAGGGTGACATGAGATGCATTTTTAAATTGCCAGTCCGATTCAATTAAGTTATATATGACGTTACAGAATATTGTGATAATAAAATCTAATTTAACCATTAATGGATATCTAGGTCAAAAGATATAATGAATAGCAGCACTTGCTTAAAAATAGAAAATAAAAGTAGTTAATTTTTCACTCCAGGATTCAGAAGTGGAATTCTGAATAAATTCCATAAAATAAATTTATTCGTGGTTCCACAAAAGTGTTCAGTGTTTTATTTTTAGATGCAGGCAGTGGATTAAAATCATTAAAATAATATTTTGTTTGTAGGTGATATAGCTAGCCAGAACTATTATTCATGCCAACAAAACAGTACTGCTACTAGCCAGCACACGGTATACAAAACTGAATCGTTTTATAAGTTCAAGGCTGCTGGGAGTTATTCACCCGATACCTCAGCTGGTCTGCCCTTCACCGAGAGACTGTACTTAATTAATTTCCTTTTCTGATTTTATTTATTTTTTTACACTTATCCCACCGATAGTTATTTGGAAGAATCCGTTTTAGGTAGTTGGGTGCAAGGTCACTTGCTTGGGGTGCATGGTTGTCAAAAACGCAGATAAAGTATAAATGACCTTAGAGCTGAATGCCATTCTGTTGTTATTTCTGTGGTAAATAATTCCGTGGTCAAGGTCAACAGGGACCTTATATTCTCTAAAATAAAAGCCCTCCCGAGCAACACGGCTAATTTACTGTTCACATCCCCTGTCCATGCTACAGCGTCGCCATATTTTTCAAGGTCATGCTGCTGATAAAGAAAGCTTTCACTAAAAGACGGAGGCATTTAGGGCCTGGTTCACTAAGACCTTTAGCACATGCAAAACCTTATAGCACATGCAAAACCAATAACATGGCCAATGATTGGTCATAGTATTTTTTTTTGCACCAATAATTGGTCGTGTTATTAGTTTTGCGTGTGCTAAAAAGGTCTTAGTAAATTAGGCCCTAAGTTTTTTACACAGTAAAATGTTCCGTGTTAAATCAACTCTTACAGAGTTGGCCCCTATTGGACTCATATTGTACTCTGTTAGAGTTGAATTAACACTGGACATTTTACTGTGTGTTCAACTTATATCAGAGTTACTGAACTCAACCATTGATAAAAGGTGAGCTGTGTACATTAATGTATGGAATGAGCCAAATTTCTAACCTGAGAAATATCACTATTTTAGACTACTTCAACAAAAAAATCACTATGCAGTTTTACTCTTAAAAAGCACATTGCTAAATAGCTAAATACGTGCAGTATTTATTTATTTATTTATTTAATATATGCAGTAAGTAGGCCAACAGGTAGTTGGGATGCGTGTCTGATTTGAGGTCAGTCAATGTTATCCACAAACAGCCATTTATATTTTAAAAACTCACAAATACACTATAGTTTCTCGAAATACTGCTTAGATTACTGATTTGCAGATAATATTCATTCTGGTCATCAAGGATGATAGGCCCCTTTATCAAGGTGAACTTCAGTCAAGGTTCAGCGATTCAAGAGGCGCTGTTCCTTTCACGCTCTTGCTTTGTTCAGACCAATGCAGCCAAGATTGGCGGGGCCTCGGTTTAGTCCTCCAATCAGAAAGCACCTATTTGACACACCTCCCCAACCAACACTGGCGCAAAATAAGCGGCGATGCTGATTTATTCAGAATAAAAATAACAGAACGGAAAATCACAAGCCTCAAACATTTTACCCGTAAGACGGACGGAGAGACTGAGAAATAACCCACGGTTAAATTTTTTTTTTTTTTTAAATGATTAGTTATTGAATGTAAATAAAAAAAACGCTGATGCTAAGTCACTCAAACCACGTTCCATTCAATTGACAGCTGTTTCCGGTCTGCCATTTATCTGAGGTCTTGCTGCACTTACCCCTCAGGAGTGGGAGAGCACAGTCCTGCAGCTCCATGACAACGCCATCCAGGACTGGGAGCATCGGCGGTATGTCAAGCAGAACAAGGATGATAGGCTACATGGGGCAGAAACACGCCAACTTACAGAGTGGTGGGGAAAGTCTCGGAAATAGCACATAGCCTAATTAAGGTTAGTTAAATGAAACACGCGCGCGCGTGTGTGTGTGTATGTGTGTGTGTGTGTGTGTGTGTGTGTGTGTGTGTGTGTACGTGTGCGTGCGTGCGTTAATGATGCACATTGCAATACAAGACGGTTGTTTGTTTATCCAGCACAAGACTGATTTCGTCAACATCATATTTCTGTTTGCGTAAGCATACACTACACAAACGCATAGGAATGCACTGATATCAAAGACTTAACAGAGATGACCTTACATTGCACTGACAGCTGACGGCAAAAAGGTTGAACTTGAAAATGTCCAGGAATTCACGTTGCATCTGCAGCAGCAGATGAAACGTCATACCAAGGACAGACAGAATTTTTTTTTTTTACCTGATCCTTGCCGAAGACATCGCCCTTAGCAATGCTGTACAGAAGAGAATAGGCAATCTGTCCGGCTGCCCCGGTCACGAGAACTCGAATTGGCTCAGACTGAAAAATAGACGGAACTTGCATCAGCACTGACAAATACAATACGACCGGAAAATAATACCTTTCCTTCTACATTTTTATTAAATAATGAGATAGATAGATAGATAGTCTACCTTGCTAAATATACAATCTGGCAACAGTGCAAAGTTGCTAGCAGTAGCGACCTACGTCGCTAGCTAAAGCATAGTCTACATTAGCCATGTTTAAACCCAGAGGAACTGAAGCTGCCCTATGGATTGTATTATTGATCTCTTGCCAGCTGGGCCTATGTGTCCATTAATTCTCAGCATAACAGTAACTATCTGGCCACCGACATTAGCCATACTGTAATCGCACAAAAATACTGTTATCATTGAGCACTGTAGGGCCTAATTCATATTTTTCAATGAATGATGCACGAATGAATAGAACGCTTTACACGTAACGCCACGCAGAGGTTATTCAGATGGATGTTTATATTGTGCATATCTAAGTAGCGAGCAAACGTTAACTATGAAATTAGTTACACTAATTTACACTAGTTTACAGTTCCGTTATCTTGCGAGATCTGTCTGATGCTGGTTAGCTAGTTGGCTGGAATGGAACGCTGCGCTATAATAAGCACTACGGAATTCTTTTCTCGAAATTATGCAATTTATTATAGAAACCCTATACATCGCAACAAAAACATAGCTATTAATATTATAACGTTATCGCTTACCATCCTGTATGATTCTCGATCTGGTACAACTGCTCTCCCACTTTGCACTCAGGGTCACCTTTATTCTTGTACAGATATGGTCATAGGAGGCGAAAGCAAAGAATTCTAAGACTATGCTGGGAAGTGTAGTTCAATTTTAAGGCAGCTTGTACTCCGAACAAGACAATTGGATGTAGAGAAACACAATACCCATGATGAACCGCTGCATTGCCAGCCCCCTTTCCTATCTGTAGACCCACCCACTACCAATTTTGGTAAATATTTTAAAAAAAGAAGCAGATTACGAATATGTAGATTCAAATGCATCATCGCTTTAAGCCCTGATTGGCCCACATGCACACACATACTATTTGAATCAATCAGCGTAAAATGCGTCGAGTTTTTATGAAAAAAAAGATAATTTTAATGGCGCCGTTTATGTAAACTATTTGATAGCAATGTATCAAATCTGTAATGCATTTTATACGTCATACAACCACACATTACTGTGATAGAGAATTTAGAGTTAATAATAGTTTATGAAAAAAGCAAATCCAGTGTTAATATGGAGATATGTCATCGGCAAGTTAACGTTAGTAGACTCTGTAATAACGAATGATACAATGTTGCAGTAACTAGCCCTAGGAAACAGTCCAACCCGGAAGCAAATTAAATAAATTTATCTTTTGAAAATGTGATAGTTATCCTCCTTAGGCCTTAGCTACTGAAGTATTTCGTATTTCTCAGAAGGTGACTCTACGAACACGAATCTGTACGTCCGAATCCTGCGTATAACAATTACTTTCATATTTAATTTATTATTAGCGTAGTCTACTTGTTTTACTGTTAAACAAATTAAATCATTTACGAATGAGGTATGATTAGGGTCAATGTACAACCTAAAGGAATGCACAAATACCAAATACTATACAAGTACATCTTTGATTTTGAATAGAGGGGAATCCTTCCTTATAGTGCATACAGAAGATCAGTGGTGATCATTGCTAACCACTGTCTACTCCATTAATGCTGATGCAATTACTTTTGCTATTAATCAGTAATAACTTACTTTAATTTTGAATAGAGGGGAATCCTTCCTATAGAGCATACAGAAGATCAGTGGTGATCATTGCTAACCATAAATTAAAGTCAGTTATTACTGATTAGTAGCAAAAGTAATTGCATCAGCATTAATTGAGTAGACAGTGCCAGAAATACCTGTCTTACCTGATATCCTATTAATAATTGAGTGGAACCGGACTCACATGTCTACATGTGACAGAGCAGGTAGTGAGCGCGTGCACTGGTATGTATACCCGAGCAAAGGGAAGTAAAGTTGATTTGTTCCTATTTTATTGCACACTTTTCTACTTGTTGTGCTGTTGGGTTTACATAAAGTTTACCCTCGATATGTATCATGTACCAGCAGCCAGGTCATGCCATGCCTTGGCCCGGGGGAGTAACCAGGAATTTTGGGCACCCCTAAAAGAATAATAGACTGGCCCATTAGTGGGGGCCAAGTGTATTGCAAATCATTTTTCCAGACTTACGACGGTGCTGCCTTGGCTTTCCGCAACTGTGCATTTTAATCTGATATAGTGCATTTTACTGTGATAGAGTGCATTTTAGTCTGGTGGAGTGCATTTTACTCTGATAGAGCGCATTTTACTCTGATACAGTGCATTTTAATCTGATACAGTGCATTTTACTCTGATACAGTGCATTTTACTCTGATATAGCGCATTTTACTCTGATACAGTGCATTTTACTCTGATACAGTGCATTTTTCTCTGATAGTGCGTTTTACTCTGATAAAGTGTATTTTGCTCTCATAGAGTGCATTTTACTATGATATAGCTAATTTTACTCTGATATACTGCATTTTACTCTGATATAGCTAATTTTACTCTGATGGAGTGTATTTTACTCTGATATAGCTAATTTTACTCTGATGGAGTGTATTTTGCTCTGTTATAGTGCATTTTACTCTGATATAGCACATTTTACTCTGATAGAGTGTATTTTGCTCTGATAGTGTATTTTACTTTGATAGAGCGCATTTTACTCCAATAGAGCGCATTTTACTCTGATGGAGTGTATTTTACTCTGGTATAGTGTATTTTACTCTGATACAGTACATTTTACTCTGATATAGCACATTTTAATCTCATTGAGTACATGCGATCCCCACGTGACTCGTATAAGCTCTGTTAGAGTTGAATGAACATTTCAGCATTTTACTGTGCATGCTCTAGTAAGTCACTCCCTGGTGCTGGGAGCTCCCAATGGACTCCCAACCCTTTCCTGTACCCACACAGTGATACGTAATTAGTGTTGAGCCAGCTGTGTACAGTAAACTCCATCTTTTAACAAGATCCAAATTAGTTAATAATAAAAATTGCAAGCATATCATCACATCAGTCAAATACAATTTTTTGATATTGCTTCATGTGTTTTTCACCCCCATGTAAAATGCTCTGAGTGTGTTAAGCATGGGATGGTACCACGACTGAGCCACATAAGGACAGGGCATATTTGTGAGACATAGGCATGTACCACAACACTGGATTGTCTGGAAATACGCTCTAGTTTACCCCAATTCACACTGAAGTATATCCATCCAGTGATGGCATGGCACGCAGAGGGCAAATAAGGTATTTAAGGTTCAAAGACGCTGAATATCTGTGACTGTAGCTCTCCATGGTGCTGCTCCGCATTGCCCACCCCCGGCTTTTCCTAAACCTGGAGTACCAGTAAGACAGATAGTGAGAAATAACTCAACCTTCCCACGGCTTCTCACACAGATCAGCTACTTCAGTATGCAGATCGTTATTAACGACGAATACCGAGAGAAATACACTCAACAAGACGCACAGAAATTAAAATGCTAATTTAAAAAAAATAACGTTCGCTGTGAGTTCACGCCAATGTTCTGCTGCAGACTACGGTTTTTAGAAGTATTTTTGGAGGGAGGGGGAGGGGGGTAACATATTTAGTGTTCCAGTGCGGATCTATGTGTCCTCAACAGACCTCTGAGGATGTTGCCAATATTATCGCGGAGAAGCGGCTTACCTGCGACGACACCGCCCTCACCATCAGATACATGGCTGTCAGTAGCGTCAACATCTCGGGAGTCCTTTTTGCTCGTGCCTCGTGTATGTCCGTCCGTCTTCCCCAATCACCGACCAGTTGGATCAAAGTCAAAAGAAGAGCGCAAGAGCTGCGACCGGTGCGATTGTGTATGGTGAGCGGTAGAAAGCAATGCGAACACAGCGATCTTCAGTGACGGACGCGCGCGCTCTCTATATCGTCCCCCCACACTCAAACAGCAGGCTAAGTCCATTAATGAGCTTTAGGGGACAGAAATAGAGGTGCTGCCTGTACTCTTTTGCAATTTCTGACTGTGATCTATGTTATAAACACTGTATTGCAGTAGCGCCTGTGAGGGTGACGTCACTGATATTTTGCTTCGCAGCAAGAGACTGCAGTAACGTTAAAGGATACGGGCGTTTAATTCGGGCGTGACTCTAATGCGAGCGGTAGGCTACTGTACCTGTCAACTTTTGAACTCTGACATACTGTAGGTGAGTGTGGATATATAAGACTCTATAGACATACATTCCTGGAAACTATATTGGGTATATATTACATCAACATCATGTGTCGTTTTACTATAAATTGGTGTTTCAAAGTTCATTTGAAACTGACCGGTAAATTGTGAAATTAATGATGGCAAAATGCTGCTACTACTAAGAACAGTCAGCCAGCGAATTGTAAATATGATTTCAGTTAAACGTAACCTCTGTTTGACCATTATCCTGTAATATTTTAGTTTTTCGCTGCACCGATTAGTAAGAATATAAAACATGATTTAATATAACCCAGTGTTCTTGCCATAATGAAATGACAATGTAAAATTTACAAAGATGATGCAAGCATATCAAACATAAGTAGAAAGGAATCGGCTGCCGATGTATCATCCTAATTTAAATTTCTATCTATTTTAGTTATGAAAAACTGACTCAGTATTAAGGCAGTTAAGTTATCTGCCTTCCATGTTTGAAACTCCATCAATACACAGCAAAAATAGTGGTGTATATGTAACACACAAGGGCACGGCTGCTCAACCCTGTACCTGGAGATCTACTGTCCTGTAGGTTTCCACTCTAACCCTAAATAGCCTTATACGTAAAAAAATACTGTAGGCAACGGTTGTATATACGCTGACATACGTACGAAGGATATAGGTTGTATACGGCTAACGACGGCAAGGCAATGGGGGCACCAAGGGTTTCGGGCGCTGGCATACGGCGTTTCACCAAGTTTTTACAAGCATGCTCCAAAAGTTATACGCTGTTTACGCTAAATTGCATAATACGCTTATACACTACTTTACGATACTACGCTGAATACGGTAGAATACGCTGAATACGCTGAATACGCTGTATTACGTACGCTGTACATACGACATGTACGCTGTACGTACGTGATAGCGGTTGATATACTACAACGTATGTGTTGTAATAAAGGCGTAACGTATGATCTGAAAAATATAGCGAAAAATTTAAACTTATTTATGAAAGGGAGTCTGAAAAATCCTGAAGCAGAGACTGACGCAAAAGCTGAAGCAAGACAAGAGGCAGTGCAGGTGCAGTTATCACAGACAGGTATTCAGCAGTCATTGCAGTTTAATGGTCATGTTTAATGGTTTAGTATTTATTAATTATATTAATTCAGTAGGGTAAAATTAACAATTATTCATTTTTAAGTATAAAAAAAAAAAAAAAAACATATGATATGTTTAAAAAAAAAAATAAATATATATATGATCATGAATAATAATAAAACCACAATAATCATTAATAATGGTAATAATTTAAGTATGGTAATATTAATATAAAGTTAATTAAATCGATTTATTAATTAATAAAAAAAATGTCGATTAAAGAATACATAAAAATTAACAATAATATAAAATATAATATAAAAAAAAAACATAAATTATTTATTTAAATAATTAATATTTCATTTATTAATATAATAGAAAAAATTATTTATTATAAGCATAAAAAAAGCATAACAAAAATAGTGTAGAGGCTATATTAACAGAATAGAAATTGCGCAAGAACTGAACTCTGTTAGCAAGCGAAACCGTTGCTCCGAAAGCACTTGAACATGAAAACGCATGAACAACTTAGCTCTTGAAAGCTAAAGAAAAACATAAAAAAAGTTAGCATACTTAAAAGTCCTAAAACTTAATAACAGACTAACTATATTATTATTTAATCATATTTAAGCATATACTACCATATTACTCATTTTTTATTTAAACATATTTTTATTATTTCTCGTATTAGCTAGTGTTTCGTGTGCCCTCGATGTTTTTATTTTTCCTCTGTCCCCATCACTCGTCATCATGTATGTTTGCAACCATGTTGCATCTCTTTTTAATAGTCCTTTTTCCATTAAAGAGTCATTACCTCTGAGTGGTGGTGGTGGGTGTGTGATGGCCTGTGTTTCCTGAGCGAATTGTGAATTGGGAATGTGGACGCTGTGGCACGGCACTCACGACACGCGGTGCATACGCTAGCTACGCGCATGCATACATATATACGCATACGTACTATACGCGTATACTACGCATACGCTAACGCTACTCACGATACGCATACATATACGCTAGAAAAAATCATTCAAAAAAAAAAAAAAAAATGGGGGGGGATGGTAGATTTATTTGTTAAGGACAGATGTTTTGTGAAACAAACACCAACTCTAAGGTGTGAGACCAACAGTGTACCTTTATTACTCTAAAACAGGGGTCACAACCTTGATTACACTGGAGGGCACTACTAGGGTACTGACTAGTACGGTACTTGACTTTGTATTGTGAAATTGGGGGGGGGGGGGGGGGGGATTATATTTCGCGGGGGTTGGGTTGGGGGGGAGGGGGGGGGGGGGGGGGGGGGGGGGAAATTGAAAACGGTTGACGGGCGGGGGGGGGGGGGGGGGGGGGGGGGGGGGGGCTCCTAAAATATTTCGGGAACACGTTTTAATCGCAAATAAATCACCACGATAATAATCGCGTTATACGCAATAATCGCGTTTATATGCTATTTTTTAGAACAAGTCACACGCGAGGAGAAGGGGGGACCGGGGCGCCCCGGGTTTTGTGAATGTGAAGTTTGTGGATGAAGAGTCTAGCTGAGTAGCTAGCAGTTAGCAGTGCAGTGCCTGCACACTGACCTGAAAAAAAAAAAAAAAAAAAAAAAAAACGTCGCGGCGCTGAATGGCGCGCGTGTTGCCCTTGCCCACAGTATTCATAATACGCAAAAAAAAAAAAAAACTAAATAGTGTAATTATGATAATATTCATTGATAAAAAATATAACAGGGATGGGGGGGGGGCCGTTTCAGGGGGGGGATTTTTTGATTCTTAATTTCCAGGGGGGGGGGGGGCCCCCCCCCCCCCCCCCCTCCCAACTCGAGCACTGCGGTTCAATACGGTAAAGTATCCGAAAAAAAAATTTTTTTTTATTTTTTTTTTTTGCGCGTAAAAAAAATATATTGAATGAATACACAGCCGCAACTCATACGTTTCTCTCATACGCAATAGTGTGACAGGGCCATAACAAAGCACACCTCATTCAACAGCTAGAGATCTCACTGAGCTGCTAATTATTAGAATCAGGTGTGCCAAATTAGGGTTGAAACGAAAACCTGCAGGAAGGTAGATCTCCAGAAACAGGGTTGGGCAGCCCTGCACTAGATTTTCACCAGCATTTTTACTGTGTGGTGTTGCAAGGTCCAGGGGAAATTTGTGAAATTAACATCAGAATAATTTATTTTTATAATAATAATATTAATAATAATAACAAATATAATTTCATAATAATAATGAAATTGAAAATTGATCATAGCTAAGTGAAAGTGTACTGGAATGTATATTTTGAAGTACAGGTTACTGACACCTTTTTAAACATCCTGCATTGCTTAAGCAACCAATTATTCTATGCGGTTTTTATCATACACTTGTAATTCTTCTATGTAGTCTTTATCATACATAATCATACAAATGTATTTTCTCCCCCTGAAAGCACAGCGTTCCCCGCTCTAGTTTTTATGTTTCACGCCTCTGGGAGACGTGTGTTGCATGAGCATAATCTGTTTCTCTTGCTGTGGCAATTACAAGGAGATGTTTCTCCCTGATGTCATTAACACTGTTGCCTGTATGGAGAAACCGTTTGTTGTGTCACCACTGAGCGCCTTGCTCTCAGGTTGTGTGCTGTCTGTCCACAGACGTTGAAATGCAGGCTGTCTGTCCACAGACGTTGAAATGCAGGCTGGGTGTTGGAAAAGACACTTGTTTGTGTTTAGGAATGGGGTTGTTTCAGGACATTGTAAACGGAAAGAGATCTGATCGTAGCACGACTTTTTTCTTCTTCACCGGGACTTACTGAAAGGAAATCCATCACAAACATTAGAGTAGTCCAATGTTAATGAGTGAGTTATTCATATTTCTTAATTGAATGTAGGACATTTTAATTATGTGTTTGCATGCACTCTGCGTACATGCTGGTATCTTCCGATGCATGACGTGCAGAATTATTATTTTTTCTTTTTAGATATATTTTAGCTTTATTGGACAGCATAGTGTAGAGAGACGGGAAGACAAGATTGCGTGGCTGGATTTGAACCTCCAATGTCACGGCCGGTAATGGGAGTGTGGACAGTGCTCTTGCAGGCTACACCACTGAATGCACCCAAGGCATGCAGCGTCACTCAGGTAGAGCAGGTTGCTGTAACATCACTCAGGTAGAGCAGGTTGCTGTAACATCACTCAGGTAGAGCCGGTTGCCGTAGCATCACTCAGGTAGAGCCGGTTGCCGTAGCATCACTCAGGTAGAGCCGGTTGCCGTAGCATCACTCAGGTAGAGCCGGTTGCCGTAGCATCACTCAGGTAGAGCAGGTTGCTGTAACATCACTCAGGTAGAGCCGGTTGCCGTAGCATCACTCAGGTAGAGCAGGTTGTTGTAGCATTTCTCAGGTAGAGCTGGTTGCCATAGCATCACTCAGGTAGAGCAGGTTGTTGTAGCATTACTCAGGTAGAGCTGGTTGCCATAGCATCACTCAGGTAGAGCAGGTTGTTGTAGCATTACTCAGGTAGAGCTGGTTGCCGTAGCATCACTCAGGTAGAGCCGGTTGGCGTAGCATCACTCAGGTAGAGCCGGTTGCCGTAGCATCACTCAGGTAGAGCAGGTTGTTGTAGCATTACTCAGGTAGAGCTGGTTGCCATAGCATCACTCAGGTAGAGCAGGTTGTTGTAGCATTACTCAGGTAGAGCTGGTTGCCGTAGCATCACTCAGGTAGAGCCGGTTGGCGTAGCATCACTCAGGTAGAGCCGGTTGCCGTAGCATCACTCAGGTAGAGCCGGTTGCCGTAGCATCACTCAGGTAGAGCCGGTTTTCATAGCATTACTATGCTGGGCTGGTTGCTGTGTGAATTGTTTAATAATTGTTCATATGCTTGGGAATTATGTTCTAATTGGCCAGTGATATAAAGCTTTTCACTACTATCCTAACATCAGCAGGTCTACCTCCCACTCTGGGTAAGAGTTATTCCATATTGGCTTTTGGAGGCCAGATTGTACGTCACATTCACTCTTAATAACATCTTTGTGACCCCATCTGTGTTTTGTCTCCTCCATTTCTGCGGCTGCAGCTCTTCAAACACACTAACCTCACAAACGGACGTGATTTCCACGGACAAGGATGCAGAAATATGTATTTTTCGGTGAGGCCAGCAGGTGTCGCCACTTGAACGTGGTAAACATCGATTCATTCATAAAGGGCGCTGTCCTGATGTGACGTCAGCAGCGGTTGGTTTGCGCGAGGGTTCCATTACGAGGGATCAGTAGATCACTCCATTCACCCCGAGCTTGTGATTTATTGGAAATCGAGTCCAATAAATTATTTTTGACACGGAAAGTTGGCGCGGAATTCACTTTATATTAATGACTCATAACGCAACAGGACATGTTTACGAGATATGGCAAGCGTTTCTATTGTGTTACTAGAAACCTCACGCTACCCTTGGGTACTTGATGTTGAGTAATCCCACATACACCCCCACTTAACTCTAAAGCAGCTCTCGCATAATAACACAGACGCATGTTTATAGGACCTTATCTGTCCTGAAGCTCATTTCTGTGTGCTTTTTGATATAATTATATTATAATATATATAATTTGGCCTGGATTTCAACACTTTTTTATTATTGTAATATTATTATTATTATTATTATTATTATTATTATTATTATTATGTTGTACTTTATTGTACAGTACAGGTATAATGCTGAAAATAAATAGCGGAAAAAAGACCGTTAAAGATAAGTTAAGACAATGACAGAATTAAACGTGGTTCACGTGTGCACCTGCTGAACTACAATTATAGAGTTTGCTATTGTTAAATGGTAAAACGTTAAATTTACAATCTACCTGTCACAGTTCCGCCTGAGAACCACCAGAGGCCGCCAAATCCCCGTTTCTAGTGTTTGCTTGTCTTGTCTCTTCCGTATGATTAGCGTGTCATTCTTTAATGATCGGTAATGGTTAGTCTCGTCTGCACGTGTATTCCCATTAGTTCATTCTACTCACCTGAGTTTCTGTGTATTAAAGTTTCTTGTCCACTGTCCTTGCACTATTTGCCAGCCTCCTAGTACTTTGCTTAGCGCTCAAGTTAAATGTTAAATGTCCTCTTGCCTGTTTTTTTTTAGTTATTCTTTGCATTTTGATCCTTGCTCTGAGACTTGTGACACTACGGTGCCCTGTTAAAATGCTGTTAACATGGCTAGCCCGTGCCTACACATACCACACATACACATTTTTAAAAACAAAGTAAATCTTACAGTCTATCTATATACATCATGCAACATTAAATGCACATGAAATTTCAACATGGGACACATAACTAACGGGCAGTGAACAACAGCTCTTTTCTGGACCTTGGGAAGGATACAGACTCTCATAGCAGTGGCAAGTTGCTTCATTGTACGGATGGTTTTCACGTAACCGCGTGTCTCCTGCTGGAGGAGTGCAAGCAGTCTAATAAACAGTGTAAATAAACAATGTTGTCAGTGCCCTGTCAGCTTGTCCATACCTGCTGATCTACAGACCCTGACTAAACGAAGAGCTAAAGTTTGACATTCCTCTCAAAGGTATTGTGTGCTAAATCGGCTACGGTGGTTAGCCCAGAACAAGCTCTTACTCGCCAAGAGCTGTCTAGCGGTGTGCTGAAATCAAACTATTTCCAGTATTTTCTGTTCCTGAAGACTAACGGGCCCAAGGATGTGTCAATAACTTGTGTGTTATAAAGAAACACGAACTCAACATGCTGTGTGTTGACTTTAACTGGTTGTTTTTGGAGTTTTAGCGTCTCCTTACATAGAAGCGGCCTGGCCATCCCTCCGGATCTGAACGCCTGACAAAGCTCTGTTGGCTCACTGTCTCAGGAGCCGTAATGGAGGTATGGCGGGGGCCAGTTTACATAACTCCACATTGCTCATAGCCCCATAACACATTGCTGATGGATCCCCTCCATCCTCCTGCCAATCACTGCGACAGAAATGAAGAGGGAAAGAAAACAGCTCTGTATTCGCACTTGATAGAACAAAGAGCAGGAAACTAATTACTTCCCGTTGCCTCTATTCCAGGTAATTACACCTCTCTGGGACCAAAAAACCCTTTCAGCAGGTTGGGCAGCAGCAACAGGGAGAATGTACAGTGTGACAGAATTAAGGTGTGAAATCAGAAATATGTGCTCAGAATGTTCTTAACTAAACATTCTAATGCTGATGTAACAATCACTCCTGGTAAGCAATTAAGTTCTAGAACACTGACTTCGAATTTTGAAGAAACATTCCAAGAAAACCTGCTTTTCAAAGGAGCTCTGGCCACTTCACTGGGCCTGAAAGCTTGCAAGTTTGCATCTTAGGCGAGGCACAGCCCTGGTACCCTGGAACAAGGTGCTTAATCTGAATTTATTTGGTAAATATGCATTTGCGTAAAAGTAGTATGCTAGCTGCAAGACGTTGCAGGCTGAACTGGATAATGGTGACTGCTAAGCAAATGCACGGTTACAGATTTTTGGATATATGGCATCCATCCAAATGCATAACTCAAGCTCTCATTTGTTATGTTTCTGTTCTTTTCATTCATTCCACCCCTATGGGATTATAAAAAAGGATTATAAATGTTTTCTATGAGGAAAAAGGACAACAGATGATAATATCTGGTGCCAGTTAACCCCGTACCCTTTTTTTTGGTCTGTGTCCTGTGAAAACAAAAGCATTGTGGGTGTAGTAGTCAAAACCACACATAGTCAAAACCTGGAGCCAGAAAGTGGCCATCTTACTGGTGATGCATGTAGCCGCGGAACAAACTTGATAAGCGTGCGAGAGAAAGGCAGGAGCTCGACGAGACCTGCGATGATTCGCCAACATCTGCCGCCACGTTTGCCGTCCCTATAGAATGCCGACAACGTGAAGTCCGAGGTGCGCAGCGTAATCTGTGGGATCTCTGAGGCCACGGGGGAAAAAATGGTGGCGTGTTGAAAAACCGCCAACCCGCACCGATAGCCGGAGACTCTACTGAAGTGGCACTCGTACTCCTCCAATCATCACCATCTGTGATCGATATCTCCAAGAGAGCGTGTCATCGCCTACGCGTAAATACATTCCGCAAGGGATTCGCAGTGAAAGGCGGGAATGAAAATATGGCGGCAGCTTACGGGGCTGATAACCGACGGGGATGGGCCTTCTCGCCCTTTGCTTGGGAACATACAGCAGCCGGTCCTTATCGTCGAACTGTTGTAATTCCTTGTTATTACTGGGGGGTGGAGTAGGGGGTGTATTCAAAGTCAGTCTGAACCTCAACAGAGATTTTGAGAAATGCGTTTAGATGTGTTCACATTCAACAAGGAGTTGCCAGTGCACTGTTTCTGTAAGCAACTCTGTATTCAGTCATCTATCATTAACCACCATTGCGCGTAGCACATTCATTTAGTTTCCAGAGTGACTTCCAAAGTCCAGAGATCAATTTATCCAATTTTATTACGCAGATGCATTTGGAGAACACCGGTGAGCCCAGAATATTTTTTCGTTTCTTTTGATCTACTTTGGATAGTTAAGTATCATCAGCTGCTTATTAGAGTTTGAAAGCACAAGGCCTGTTCGGCTCTATAATTCCGATGTGCAGCGCTTTGATCTGCTCACATCTGAAGAGTCCACTGGAAAGTGCACCCTAGATAAAGTTCATTCTACTGTCAGCTTCTCAACATACGTACCTACCGTTGGCATGACTTAAAAAAAAGAGATGTCCACATCTTCCCTACACCACGGTCTTCTGCCCTTCACCCTGACTGTTAACATTACCGACGGTCTTAGATCTGAGAATGCGCAGTGAAATGAAAAGCACAGCACTGCAAAAAATTTAAAGTCTGCAATTTAAAAAAAATACATAAAATGTATAGTGAGACAGGTGCGTCCCAATATTAAAAAAATGCATCCTCTTTTCCTCCACTACCACCTCTGTCCTCTGTGCTCTGGTAACCCATCTTTGTGCTTTAATCTAATGTCACTGATTTCATATTAATAGTTACATATTAATAAATATCTCGAGGCCTACCACAATTTCAGGTACATTCATTGTATACTGTACATGCAACTACTTGTATTTGAAACTTACAGGAAGAATGGGGAGCGAGAGAGAGAGGGAGAGACATGTAACAAAGGTCACACGGCCGGATTCGGACCGCCGATATCACGGGCTTCTGGACGCGCGCTTCAGGCGACGCTACTGAGACAGCCCTTCCCACTGCATTGTGATTCATGAGGTAAGTGTAGTTTCTGGGTCGTTTGGATCGAAGGAATCGGTCGCCAATTGCAGAATGGCAGACTGCCTTCAGTGAACACGTTTATGTTGTGGTTCCGAAACTGGAATGGACCCAAATGCAGAACTCTGAGACAGACTCGGGCAAACTCCGACAGGAGTAAACATATTAGAAATCAGGACAGACAAGCAAGCAGACAGGGGAGCTGGGTGAAGGTCAGGATCCGGGGTTGGCAAAATAACAAGAGGGCAGGACAGATGATGGGGCAGGAACGAGCAGGAACAGGGCAGCAGGCAGGAGGGGTAGGTGACAGACAGGCTGCAGGGTAGGCAAATACAGGTGGGCAGGAACGGGGAAGCAGGCTGGACAAGTTTAGGAACAAACAAAAGAGGCCAAAAACACGTCAAACATACAGCAACTGACGAAATGAAACTGGCGACGAGACAAACAAAGAGTGGAACTTAAATAAAGGGGAAACAGGTGTGAAGCATGAGTGATAATCAAAGTGAGTGAGGAATGTATGCGGGAGTAATGAGGTGAGTGTGGAATGCGAGCGGCGAAGGCGAGTGATTGGCTGGGAGATGATGGGGTCAAATGAGGAACTAAACAGGGAAACCACACCCATCCTACACAACACGGAGAGACAGACAAGGTAAATGGAAACACATGACATGAAACAAAAAGAATGGAGAAAACACGGAGAACGAAAGAAAGGTGGATTGGAAGTTAACGGCGGATGTTACAGTTTAGTCCATTAAGTGAGACTGAGCATTAGCTTAGCTTTAGCATTAGCAATGTCACGTGCTTGTCAATATAAGGCGAGTGAGTGAGGACAGGTCAGAAACATTCCTTTAAAATGGCATTTTAATGAAACTGTGCAAAAAGACTTGTTTCCTGTTTTGTCATACACTATATGGTAATAAGTGACCATTCCCTTAAGCACAGGGCCCCGTGTCTGACTATTGAGTATGCCAGTTGAGTATACTTTTTTAAAAAGCTGTTAAGTACGCGACAGTTCTGAAAATTTTGTGTTTTGAAGACCCCCATATGATATGCTTATTACCACGCAATAAGCAAAATAAACAGCTTGTTAAAATTCTTGGATCGCAATTGTGGTTGGAACAAAAACCAGCAGGGCCCCAGAACAGAGTTTGAGAACCACTGGGTTAAGGGGACGTTTTCGGACACAGCCAAGGTCTTACTGGGAGTCAGAATGAAGCATGCATATTTCCTTTTAAGCAGTAGAGGGTGCTGGCAAGTCACACACGGACATCTTGACATTCTAGCAAAGCTTGTTCGTTTCCCTTTTCACTCCAAAATCAATATAGCTTTATATAAAACAGTACAACACAAATCTTGTGTTGAGCGCTTGAAGGAGTGCCAATGTTACACCTCTCACTCAAATGTTAAATGTTTCACCCAACCCCGTGTTTATTAATTAAAATCCGCCAAACTGGTTCTGGCCCAAAACCTGGAGCTGCAATGCGGAGGTAAAAAAGGACTGAGACCCCATCTCTGATGTCAGGGCCCCAAATTTGTGGCTTTGTGACTTGGACCATTTGGGTGGTGTAGAATGTGTTTTTCATTTTCTGGTGAAGACCATGCGGGAGGGATTAAGGCGCTATTTTGGGCCTGGCGCTGAGGTGCAGATGTTCAGTCCGATAGCGTCAGGCTTGCCAACCGATGGGGCGGGGGAAGGGGATTGGACCGCGCAAAAGAAGGTGGTGCTTTGATCGGGTGACACACGTTGGCGGGCGGCAGGGTCACGTGATTGCAGCGCCTCGCGCCAACATGTCTGGGGTAGGCGGGGAGAAACGGCGCGTCGCTGCTTCTTCTGGAACAAACAGGAAGTGCAGCGCTGTGTTTTTGGTGTGTTTAGCCTGGACTCAGACCCAGGGGCCACTGTGATTGGCCGCAGAGGCTCAGAGTGTGATTGGCTCTGCATTGACATTGCTTTGACATTGACATTGCATTACAGGCATTTAAGGAGACAGTCCTATCCAGAGCGATGTACACAGTGTTTGTTTACATAGTACACATTTATACAGCTGGATATATACTGAAGCAATTCAGGTTAAGTACCTTGCTCAAGGGTACAACAGCAGTGTCCTATCTGGGAATTGAACCTGCAACCTTTGCGTTATTAGGCCAGTTCACTGCTATACTACATTTGTGTTAACTGGTAGAGGTCTCTTGCTGCAAAGTACAGGCGCTGATAAACAATCAGTGATTTAAAAACACACACCCTTGTACACCAATTAAAGTTAACACTTTGATTTTGGAAAGTGATATTTTGGAGCCAGAGAGTCAGCCATCCCATAATGCATTTTTCCCTCACTTTTATTTTCCATTCATGTTTTTTTATCCAGTGGAAGTTACCTTTAACCGCATTTATCTTATACCCATCCCGTAGAAAACCCCCCAATGTCAGCTTATGGAACATTATAAGCCATTATAACACCTGTCCACAATGCCGGGTACTCAAACCCCTTCTCAAATTAGCAGTCTAATTTGTTGAGTCGTGGCTGACGACTACGTCTGCAATATGGCGGGAAAATGACCTGCAATTATGCGTAGAGCACTCCTCCCGGGCTGAGCTAAGTCAGACTTAAGCCGAAGACAACACACTTACCTGCTCTTACCAACACACTTACCTGCTCTTATTCCATGCCACCTTTGTACCCCGGCTATGAAACACAGAGGGATTACTTACTACAATTATATGTAAGCTTATGTCCCTACGCGGCGAGTTGTGGGAGTCAGAAGGCAGTGTAGTATAGTGGTCAGGGAACTGGCCATGTTACTCAGAGGTTAGAGGTTGGGGCAATGCTGTTGTACCATTGCATCAAAGGCACTTGACCCAAATTTCCTCACTAAATATCCAGCTAATTGGATTTCAAGTTGTCTGGCTAAGGGAATCTGCTAAGTACAAAATTCAGAGAACGTTAGATGCAGACAATAGCTTGAGACTTACCTTTTATGATCAGCCACTTCTATGAACTTTTCCCATCTCAGTCAGTTTAAGCTAAAAAAAAAAAAAACTCCCCCTATAATAAACACTCATGTGGGCGTCTCGTATGGGGAAATTGCATCTCAATTTGCAGCCATTTTGAAAACCATAGGAAATGTACAGTCTCCTATTGCTATGATGCTATTCTAGCCTTTATTTAGTGCGCAATGTTGTTGTTTTTTGTTTTTTTTCTCCCTGCCTGACCAGGGGCACACTATTGTGAGATTGATGCACCTGCTTGTGAAGTTCGATACAGGTAAATCAGGGGTCATCTGCCTTTATGTTCATAAGTACGGGGAGAAACACAAGTACTTTAAAATGACTACACTCTCAGAAGAAAGAATTCCAAAAGGCTCCTCTGTGCCTCAATAGAGGAACCCTATCCAGTTCAAGGGTTCTTTGTCGAACAAAATGGTTCAATCTGGGAGCTTTCACACTTCACACCTACCATAATAAACTAAAAAAGGTTCCCCTATAGTGACAAGCCAAAGAGCCCTTTTTTTCCCTGAGAGTGTAGGAAAAAGCACACGCTCCCTTTCCTTCAGCCGGAATGGTCTTGTCTGGAATACCGTAACATGACTGGCAGCAGTTTGAGAGGTGAAACTTCACACTGAGTCATTTTAATACTTTAACTGTCAGTAAATATTCAACACACACTCGTCACCCTGCGGGCAGTCGCCAGGGAAACGGGATACAGGATCTAACAAGACGGGGCTCGAAGCTGTGAACCTCTTTAGCAGTGTTACCACTGACCTGAGGAGAAAAACCTGCTTTTGGAGTACACCTTCTTCTTAAACAAAAATATGTGATGTACAACGCATGTTTTGAAAGTTTTTTTTAAAGAAACTCTGGGATGCCAGCACTGCCACAATAGAGCCCTCAGATGAAGAAACTGCCACCAGTGACAGGTTCACTTTTTTTTAATTGACTCTTGGATGGACGTTTTTTATCAAAGCTACCCGCGGTTCAGGAATGCTCTGAACTTTCCACAATACCCACTTAAAATGATTATGAGCTCCTTGAATGGGGTTTTGTGCCAAGGCATTTAACACTGAAAAGGTGCTGATTCATCTTGTGACACACCTTGTAGGATCCACCTTCTACACACACAATGTGGCCGTGCTAATTTACCTGCTGCTCACAGGTATACAATGTTCTTACGTTCTAATCTTTCATGAAACGTCACACCTATTTCAGGTGTGAGGGACCAGACATCAGAGTAATTCCATTAATATAGACATAAACAAATCATGAGATGGGAGGACGTTGGAGAGATTTGCGAGTCCTGCATTTTAAATATGTGTCTCGCCAAAATATTTAGGTTTTGTTTCATTTTGAGATTCTGGTCCTGGCAGCCGAAACATTCTCAATATTGAAAAAAATGTTAAGCAGTCCACCATGATAAAAAAAAAATTATAAAAAAAATGTAATACCATATTCCAACTCTTTGATTCAATGACCATATTGTCCAGCTGAAAAAAGCTAATGCTGCCACCTGCAGCCTGCTCCAGTCATTACACCAAACTCACACATAGTCCAATCCCGGCCTCAGGTGCCTGCTGCTTTAATTTTATACCTGACAGTTAATTGACGATTAATGCCACTGATAAGGCCAGAGATTTAACTCACCTGGAAGGTATACTACAAAGCAGGATTACTGAGTTAGCTGGATAACTGCACTGAGTAAAACCCGGAACCCTCCCAAAGAGCAGCACTACTGGCCTCGAGGCCCAGATTTGAGTCCTCCATTACACCCTGGCTGTTTGCTTTTCTGCTTCACAGCACCTCAGCAAACACATTCTTAGTCCACTTCCTTGTCTTGATTTCCCCCATTACGCTCTAAATAGTTCATGTTTTTATTGGCTCTTATTCCTCTTATGTCAGGTTGTTTATTAAGAAGTCTGTTTGCTTTTCTAAAGATGACTCAGTTAATGGGAAGGAACTGTGTCGGAACTGTGTCGGTCTCCCCTGGGCAGAAAATTTAATTAGGCCTTTCAGAGCTGTGGGCAAACAGCATCACTGTATAAAACACAAGAACATGGATCTCTAAATTCAAAGTTCTGACGTGGCAGGTCTGAAATATAGCATTAATAAAGTGCTTCTAACATGGCTATAACCATCAGTTATTACCATCAGTTAAACAAATTTTTCAGTTTTATTTTTTTTGTCGGGCACTAGGCCGGCCTAGAACAGTGAAAGTAGCTAACTGAGTGAGTCAGTCCCCCTTGTTGGAAGTCGCGCGTGAAACAGTCAATGGCGGCATACTGATCTCACGGTGTTTGTGTAAGCACGTGAAACGTCACCAGTCGTTGCAAACATAACTTCTTCTGATTGGCTACCGCTCACCAAAGGTTCAGCACTTTTCAACTTTGCAGAGTGGCAGATGGGCGCTCTCCGTTATCTCCACCGCAAACTGTGGATATGTTATTTGGATATTTACACCCACTAACTAACGTTATTAATCGTATCTTATTGTGGCGAAGTGAGCGCTACTGCTCGGGGAATAAGACACTGCAGTCCGGTTTCCAGAGAACGTTAACTTTATTCTCTTTTAGTATCACAATGACACAACACGACACCTCCCTGTGTCCAGTTCTCTCTCTCGCTCCACTCCCTGTGAGCTCCTTATCAAGCCTCTCAGGCTCACTGTTGAACAATCAAGACAATTGGTTAATTGACAACACCAAACCTATAATCAATCGTCCCCAATTGCCTGATTGCCGACAGCTGTGCCGGCTCCCTAAACCACCCGCGTTCACTCTCTCTCTTGCTAGCTGCGCCTAAAACCACGCCCCCCTACCACACTTATCTTTCTCCATCCCTTATCTTATCTCAGGTTAGGAAAACCTAAATACTCAATCATAAATTGTTGATCAACTTTCACGTCTGTTACCAAACAACCGACGGCACTTTTTTCATATCGCGTGCAGCTGACCGGTTGGGTAAATAAACAAACCGACGTTAGTTTGTTAAAGTTCTAGCAGAAACGTCAACAAGCGCTGCGAGTCCGAGGCTATCCTAAAAATGGTGCAAAAACAACAAGCTTTCAATTTCAAGCCTGACGAATTAGAAGTGTGAAGGGTGCTACAGTGTTTTGTCACTAAACCACAACACATTGTTCGGGTCTACCATAAACCTTTCCACAATTAAATGCCGCTTATTGACATTTTCCCCCTTCTCCAAAAGTAATAAAAGAGCAGCAATCAACAGCTAGCTACTGTTAGCGAACGTTATATTTTTAATTCCAACGGCTAACAACAATGAAATTACGACATCAACAGGGTTATCCTTAAATTAGATTTAAGACACTTTATTCTGATTGGCTAACTTACCAAGGAACACATACATTGTCCCTGACTGCATTGTTGACGCGAGTTCTCCCTTCTGTGTACAGATATTTCCACACAAGCACTTTCCAGTCAGGAATCGTCATCACACGCGACACCACTAACAGAATAGCCTAGCCTACTTATTGCGCTAGGGTGAGAAAGCCATCGCCGGGGCAACACCCAAGACCTCCAGCGCCCCGCATGCACTAGGTTGACCCAGTCTTGTTTTAATTTACTCTGAGAGTCAGGAGCTCATGAATAAAGATTTTTTTTATTTATTTAAGTGCGGTGTAATTATCCGAAAATGGAATTTGCGTTCAGATAATGGTTAATCTCGCTTAACTTCATGCAGGGGTAGCCTACAGAAGCAATGTAAGTAACCTTGAGTATGCTTGCTCAGTACACTGGATGAGAACATTTTTAAGTAGGCAATACGTTCTGTAAATGTAGTGTACTTAAAATTCCTGGATGATATACTTATTTCTGGGTTTTCACTGATAATAATAGGTATACTTTAGTATATTTGGTATATATAATAGTACATTTTTTGCATATTGCATGTCACATACTAAACAGCATGCAGTAAACAGTACACGGTATACTAGTACACAGTACACTGGACACAGCACGCAAGAGATGGGGCTCTGGTTCAGTACACAGTACACCGGACACAGCATGCAGTAGATAGGGCTCTGATTCAGTACACAGTACATCGG
>CM040405.1:85524017-85536517 GCA_022702515.1 Ilyophis sp. 1 JC-2022
TCAAGTGCACACTATCACAGCAAAGTGTACACTATCAGAGTAAAGTGCACACTATCACAGCAAAGTGTACACTATCAGAGTAAAGTGTACACTATCAGAGATAATTTAACAGTGGTCATTTTACTGTAATATTCCACCGCAGTCTCTCTGCTCTCCACTTATTCTTTGATAAGTGTGTCATTGCTGCTTGTTTTTTCTCATGGTAAGTATGGCACACAATGATCAGTGGTACGAGGAGGGTATGGAGATTTCAGAACAGGGGTAATGGGCCATCTCTTCACGCCATACTCCTGCATGTCTGCAAGCTGAGCTTGGCACAGATACTCCTGCTGCACGTGTGGCCACGGAAACAGAGGTCAGGGGTCAAAAAATATAAATACATCAGGAAACAGATTTTTATCAATGTATATATATATCAATGGCTAAAGATAGTTTCCCCATAGCAGAAGAAGGCATTGGCGGCACTACATTGCTACCAAAAATGTAAGCAGAACACTGGATGCAGTCGGGGATTTAATTAATTATTATCAACACATTGCAGAGTTTATAAGAATGTCTTTGGCAGTGTAGTAGGCTTGTATTTTGACAAAGGCAACTGCATTTTGTATAGCTGCCCTCTGAAGGAGAGTTTACTGTAGAACTGATTCTGACTCAGAAGCATTTGAAATACGATTGAATTCATCATTGCTGTTGTGATGTAGCTTTATTTTTTAGACACTCACTTTTCAAATGATACTCTTAACTTTTTATTCAGTGATTCCATTAGCAGAATGTAGAACGAAGGCCCTGTTATCTTCATGCGAATGCCGCAGTATTTTGTGTAACACAAAGGTGGGGACCTTGAGCGATTAAAAAATTATTCCGTTTATTCGGTCCAGAGCAAGAGTGCTTTTCAGATTATGTTTTACACAGAAGGCATTACAAAGAAGCTGGTTCAAAGGTTACGGAATGTGAAAAATATATTTTTGTTCTCAAGTATTGTAATCTCAGTATAGAATAATCTAAAGCACTCTGTCACATCCCAGAAAGCAACAGGAACAAAGTATTATTCCTCCAAAAATAACATTTCTGCTGATTTTTGTAAAAAACTAGGACTCATCAGCGATCATTTATAAAGCATTCAGAAACGCCTCAGTTCCAATGACTGGGCACAAGCTTAATATGTCACAAAAATGTTCTCTGGGTTTTAATTTGATTTGACCGGTTATCAGGAAGCATAACAGTGGTTAAAAATATTAAACTGGTATACACCACTGGTGTAGAAATGGGTGGGCCAGGGTGGGCCACGAGCACATACATTTATCAAAGCATTTATCTACCACCACGCCCAATTGTGAATGTAGTGCCAATCTATTTCATCTACATAACATGCCTTTACTTTTTAAATAATCGCCGTGTTAAAAAAGATTTATATTGCCGCTCGCTAGCTATTGAAGTAACGTAGCCTACACTCGCTATGCCTACACGTAGCCTACACTCGCTATGCCTACACATAGCCTACACTCGCTATGCCTACATGTAGCCTACACTCGCTATGCCTACACGTAGCCTACACTCGCTATGCGTTCAACCTCAGGTGGCTGTTGAAAGTTGTAACGCTATAATCTCATAGGGGTGCGCGCGTGCTAATCAGCATGGGCTTTTACGTTAATTTACCTTGCCTCTCCACTGGAGGTTGTTGAGTAATTGGAAATTGGATGCTGTGCTATTCAAGATCCCTGTTCTGCATTTTGCTTTCCTAAATGTTTTGCAACTTTGTCTGGTCATATTTGGGAGCCAGATCACATGTGTCTTGGTTTATAGTATAGATATTATTTGTAAGGCAGACAAGTGATTTGATTATTCTGTAAAAATAAAAAAAACACCTCACTGAGAAATTTTAATTATATAATATATACAATGGGGGGAAAACATTGAATATATATATATATATATACAGCCAAGCCGTAAAGTTCACCCTTTCACCTTCTCCACGTTATTACGTTACAGACATATTCTACAATAGATTGAGTTCATTTTTTGTAACAAAATTCTACACAAAATAGCCCATAATGACAAAGTGAAAACAGGTTTTTAGACATTTGTGCTAATTTATTAAAAATCAAAATGTAAAATATCATATGTACACAAGTGTGCACACCCTTTGATATGACACCCAAAAGTGAGCTGAGGTGCATTTTGTTTCCACTGATACTGCTTGAGATGTTTCTACAACTTAATTGGAGTCCACCTGTGATAAATTCAATTGATTGGACATGATTGGGGATTGCCAACACCTGCCTATATAAGGTCCCAAACTCCAAGCCATGGGGTCAAAAGAATTATCTGCAAACCTCAGAAACAGGATTGTGTCAAGGCATAGATCTGGAGAAGGGTACGGAAAAATCTCTGCAGCTTTACAGGTCCAAAAGAGCACAGTGGCCACCATCATTCGTAAATGGAAGTTTGGAACCACCAAAAATCTTCCTAGACCTGGCCGCCCGGCCAAACTGAGCAATCGGGGAAGACGGGCCTTTGAACAAGTGTGCCAAGCTCATAGCTTCTTTCCCAAGACGCCTTGAAGCTGTAATCGCTGCCAAAGGTGCAGCAACCAAGTATTAGGCTAAGGATGTGTACAGATATGTAACCCCTAAATAACCTATTTTTGTCAGTAAAATAAAATTGCATATTTTCTAAAAACCTGTTTTCACTTTGTCATTATTAGCTATTGTGTGTAGATGTTTGAGGCAAAAAATGAACTCAATCTATTGTAGTATAAGTCTGTAACGTAATAAAACGTGGAAAAGGTGAAAGGGGTGTGCAGACTTTCCGGCTTGACTGTAGATGGAGGTGGAAGTGTACTATGAACAGACATAGATGGAGGTGGAAGTGTACTATGAACAGATACCGATGGAGGTGGAAGTGTACTATGAACAGACATAGATGGAGGTGGAAGTGTACTATGAATAGACATAGATGGAGGTGGAAGTGTACTATGAATAGACATAGATGGAGGTGGAAGTGTACTATGAATAGACATAGATGGAGGTGGAAGTGTACTATGAATAGACATAGATGAAGGTGGAAGTGTACTCAGAAAGTTAGGAAACTGGGCCTGTGACACAGATGTTGCAGGTTCGATTTCCTTAACAGCACTTAACCTGAATTGCTTCAGTAAATATCCAGGTGTACAAAGGGCTTGTGTGTACAAAATAAATGTAGCAAAATCAAACCTATATAAGTTGGGTGGGTGCGTCCCAATATTCTTCACTCCTCACCTCCTTTCCTCCACTCGTCTCCTACCCTACTACTTTGCCTCTACATATTCATGAATATGCAACCATTTATATGTAATTAATGTGTAATCAGCAACATTAGATTAAAAAGATCGGTTTCCGGGGCACGGAGGAGAGGAGGTGGTAGTGGGGGAAAGGAGGATGCATTTTTTGAGGATTGGGACTGTGTTTGCTCTCTGTCTCCCCTTGTGGACGGATGCAGCTCCTGCAGGGGGAGCACTGAGGCTTGACACTTAACCGGTTGGAGAGCTGCCAGTCATGCACAAACAGGTAGGAGCTCCGCCAAGCCATTTTGCCCCCATCGATTGTGCTTGGTTGACATTCATAGCTTGTCAGCTTCTATTAGGCCTGTGTTTTGTATCTGAAATTAAGCAAATTAGATCTGGCCACTGTAAATGGTGGAAATTGATTGTTTTGATGGAAAAAACCCACATACATCAGAGCCTAAATTAGTAGCGCAATAATGAGATCACGTACAGTAAGTTATCAGTGGAAAGTGGATGTGCTCTCCTGCGCGATGCTGTGTTTACAGCGTTTCTGCACAGTGCTTACAGAGTTTCTGCACAGTGCTCTCCTGCGCGATGCTGTGTTTACAGCGTTTCTGCACAGTGCTCTCCTGCGCGATGCTGTGTTTACAGCGTTTCTGCACAGTGCTCTCCTGCGCGATGCTGTGTTTACAGCGTTTCTGCACAGTGCTCTCCTGCGCGATGCTGTGTTTACAGCGTTTCTGCACAGTGCTCTCCTGCGCGATGCTGTGTTTACAGCGTTTCTGCACAGTGCTCTCCTGCGTGATGCTGTGTTTACAGAGTTTCTGCACAGTGCTCTCCTGCACGATGCTGTGTTTACAGTGTTTCTGCACAGTGCTCTCCTGTGTTTACAGTGTTTCTGCACAGTGCTCTCCTGCGCGATGCTGTGTTTACAGAGTTTCTGTGCTGGTCTCTCCTGCGTGATGCTGTGTTTACAGCGTTTCTGCACAGTGCTCTCCTGCGCGATGCTGTGTTTACAGCGTTTCTGTGCTGGTCTCTCCTGTGTGATGCTGTGTTTACAGAGTTTCTGTGCTGGTCTCTCCTGCGTGATGCTGTGTTTACAGCTTTTCTGCACAGTGCTCTCCTGCGTGATGCTGTGTTTACAGAGTTTCTGTGCTGGTCTCTCCTGCGTGATGCTGTGTTTACAGCGTTTCTGCACAGTGCTCTCCTGCGTGATGCTGTGTTTACAGAGTTTCTGTGCTGGTCTCTCCTGCGCAATGCTGTGTTTACAGAGTTTCTGCTGTTCTGGCAGGAGCCTGATGTGCTCTGCATTTAACAAATAAAGAGTTCACTTTTTTAGTAAACCAACTGGACCCAAG
This sequence comes from Ilyophis sp. 1 JC-2022, assembly GCA_022702515.1. NCBI lineage: Eukaryota > Metazoa > Chordata > Actinopteri > Anguilliformes > Synaphobranchidae > Ilyophis > Ilyophis sp. 1 JC-2022. The sequence continues at coordinate 85,528,638 of CM040405.1, forward strand.
TTACAGCTGATTTAATGGTAGAAATTTTTATGTGTATACATACTGCCAGGTGTACAGAACTGCTTAAGTTTACTCAATTGTACCTGCCCACTTGCCTTTACAGTGTTTAAGCTGCAAGCTCTCATTCTGTAATTCACTTTTTCTCCTCTATCAATACATTTCATTTAGAGATGTTTTCAAAAGTCCTTCAGAATTAATATAGCTACACACCTTTATGAGTTAAAATAATATACGTTCTATACATGTATATCTTGTTGGATTTTTATGGATGAAAAACATTTTTCATATATGTATATGAGACCTGTTTACATATTCATTCCTCTGCTGAAGTGCGTTGGCATGGAGACCATGGTGACACTTGTTTAATTAGACCAAATTGATGAATATGTTGCAAGAGAGTAAGGTTATTGCTCTTCTGAACAGAGGAACCAGGGGTCCAGTGGCAAGTCTGGAGGGGGGGTTGCCTAATGGCTGGACTCTCCAGACCCCCCACTCCCCATCTTCCCAGCAGCGAGTAGAGCCAGCCAAGTCCCCGGCTCCAGCGTGCGGTTTCTCTAGCAGCCCTGCCAAGAGCTGAGCGAAACTAGAGTGATAAAGGAGACAGGGCCTGGTGGGAATCACTTCTAAACACCGCCCTGGCTTGGCAGGAAGCGAGCGCTTAACCTGACCTATAGGCAAACCTCCAGAGAGAGAGAGAGAGAGGGAGAGAGGAAGGGAGAGAGAGAGAGGGTGAAAGAGAGAGAGAGGGTGAGAGAGAGAGAAACAGAGAGAGAGAGAAAGAGAGCGAGAGCGGGAGAGAGTGAGAGCAAGAGAGAGAGAGAGGGTGAAAGAGAGAGAGAGCGGGAGAGAGTGAGAGAGAGAGAGAGAAAGAGAGCGAGAGAGAGAGAGAGAGAGCGAGAAAGAGAAAGAGAGAGAGAGACTTTACATGGAGAGAGACCCACACTCTACTGATCTCTGCCGACCTGATGATCCGCCGTCTCCAGGGTGACGGCGTGTGCACCACTTCGATACTGTTCCAGGCCATGGAAGTCCAGTTGCCGGGACTGGAGTTAGCTGATTTTTGGCTAAACACTTCCTGTTTTCCCACAGCACAAACTGCCAATGTCCTGCTGCCATCCTATCAGCCCCGTACCATGACATATGCATATATATGATGCATTAAAATGGCTCCTTCAGGAAACTATGACTTTTTTTAGCAAAAAGAAATCCTTAAATGCCCTAAAAGACCTCTCCCCATTTCTTTTTTTTCAACGTACATTATACTGACCCAGTAGATGAAATGTTCAAAAAGTTAGGCATGAGTTTGAGTTACATCCAGAGAACTGGTCCGTTAAATTACATGCAGATAATTGCTTTGTATTCTTGTGGTCCTGGTCTTGGTTGCACATTTGTTAAATGACTGCATTTCATATATCTTCGAGTAATAAGTCAAGCACCTGCAGTGTGTAATTAAAAATTCATCTCCGCAAGAGGAATTGTTTGTGGCCATTGCATTGATTTATTTGGTTCTGCAAATTGCAATGTTGGGCTTATTTTATTTTCCTGAAGGGGAGAAAGTGGAGACACATTCATCAGCTGAATTTACCAGAAAGAGGCTTGCAATTATTATGTTTTTTTTTTGTTGTTGTTCTTTTAGTTAACCCTGTAGATCCCACAATGGCAATGAACAGCTGTGTGGGAGAATCACATTATGGCTGTAGAACAATTATGGCTGGTGTTAAAATCATGGTCCTTGAGGTCAGAGAACTTTTGCTTTTCGACTTTCTCTTTACCTGGGAGTCAGTTGTGAAGACAGTCAGGCCAATCGGTAGCACTAACTGTTCAGTTAATTACCTGGGAGAAAAAAAACCAGGGCCGGATTTCGATTTGAGGTCCAGACTTGAATATCCATGCAGTGTAGAAATGTATAAGTAAGTCTATATAGTGGTCCCCAAACCTGTTCCTGGAGATCTACCGTCCTGTAGGTTTTCACTCCAACCCTAACAAAGCACACCCCATTCAACAGCTAGAGATCTCGTTGAGCTGCTAATTAGTAGAATCAGTTGTGCCAAATTAGGGTTGAAATGAATCCCCACAGGAAGAAAACCACTGGTCTATATAAATATTGTAAATTTTTCCATGTTTCCCTACATGTGAACTCTACATCCCGTGTGGCGTGAAAGCAGCAGAAATGACACGTTGCCACCTGACTTCTCAGCGACGGCGGACTGTCTTTGATGGCAGTGCGGGTGGACGGTGATCGTTTCTGCAGGAGCTCTGGGAGAATGGCAGCCCTGTGATAGTGATCAAAACTCCAGCAACACTGCAGAAGAGAATGTTTTTGTGAGAGAAACATAATGGTGAAATATATATGCACACTCTCAAGGTGGCTATGGTTATATACAGTAGTATGCAATTATAATGACTGGATTCTTTACAGCACAATTTGAGCATTTTATAATTTTATTATCTTATTATGACCCTTTCTAATCATATGCCTGAAATACAGTACGTATTTCAAAATGAACTAGAGGAGGGTCAGGTTCTAGATTAAAAAAAGTATTCCAAATATTCAATTGTGGATGTAATTATTTACATAAAGTACATACATGTTTTACATTAGAAAATACACCAAGAAGATTCTTATGGATTCTAATGTTGAAAATAACAATACAGTTTGATTATAAATGAACAGGGCCATGCAATATAAATATAGCGCAGTGCATGCCAGATAAAGGCAGATTATTTACAATGAAAAGCAATACTCTTGTTATATAAAGGCTAAAACACGTACATTTATAGATGTCAGGTGTGTTTGAGAGGCTGAAATTAGGGCAGAATGTTACAGAGGCTTGGTCACTCGAAGGGGCTTTTCTATTTTACATTAATCACGTGAAGTACACTGGCGTAAGTAATGAAGTGGCCCGGATAATTCCAGAAAACCCTTCTCACCTGGGAGGGACAATGTGTCTTTGAAGATTACTTAGTGTGTTGTTTATTATTCATTATGTTGGTGGTATTATTAATTGATAATATCTTAATGATACAGAAAAGCTGCAGGGGGTTGGAGAGTTTTCTTGCTGTGGAGTCAGAAATGTATATTTGCCTGCTGTGTGTGTGTGTGTGTGTGTGTGCTGTGTGTGTGTGTGTGTGTGTGTGTATGAGTGTGTGTGTGTTTGTTTGTGTGTGTCTGTTTGTGTGTGTGTGTGTGTGTGTGTTTGTGTGTGTCTGTTTATGTGTGTGTGTGTGTAAGTGTGCATGTGGGTGTGTGTGTGTGATGTACGTGTGTGCACGTGTCAGTGTGCATGTGTGTCTGCGTGTGGTGTTTTTGTTTGTGTGTGTCTGTTTATGTGTGTGTGTGTAAGTGTGTGTGTGTGTGTGGTTATGTGTGTGCGTGAGTGTGTGTGCACTTGTGTCAGTGTGCATGTGTGTCTGCGTGTGGTGCTTTTGTTTGTGTGTGTCTGTTTATGTGTGTGTGTAGTGTGTGCGTGTGTGTGTGTGTGGTTATGTGTGTGCGTGAGTGTGTGTGCACTTGTGTCAGTGTGCATGTGTGTCTGCATTTGGTATATGTGTCAGTGTGCATGTGTGTGCATGTCTGCGTGTGGTGTATGTGTCAGTGTGTGTGTGAGTGTGTACGTATGTGTGTGTGTGTATGTGTGTGTGTCTGCGTGTGGTGTCTGTATCAGTGTGCGTGTGTGTGTGTGTGTCTGTGTGGGGTGTGTGAGGGGTGGAGGGTGGGGCCTCTTTTCATAAGAGCAGCTCTGGGACTGGGCAGCCAGGGTTGAACACAAACAGGGGAAAACTGATCTTAGATCAGCCCACCTGCTCTCAGATTAACCCCCTGACCCCCTGTTTGGATCTGGATCAGTTCACTGCCTCCCGTCTCCCTCTGCTTAAAGGTGATAGGCGGTTCTTTTTCACATGCTGAAGTTTCAGAGTTGAAAAGAAGAACCTCCCGTTGTATAATACATTAGTTTAGTTCCCATTAGCGTGTGACCGCAAATTTACCTTGAGCCTCCACGAAGAATACTTTTAACATGTGCATAAAACAACCAAAAAGACAGGTGCTTCCTAATTGCCTGTTGTCTGGTATCCCCTGATTCCAACCCCAACCCCCCCCCATACACACACACATACAGTGATGACTTAATTAATCCTTTGTGTGCATGAATAGCTTAAGTTTTTTTTACTAATTACAGTTGAGTGAGAATGGCTAAAAATCTATGGCTTTGTAAAAACGCTAATATCTGGAATTTTTATGAAATGGACTAACTTTTATTTTTCTGCCGTCTGCTTGTTTCTTAATCATTTCCTGTTCGGCACACCAAATTGGAACACAATGCTCTAAAAGGGGCATGAATGGAAATGTGGCTAATTGTCTTTCCGCACTCTGCATACGGCATAAAAATGAGTCTTCTGGGGCTCTGTGCCATCTGAGTTTACCGCATGGGTCAGTCACATCCATCCATCCATCCATCCATCCATCCATCCATCCATCCATGCATCCATCCATCCATCCATCCATGCATCCATCCATCCATCCATCCATGCATCCATCCATCCATGCATCCATCCATCCATCCATCCATCCATCCATCCATCCATGCATCCATCTATGCATCCATCCATCCATCCATCCATCCATCCATCCATCCATGCATCCATCCATCCATCCATCCATGCATCCATGCATCCATCCATCCATCCATCCATCCATGCATCCATCTATGCATCCATCCATCCATCCATCCATGCATCCATCCATCCATCCATCCATCCATCCATCCATCCATCCATGCATCCATCCATGCATCCATCCATGCATCCATACATCCATACATGCATCCATCCATGCATCCATACATCCATCCATGCATCCATCCATGCATCCATCCATCCATCCATCCATCCATGCATCCATACATCCATCCATCCATCCATCCATCCATCCATCCATCCATCCATCCATGCATCCATCCATCCATCCATGCATCCATACATACATTTTCTAACCTGCTTACTTTTGGTCAGGGTCTCAGTGTGGATCAATCCCACAGGTCACTAATCAAACCCGGATGCATTCTTCTGACCAGTTTCCGCCAGGTGTACTATTGTGTGCTTCTACTTCACTGAGATTGTTTTTTTTTGTATTATTTATTTATTAAATTTCATATTCCATTCTGGTAGTTCGTGGAGCCCTGTTGCTTTTATTACATTCCTGACAATTTTGTTAATAAATCGTTGCAAAGTTAATGAAAGTTGCACTCAGGCATGTCCAAAATGATTGTGTCCTTTGTCATGCTAATAAATATAAAAATGTGAGTCCAATGGGTGAATGCGTGCCCATTACTGAGAAGTTTTTCATACGTGCCACCTCTCTCGCTCTCTCTTTCTCTTTTGCTTTCCCTCCCTCCCTCTCCCTCTTTCTCTCGCTTTTAATTTGCAGTAACAAACATAGAATGAATATGGTAAAATGAACTATGGTCCTGTATCAATTGATTTACATTTGTGATGTAGCCCCTGGCGATGGATTTACTGGGGGTGGACGTATCGGTCGCTAACGAGCAAACTACGGATCATTACAAAAGAAATGACCAATACACATATTCTGCTCAAGCTATCGCCTTATGTATTACTCATTCAAATTAAAGTTTGTAATTATGTATTACTTTTTATTTATTGTTTTAGTTCTTAGGTTACACCTCAAATGCATGCAACCTAAATGTCCCTGCCAGCATTCTCATCTTGCGCAAGCATTTTATAACCCTTTTTTTCTATCATTCCGATTCGATGATGTACTCTGACTGTAGATAAATACTCTGACATCAATACATGATCCCGAATGAACATGAATACAATTCCTGAGCAAAGTCAATGCCTCTCTGCCCCACCCCCGCCTCCCAATCACCCCCTCACACATACACAGAGAATGTAACACTGGGAGGTGTTAAAATGAGACGTTATCTAGGACCGGAATGGTCTTCCGGAACCTTGATGAACAGAAGCCATTCCACTGATTACACCCCGGTGATTCATGGAACACTTTAAGAAACATCAAAGTACAAAAGCCACATTCCTGCGCCTTGTGCCTGAACACTTGGAGAATGTTCCTATTAAAAACGTGCAGTAATACCGTCCAGGAGGGATGAAAGAGAATGAGCTATGGGTCTGCTATTGATGTAGATAAAATGAGCTTCTTTGCAAGAGAGGAGGCTTGACTCTATTATCGATTTGAAAGAAAAATGCAAAAATAGATGAGTATATTGGATGATGTTTTCTCCCTCTCCCTCCCCCCCCCCATGTAAAACCCACCATATACTCTCAAACTGACATTTTCAAAAGCAGTGGTAACATGTTTGAAAACTATTATGTCACTTTGATCTTTATTCCTTAGTGAGAAATGGTAACAGTTGCTTTTAAAGATCAATAACTCAGTGCCAGGTTATTTGAAAGCAACCCCCCCCCCTCCCACATTTTTCTCATGCAATGCTTTTAATTCTGGTTCCATGGCTTTGGAAATACTGTACAGTTATTGATATATTGATATAGGAGGCAGAAAGTTACTTTAGATTGTCATTAAATATGGCTGCCACACCTATGTGACTGAGCTGTGGTTCTTTTACGTATGCATTCTTCTTCTTTTTCTTCTCTTTCTTCTTCTTTTGCTTCTTCTTCTTCTTCTTCTTCTTCTCTGGTTCTTCTAGTGTCAGCTCATGTGTAGTATTCCGTTTTTGTTTTTATATCAAGCGAAAGCAGTTTCATTGCATTCATTTGACCAGGTAACATTTTGTCAAATTAAAATAATGCTCTCATTTGAACCAGAGTAGTAAAGAAAAGGTTCTAAGGGCATGTAAGTTCATAAAGTGAATGCAGGTTTAAAACCGTAATCTAAAAAGCAATTAATAAGACAATTCACAAGAGTATCTGATAAAGGTTCATTAGAATTGGGTAAAATCATGAGAATTCATGACAGAACAACTTAAAACGTATCGTAGGTTTAGGAAAAGTTAAAATAACAAAACGTTTGTTCCCATGTCATATATTCTCATGTCTGTAATCTAGCGGAAAGCCTTAGCTAACTTTGGATCGATTGCTCATGCCTTCATCCACACACTAGAGGGAGATCTCAGTCCTTTTCACATTCCTGATAAAGCTCTTGATGAGGAGACAATACCAGGAGCCCCCCCCCCCCCCCCCCCCCCCCCCCTTTCAGGGGTATAACAACATAACATATCCAGATATTGTAAATTAATCTTTGTGTGGTGTGCATTTATTTTTTGATGTCTATTTCCTCGCCAGTTCCTGCAAAGGCTTATTAATTATGTTAATGGGATAACCCCGTGGTTCATGTTCCCAGCCCACACAGGTGCACAGAGCACTGGACTGGTCATCAAAAAGGGCACGTCCGCCGTGCTGAGTTTAACCGGATGCGGCTCCCATACGCCGCTATATTTAGCCGAATTAACTACGAACGGACTGGCCCTCACCTCACTAGGCACTAGATGATCTTTTAGCATTTAGAGCCCTGATTGAATCTGCATGCGCAGTGCGGACGCGGAAAGACAGGCAGCTATGGAAAAACCAGCCCTTAATTTCCCCGGAGATACGTGTTCAAGGGAATAACAAGATTAATCATGTTACGTAATATATATTGAGGGGGAAAAAAACCCCACGAACAACAAAATGATGCTGGTAGCCATTTCTAGGATGGAAGTGACACACTGCTGTGAGATGAGCCCTCCTATAGGCTAATGTTGAAATTGTATGACCCCTTATATGTTTGGGGTCAAATTGACCGAAACATTTGATGGCAAAATGTACATGACAAAATATATCTGAAAATATACCAATTATTTCTGCATTCAGATATTGCAATACATTGTTTAAAAATGCACTGCTGT
>CM040405.1:85539017-85541517 GCA_022702515.1 Ilyophis sp. 1 JC-2022
GGCTTTATGTTAATAAAATTTCCATGAGTGACTGAATACAATTAAGAAATTGTCAGTCGCTGCGATGAACTTTTGTAGCTCGTAGATGTTTGCATCATTTGATTATGGTGGCAATTTAAATTTGTTTATTAGCGCCTGTATTGGGGTATTAATTATGACCTTTATTATTGGCCACAATTAAACGAGTCAAACAGAAAAGAATCAGCCGTGTCGACACTGAGGGTTGAGTTGGGTGAAGCAGCCAATCTGCTCTCCCACATAAAACGATTAAAACTGTTCTGTTGTTCTTTAACCAAACAGATATTTATTTTTGATGTACCTTAATTTTAATACTACTACTAATAATAATAATAATAATTACTAATAATAATAATCATAATCTTCGTCGTCATCATCATCATCTTCATTCTTCTTAGTGACCTCACAATGAAATGTATTTTTAAAATGAAACAGACAGAATTTACATCGACTGCTACTGGTGTTTTAACTGCACAATCCTCCATTGTTCCAGCAGTGAAAGACAGTAAAAGCACTCAGCACAATCTTTTGTCTGCAAAGTGGAACAAAGGCAAAAAGATACAGCCTGGAGGACCACTAAAGAAGGAAATTCACAGTGGCAGTTCTTGCTCTTTGGTATTGCTATAGTGTGGCTAGGTAACAGTACAAACACATTGTTCAGTGTTAAATTAACTCTTTCAGTGTACATGAGGTCCCTATTGGACTCACGAAGAAGCTTCACTTTACTTCTAAAGACAAAATGTATTTCTGCTACTGAAACGGACAGGGCAGCCACATATCTGTTTAATGGAACGATATAAAGGAGTTTTGGATGATGTGTATTTCAGCACGCCAGTAACTTTTTTATTTATTTATTTTTTTGTTCAGTTCTGGTTTTATTCTTCTCCAGTATGATATATTGTTGTTTTCTTTCTGTGCTTTAAAACAAAATGTAAGCAATGGCCGCAGTGATCTGGGCAGTTTCTGAAACAGAATAAGTTATCATAAGTGACTCTCTCCTTTGCCAGCCCTGGTATCAATCATGTTGATTGGCGCATTCCAGCAGTGTCTTTCTTTGTGACATCATTCCCCTTAGATTCTAGATCCTTTGTAAAGTTCTATGTTTCTAACACCAGACACATCGCTGGATGCCGACAGTGTGACAGCTTGTATAAAACAAGCAATAACAACTGATGACAACCACCCACAGTTAGGACACACACACACGCACACACACACACACACACACACACACACACAACATACGCAGTGCAAATCAGAGCTGGATGCTGGCATAAATACTATGCTGTCGTTTAGGGCCACAACCATCCCAGGGCCACGCAATTCAAGTTTTTGTAATTTTTTTTTATGTTGGATCACTCTGGGGCCTCGGGCCACCAAAACCCTAGGGCCAGTTCTGGTGATAATTGTAAAAAATTTGAATTGAATACTAAATGTCAAATGTCATTGGCAAACGGTATTACCTCTGACATTGGCTTACTGTATTTCAGAAAGGCTTGGAAAGTCCTTTGTCCTAAATTCACATTTTTGACCCCTCACATGCAATCGGTTGTACTACTCCAGAAAAATGACTGTACTACAAACAGTCCTCTCATTTTGACCCAACAATGTTTTCCAATAACGTTCAGCACACAATGTACTGAATTACTGTGTTCCACCCGCCAGGTTTCCGTTGGCGGGATTTAACTGCCGACTTCTCTCTCACGCTTGCCCGCTAATACCTGAAATCAGAAACGAATAAGCGCCACGCTTTTGAAAAACCTAGGAAAAATCTACTCGCTTATTCACAGTTATAAACCTCGCCTAAAAAATAATGAAGAAAAAAAACATGCACACATTTGTTTACTTTCATTAAAGACCGAAATCCCTTCTGAAAGGATTAAATCTTCCATTAGAATTGCCTTTTTAATGGGAAAGGAGCCGTAGAGTGGAAACCCGTTGCATTTTAACAAAACGATGCTCAAGACCCTCCTCTAAATCTTTAATTCACACCGTTGACATGGGATTTGAATTCACTAATACAACCACAAATACAAAAGACTGTCGTGCACCCGTTGTTGGCTGGATTTATTTATTTTTTGTGAGTATGTGAACGTGAACAATTTTTTTCATCGATTTAAAAAAAAAATAGAACAGCATATATAAGGAATGATGGTGTGGGAAGAGGGTCAAAAAGGGTTGTTTGTTGCGATGTGTCATACACAATGCGGTTGCATTGATAAATCTAGAGGAAGTAGCAGCGCCCTTATCCCCCTTCGATGTTAATGTGATGGCTTTTCTTTTTTTTTCACAATCGCATTTCATCCTAACTGTTCAACGCCAAAGATAAACGGAAGCTTTTGTCTTTTCAGCACTTCGTATCACACGTGATTCTAATGGCCTTTTTGTGTGTGTGATTTATATAGTTATCTATATGAATCACGGTGATGTTACAGCAAGCCAGACAGACCGGTTTCACCACCCCCCCAAAAAAAAAAAACCT